>JAEIFP010001450.1:0-13221 GCA_018903935.1 Drosophila insularis | reverse complement strand
AGATGGCGGCGGATTATTATACAGGCTTGGTGGCACCTGGTGGCTGCTGTTCTGCGGCGATCCTGCAATGTGCTCCATGGTCAAGGCGTGCATGTTGGGTACGCTCCCATTTACATTGCCCGTTGACTGGGACTTGGGTGTAGAGTTTGAATTGGGATTGCCGTTCGCATGGGAGTTAGGATTGGAGTTGGTCATGTTGTCCAGTGATGGTTTCAATTTCTTTGGTTTACCTCTCTTTTTCTTGGGCGTTTTACTGCCACCAGCGTTGCCCGATGTGAGCATGGACAGATTCAAAATGTTGTTAAAATTGTGATTATGTGGTATCTTTTGGCCAACGATGGTTATTTTGTTGCCGGTGGAGGGATCAATCAACTCCTGTTTCCTTTTCTTCTCTTGAGGCTGCACCTGGGCCTGCCCAAAAACAGACATATAGTTGTCATTCCTCATGACTTCTTCAGCGTTAGCGCTTCCATATTGGATGAAAGGAGAACGGCTAACGATATTTGTGCTAGTAGCTGACTCATTAGCGGCCAAATGAGGCAGAAATTTCTCCACATTTTGACTAGAATTACCGCCTCCAGCACCACTTACGGCTCCATCACCTCCAGCACCACCACTGCCAGTGCTATCAACGTATAATAAGCTGGCGTGTTGTTCAGAACTCGTTATGGTCTGATTGATGGGGTGGGGCTCCTGCTGCTCACAGCATTGTCTAATGCGTTGCTCTGTGAACACGCATTCAGACTCGTCGATGTGTGGGATTAGGCCATTCAAATAGTCACGAAACTTTTTGAGCGCGGCGTAGAAAGGAACCTTATCAGTGGCACGTGGCAACTGAGCGCAGCGCGCGGATGACGATGGCATAACCCAAATGTAAGTATCAGTGCCTTCAACGCGATCTGGTTGACGTCCAAAGTGAAACTCTTTTTGCCCGAAAAGACCTCAAATATTAATTTCCCATTAAAGACGGCTACTTTGGGCCTAAACCGTTGCAGTTTCTCCAGTAGAATCCGACTGCCTTCCTTAATTTCCTTACGAGTCAAGTCAGCCGATCCCTTCGTTGCACGTGCCACCATATTGGTGAACCCGATGCCTTGTTTGATCAGCTTATGATCCTCATCCGCACTCATTTGTTCCTGTATGAGACCAGCTAAGTACAAGCATTTCCAAAAGTGATTGCCGGGTCCGGCATAGTGGTGGCCCTTGTATGCGGCAAAGAGGCCTGGATTAATTCCAACTATAACGATATCTAAATTATCACACAGATGGTCGGGAATAGTCCGCTTGATGACCTCTGCCTCTGACATGCCATTAAAACGGTCATGTTTTTTGCGCTCTTTCGGCTTTGCGGCCATTGTATCACCAATGGATCCTATGATTTCGGGTGTGGCAGTTAGAATAGTTGGGTCGGTGGTGCCGACACACTGATGAGAAACTGCGGAAGAAATTAGCATGCCGTCGCCAACTCCAATAAGTTTTTTCTTGCGCCCTCTTCTTTTGGGAATTGGTTTTGTAGCAATTTCTGGATTGTCCATATCGTTCGCTTTCCCATTATTATTCGTTTCAATATCTTTGGAATCTTCATAATGCTGGGGCTCCAGCTGTTGCTGCTGCGTTTGATGGGTGCGATAGATATCACTGTGACACTCAGTATCGTCGTTTGGCACTGACATTGGCACTGGACCATAGGTAGACACTGTGGAGGCGGCTCCTTCCACATGTGTGTGACGACTAGCTGGCGAGAGCATGCGGATATCTTCACCCATGAAGCTATAGGGATCTACGCCAGCCATGCTGGCCGTATTCCTTGTATCTGCTAGACGATCCATTGACAAGCCCAAGTGAGGTGGCGGAGGAGTGGCATTTACTTGTATTTGGTTGCTGTTAGGATTAGCGACAGCACTGACTCCAGAATTCTGTGATGGGTGAAGCTGCTCATCGTTCTTGTTCTGATTTTGGCTCGAATTCTGTGCCATAAGTCCGATAACACTGTGTTGCATATGATGTTGCGGCGTGACAGAGTGTATAGATGAACTATGGGAGTTGGGCGTAAGCACATCGCCAGCACTCGTTTCGTATCCGTCATCTTGGTTCTCGGGCTTTGCATTGGCAGGCGAGAGTGTTAATTTGTATGCTGAGCTGGGATCTTCGTGAAAGTCGTCCATCATGAGGTCGTAGTAGGCTTCCTGCATTTGTTGTTGTTGTGAGTGGGAATGGGATGACCTTTGCTGGAGATGACCATGACACTCCAAATCCATGTGATGTGGGATGTGTTGCTGTTGGTGTTGTTGTTGCTGCTGCTGCTGCTGCTGCTGATGATGATGTGGGTGCTGCTGATCAGGATGGTGGAGGCCAAAGAGTTGTTCATGCGAATAGTGTTGCTGGTTTTGCCCATAGTTAGCATAATGTTGATGCGGATGCTGATGCTGATGTGGGTTCATATTTTGCATGTACATATTTTGTGCGTACACGTTGTTCTGGAGCTGGTTGCTAGCATCGAGATGATGCGTTTGCTGTGCTTGCTGATGGCTGTAGTGCTGTTGAGCTGTGCTCTCATGATGCTGCTGATGATGATGCTGGACGGACAGGGGTAGCATTTGCGTGTATCCGCCAGTTCCAGCTATTCCAGTCGTCTCCTTTTCGATCTGGAGCAAAAGTTCACTCTGTCGTTGATGCTGCTGGTTGCGGTAGGAACCAACTGCGGGATAGACTGCTGATTCAGGGTTCGCACTCATAGTTTCTGATTCCGGTTTGACATTCAAGTCACCTCCTTCTGAAGCCTCCTCCTTATTCTTATTATGCGGCGTCCATATAGTGGCACGCCGATGATCAGTTAGCATAATATCACCCGGTGTTGTTAATGTTAAGTTAGTAGGAATTCTTACATTCATGTTGGAGGAGGAGGAGGCAGGCGTGTCTCTTGCACAACCATCGATTTTGTTGTTTTGCGAGCTGGAAGATCCAGAAGAATTAAATAGGACGGCTGAATCATATTGTAACTCGCCGTGAATATCACCGTAGACGTCTCTGGTTACCGGTCCCGTTACCGATGCCTGTTCCACTCCCACCTGAGGCTGGGGCGCTGGGACTACCAATTCCACACTGGTAACCAACGCCTGCTCGGGCGCAATATAAACATTATTTGCATAAAGATCGCGAGCTTTTTCTTCCGATCCAGCTCTTGCTTCTTCACCGCAACTGCTTTCCCTGGCAGAATCAGAAATAACGTTTGGAACTGTAGGTGCTTCAGTAGCTTCATCGATGGCATTGGAAAGTGCGTGGTTTGTGCTACCAATTATTTTATCTGTTTGTGCTTCGCATATATCGTTTTTATTTTCTGAATCTATGTTATCGTTGTTATCTTCATCTTCAAAGCGATTCGAAACTTCAATTACACAACCGAATTATAAATCACACCAAGCACGCATCCTGCAGGTATGCAACCCCTCGGAATCAAAACAAAACGCTGGATAAGATTTATGGTAATTTTTAAACTTTGCTCATGCAATGAGCATGTAAATTGAATGCTATGTTTATTAATGTTAACTCACAAAGGCACTCTGGCGCCCAACGTGCTATACTGGTGAAATTTAGAAATAAAACTACAGTTTGTAAATAAAAAAAGATCAAAATGGGAAAAGGATGGATTTACCACATGAAGAAGGAGGATCTGGTACAGACAGGCCAAAGGATCGGGATCGAGATGACCGGCACAGTGGAGGAAATGAGGAAACAGCTAGGCGAGTGGGTAGAAAGGAATGAAACGGACCCAGACTGGAAGGAGGAAATAAATAGATTGGAGACGAAATACTCGAAAAATCTGAAAACAAAAACAATAGCAAGCACATCAAAAACATGCGAAAATGGCATAGACAAGGAGGCTGAGGAATTCCAGAAAATAAACATCGCCACACTAGCAATTCCTCCGTATTTACCACCAAGATGGGGAAGCGAAGGAGCCCTAGATAGCGCAGAGACAAAGAGGGACATAAGGAGACAAACGATAGACCTCAAGAAAACAGCACCACATACAACAAACAGGACCACTGAATACGCTAAGGTGGCGAAACAAGTGAGGGAGTGGACTTTCAGATTTGATGGCAATTCCAGACCACTAGAGTTCATAGAACAGATCGAGTGGTCGGCAGACATGTATGGCATCGAGCTGGACATGATCCCAAGAGCAATGCCAGAACTACTGAAAGACAGAGCACTCAAATGGTACGTCGCAAACAATAAGCAGTGGCGAACATGGAAGGAGTTTGTGGAGGGCTTCAAGAAATACTTCCTGCCGAGAGGATTCTTCAACAAATTGGCTGATCAAGTGAAAAATCGCAAACAAAACAAAAATGAGTACTTCAAAGACTATATGGTGGACATGCAAACAATGATTGCTCAGTTTACGGGGGAAAATCAACGCAACTGGGATGAGAGTTGGCCGGAAATGACACTAGCGGTATATACAAGCCAATCAGAGTCAACCGGATTTACGCCAGCGTATGTAATACAGGGGAGTCAACCAAGAATGCCGGGTGCAATATACGATAGTGTCACGACAGACACAGGGAAGCAAATGATACCACCAGAGGCGAAGGTAAAAAGCAACAAATATGCGAGGAAGAGGATGGCAAGAAAGTTGATGAGCAATGAGTATGGACGACACTTATGACATGGCAGCGAGAAATCTGCACAGACCGGCCGGCTGAACAGAGAACTCAAAAACATGACATAGAGCTGAAAATCTCAAAGTACATCGTATAAAAAAAAAAAACTAGCAAAGTCACAAACCGCATCTCAGAGTAAGATGAAGATATAATAAGTAGGGTAAATAGATGAAAGATACTGGTAAGAAAAGATGCGGAACGGGCCAGAAAAAAAAACAAAAGGGGGAATAGATAAAGAAAAGATGCCCTAATCCGCCACCAAGAACGAAAAGATACTCAGTAATCGCCAACAAGAAAAGATGCCAAAGGGCCAATAAAAGATGCGATCTGAGTCACAAAACAAAAACAAGATTGGCAAAGCCGTTGCATGCATAAAAAAATACACAAGCATGAAAATGATACAAGAAAATGCACATATAAAACAAACACAAGGTACAAGGGACAGGGGAGGGCAAATCCCTCCCGTAGAAGGGGGGGAGTGTGAGGAATATTATAAATCATAATAATATCCCACACAACAAACCGGCAGCGAAGCAATCCAACGGTGTAAATAACGCACCAGATACAAGATACAGCCGAGACACAAACCAGATGTACGATATACGACCAATCTGGGCACTGGTCGATCGAACCAGTGCAACGCAAATAAGTTACGATCAAACGCAATGGATCGAACCACACGCAACCACAAGCGATTTCGTACAAGCGGGAAGATGCGTGGGAAGCATAATGCAAGAAGTCGGCAATTGCACGACATACGATACGGCTACGATCAAACACGACCGATCGAACCGCACGCAACCGCGAGCGATTTCGTACAAGCGGGAAGATGCGTGGGAAGCATAATGCAAGAAGTTGGCAGCCACATATACAAGGCACAATGTACGATACGGTTACGATCAAACACGATCGATCGAACCGCACGCAACCGGGAGCGATTTCGTACAAGCGGGAAGATGCGTGGGAGGCATAGTGGGCTAAATCGGCTATGTAAGAGCAAACAAGTGCAAGCGAAAAAGGGCATTGGCCCAGTGAGACAATTTAAGAGCACAGAGAGGCCACAATAGAGATGCATGCGTTAACATACAATGCATGAATAAGCATACACTCACAATACACGTATGCTATGCGTGTATGACCGCGAGAGGGAGTACCGGCGGCCAATGGGAAGGCGACGCCAACATAAGAAAGTGATGCAAATCAATATGTACAAGCGAGGAAGACAAGGACAAGGAATAAATGGGCGCGCAGCCACAGAGAAAGTGGACATATGCGCCAAAGATTTACGGGACTTTCACCACGCATAGCAACAAGTGGATGCGTGGGTGAAAGCAGAGGGCCGATGGAAATGTACCAGCTGTATAGCGGTACTACACCAATCTATTCCTGAGGCCGTGGGAGCTGCCTATATAAAGGCAGCGCCCATCAAGAAAGATCATCAAGTCATCAGATTATCAAGTCAACAAGTCGTGATCAACCAAGGGAGTTTTAAGGCCTTACGAGTAACCTTAAAAATTCATACTAGTGAAACAAAACGAGTAAAAGGATCAAGAAAGTCAGAATAATTTGAGAAGGCCTTACGAGTAACCTCTCAAATTATCCTATAACCAGCAAATCCTTGGAATAGGACTAGAACACCGTGCCCAGGCAAAAAATAAGAAAAGTCCACCTGCTTCAGGACGATTCCCAGCATATTGGAAGGTACAAGGATATATCCTGTTACCGAAATTCCAGGTATATCGTGACGAATACCAATTGCTGCGAGAATTCTGCCCTACAACAAACGGCCACAGGATTTATCCTATTCAACCAAGCCCATAAACAGTCATAAATAAACATACCACCAGAACTAATAATTAAACAAACGTGTTCTAATTTCACCGGGGCACAAAATAAATTTTGTTGTGCCGAACCTAGCCCAAGAGATAGCATAGATATTTCGAGGGACGAGAAAGGATCGTTACACGTTACAGCATATGAGATGGCGGCGGATTATTATACAGGCTTGGTGGCACCTGGTGGCTGCTGTTCTGCGGCGATCCTGCAATGTGCTCCATGGTCAAGGCGTGCATGTTGGGTACGCTCCCATTTACATTGCCCGTTGACTGGGACTTGGGTGTAGAGTTTGAATTGGGATTGCCGTTCGCATGGGAGTTAGGATTGGAGTTGGTCATGTTGTCCAGTGATGGTTTCAATTTCTTTGGTTTACCTCTCTTTTTCTTGGGCGTTTTACTGCCACCAGCGTTGCCCGATGTGAGCATGGACAGATTCAAAATGTTGTTAAAATTGTGATTATGTGGTATCTTTTGGCCAACGATGGTTATTTTGTTGCCGGTGGAGGGATCAATCAACTCCTGTTTCCTTTTCTTCTCTTGAGGCTGCACCTGGGCCTGCCCAAAAACAGACATATAGTTGTCATTCCTCATGACTTCTTCAGCGTTAGCGCTTCCATATTGGATGAAAGGAGAACGGCTAACGATATTTGTGCTAGTAGCTGACTCATTAGCGGCCAAATGAGGCAGAAATTTCTCCACATTTTGACTAGAATTACCGCCTCCAGCACCACTTACGGCTCCATCACCTCCAGCACCACCACTGCCAGTGCTATCAACGTATAATAAGCTGGCGTGTTGTTCAGAACTCGTTATGGTCTGATTGATGGGGTGGGGCTCCTGCTGCTCACAGCATTGTCTAATGCGTTGCTCTGTGAACACGCATTCAGACTCGTCGATGTGTGGGATTAGGCCATTCAAATAGTCACGAAACTTTTTGAGCGCGGCGTAGAAAGGAACCTTATCAGTGGCACGTGGCAACTGAGCGCAGCGCGCGGATGACGATGGCATAACCCAAATGTAAGTATCAGTGCCTTCAACGCGATCTGGTTGACGTCCAAAGTGAAACTCTTTTTTGCCCGAAAAGACCTCAAATATTAATTTCCCATTAAAGACGGCTACTTTGGGCCTAAACCGTTGCAGTTTCTCCAGTAGAATCCGACTGCCTTCCTTAATTTCCTTACGAGTCAAGTCAGCCGATCCCTTCGTTGCACGTGCCACCATATTGGTGAACCCGATGCCTTGTTTGATCAGCTTATGATCCTCATCCGCACTCATTTGTTCCTGTATGAGACCAGCTAAGTACAAGCATTTCCAAAAGTGATTGCCGGGTCCGGCATAGTGGTGGCCCTTGTATGCGGCAAAGAGGCCTGGATTAATTCCAACTATAACGATATCTAAATTATCACACAGATGGTCGGGAATAGTCCGCTTGATGACCTCTGCCTCTGACATGCCATTAAAACGGTCATGTTTTTTGCGCTCTTTCGGCTTTGCGGCCATTGTATCACCAATGGATCCTATGATTTCGGGTGTGGCAGTTAGAATAGTTGGGTCGGTGGTGCCGACACACTGATGAGAAACTGCGGAAGAAATTAGCATGCCGTCGCCAACTCCAATAAGTTTTTTCTTGCGCCCTCTTCTTTTGGGAATTGGTTTTGTAGCAATTTCTGGATTGTCCATATCGTTCGCTTTCCCATTATTATTCGTTTCAATATCTTTGGAATCTTCATAATGCTGGGGCTCCAGCTGTTGCTGCTGCGTTTGATGGGTGCGATAGATATCACTGTGACACTCAGTATCGTCGTTTGGCACTGACATTGGCACTGGACCATAGGTAGACACTGTGGAGGCGGCTCCTTCCACATGTGTGTGACGACTAGCTGGCGAGAGCATGCGGATATCTTCACCCATGAAGCTATAGGGATCTACGCCAGCCATGCTGGCCGTATTCCTTGTATCTGCTAGACGATCCATTGACAAGCCCAAGTGAGGTGGCGGAGGAGTGGCATTTACTTGTATTTGGTTGCTGTTAGGATTAGCGACAGCACTGACTCCAGAATTCTGTGATGGGTGAAGCTGCTCATCGTTCTTGTTCTGATTTTGGCTCGAATTCTGTGCCATAAGTCCGATAACACTGTGTTGCATATGATGTTGCGGCGTGACAGAGTGTATAGATGAACTATGGGAGTTGGGCGTAAGCACATCGCCAGCACTCGTTTCGTATCCGTCATCTTGGTTCTCGGGCTTTGCATTGGCAGGCGAGAGTGTTAATTTGTATGCTGAGCTGGGATCTTCGTGAAAGTCGTCCATCATGAGGTCGTAGTAGGCTTCCTGCATTTGTTGTTGTTGTGAGTGGGAATGGGATGACCTTTGCTGGAGATGACCATGACACTCCAAATCCATGTGATGTGGGATGTGTTGCTGTTGGTGTTGTTGTTGCTGCTGCTGCTGCTGCTGCTGATGATGATGTGGGTGCTGCTGATCAGGATGGTGGAGGCCAAAGAGTTGTTCATGCGAATAGTGTTGCTGGTTTTGCCCATAGTTAGCATAATGTTGATGCGGATGCTGATGCTGATGTGGGTTCATATTTTGCATGTACATATTTTGTGCGTACACGTTGTTCTGGAGCTGGTTGCTAGCATCGAGATGATGCGTTTGCTGTGCTTGCTGATGGCTGTAGTGCTGTTGAGCTGTGCTCTCATGATGCTGCTGATGATGATGCTGGACGGACAGGGGTAGCATTTGCGTGTATCCGCCAGTTCCAGCTATTCCAGTCGTCTCCTTTTCGATCTGGAGCAAAAGTTCACTCTGTCGTTGATGCTGCTGGTTGCGGTAGGAACCAACTGCGGGATAGACTGCTGATTCAGGGTTCGCACTCATAGTTTCTGATTCCGGTTTGACATTCAAGTCACCTCCTTCTGAAGCCTCCTCCTTATTCTTATTATGCGGCGTCCATATAGTGGCACGCCGATGATCAGTTAGCATAATATCACCCGGTGTTGTTAATGTTAAGTTAGTAGGAATTCTTACATTCATGTTGGAGGAGGAGGAGGCAGGCGTGTCTCTTGCACAACCATCGATTTTGTTGTTTTGCGAGCTGGAAGATCCAGAAGAATTAAATAGGACGGCTGAATCATATTGTAACTCGCCGTGAATATCACCGTAGACGTCTCTGGTTACCGGTCCCGTTACCGATGCCTGTTCCACTCCCACCTGAGGCTGGGGCGCTGGGACTACCAATTCCACACTGGTAACCAACGCCTGCTCGGGCGCAATATAAACATTATTTGCATAAAGATCGCGAGCTTTTTCTTCCGATCCAGCTCTTGCTTCTTCACCGCAACTGCTTTCCCTGGCAGAATCAGAAATAACGTTTGGAACTGTAGGTGCTTCAGTAGCTTCATCGATGGCATTGGAAAGTGCGTGGTTTGTGCTACCAATTATTTTATCTGTTTGTGCTTCGCATATATCGTTTTTATTTTCTGAATCTATGTTATCGTTGTTATCTTCATCTTCAAAGCGATTCGAAACTTCAATTACACAACCGAATTATAAATCACACCAAGCACGCATCCTGCAGGTATGCAACCCCTCGGAATCAAAACAAAACGCTGGATAAGATTTATGGTAATTTTTAAACTTTGCTCATGCAATGAGCATGTAAATTGAATGCTATGTTTATTAATGTTAACTCACAAAGGCACTCTGGCGCCCAACGTGCTATACTGGTGAAATTTAGAAATAAAACTACAGTTTGTAAATAAAAAAAAGATCAAAATGGGAAAAGGATGGATTTACCACATGAAGAAGGAGGATCTGGTACAGACAGGCCAAAGGATCGGGATCGAGATGACCGGCACAGTGGAGGAAATGAGGAAACAGCTAGGCGAGTGGGTAGAAAGGAATGAAACGGACCCAGACTGGAAGGAGGAAATAAATAGATTGGAGACGAAATACTCGAAAAATCTGAAAACAAAAACAATAGCAAGCACATCAAAAACATGCGAAAATGGCATAGACAAGGAGGCTGAGGAATTCCAGAAAATAAACATCGCCACACTAGCAATTCCTCCGTATTTACCACCAAGATGGGGAAGCGAAGGAGCCCTAGATAGCGCAGAGACAAAGAGGGACATAAGGAGACAAACGATAGACCTCAAGAAAACAGCACCACATACAACAAACAGGACCACTGAATACGCTAAGGTGGCGAAACAAGTGAGGGAGTGGACTTTCAGATTTGATGGCAATTCCAGACCACTAGAGTTCATAGAACAGATCGAGTGGTCGGCAGACATGTATGGCATCGAGCTGGACATGATCCCAAGAGCAATGCCAGAACTACTGAAAGACAGAGCACTCAAATGGTACGTCGCAAACAATAAGCAGTGGCGAACATGGAAGGAGTTTGTGGAGGGCTTCAAGAAATACTTCCTGCCGAGAGGATTCTTCAACAAATTGGCTGATCAAGTGAAAAATCGCAAACAAAACAAAAATGAGTACTTCAAAGACTATATGGTGGACATGCAAACAATGATTGCTCAGTTTACGGGGGAAAATCAACGCAACTGGGATGAGAGTTGGCCGGAAATGACACTAGCGGTATATACAAGCCAATCAGAGTCAACCGGATTTACGCCAGCGTATGTAATACAGGGGAGTCAACCAAGAATGCCGGGTGCAATATACGATAGTGTCACGACAGACACAGGGAAGCAAATGATACCACCAGAGGCGAAGGTAAAAAGCAACAAATATGCGAGGAAGAGGATGGCAAGAAAGTTGATGAGCAATGAGTATGGACGACACTTATGACATGGCAGCGAGAAATCTGCACAGACCGGCCGGCTGAACAGAGAACTCAAAAACATGACATAGAGCTGAAAATCTCAAAGTACATCGTATAAAAAAAAAAAACTAGCAAAGTCACAAACCGCATCTCAGAGTAAGATGAAGATATAATAAGTAGGGTAAATAGATGAAAGATACTGGTAAGAAAAGATGTGGAACAGGCCAGAAAAAAAACAAAAGGGGGAATAGATAAAGAAAAGATGCCCTAATCCGCCACCAAGAACGAAAAGATACTCAGTAATCGCCAACAAGAAAAGATGCCAAAGGGCCAATAAAAGATGCGATCTGAGTCACAAAACAAAAACAAGATTGGCAAAGCCGTTGCATGCATAAAAAAATACACAAGCATGAAAATGATACAAGAAAATGCACATATAAAACAAACACAAGGTACAAGGGACAGGGGAGGGCAAATCCCTCCCGTAGAAGGGGGGGAGGGGGGCAACAAACCGGCAGCGAAGCAATCCAACGGTGTAAATAACGCACCAGATACAAGATACAGCCGAGACACAAACCAGATGATATACGACCAATCTGGGCACTGGTCGATCGAACCAGTGCAACGCAAATAAGTTACGATCAAACGCAATGGATCGAACCACACGCAACAGCAAGCGATTTCGTACAAGCGGAAAGATGCGTGGGAAGCATAATGCAAGAAGTCGGCAATTGCACGACATACGATACGACTACGATCAAACACGACCGATCGAACCGCACGCAACCGCGAGCGATTTTGTACAAGCACGAAGATGCGTGGGAAGCATAATGCAAGAAGTTGGCAGCCACATATACAAGGCACAATGTACGATACGGTTACGATCAAACACGATCGATCGAACCGCACGCAACCGGGAGCGATTTCGTACAAGCGGGAAGATGCGTGGGAGGCATAGTGGGCTAAATCGGCTATGTAAGAGCAAACAAGTGCAAGCGAAAAAGGGCATTGGCCCAGTGAGACAATTTAAGAGCACAGAGAGGCCACAATAGAGATGCATGCGTTAACATACAATGCATGAATAAGCATACACTCACAATACACGTATGCTATGCGTGTATGACCGCGAGGGGGAGTACCGGCGGCCAATGGGAAGGCGACGCCAACATAAGAAAGTGATGCAAATCAATATGTACAAGCGAGGAAGACAAGGACAAGGAATAAATGGGCGCGCAGCCACAGAGAAAGTGGACATATGCGCCAAAGATTTACGGGACTTTCACCACGCATAGCAACAAGTGGATGCGTGGGTGAAAGCAGAGGGCCGATGGAAATGTACCAGCTGTATAGCGGTACTACACCAATCTATTCCTGAGGCCGTGGGAGCTGCCTATATAAAGGCAGCGCCCATCAAGAAAGATCATCAAGTCATCAGATTATCAAGTCAACAAGTCGTGATCAACCAAGGGAGTTTTAAGGCCTTACGAGTAACCTTAAAAATTCATACTAGTGAAACAAAACGAGTAAAAGGATCAAGAAAGTCAGAATAATTTGAGAAGGCCTTACGAGTAACCTCTCAAATTATCCTATAACCAGCAAATCCTTGGAATAGGACTAGAACACCGTGCCCAGGCAAAAAATAAGAAAAGTCCACCTGCTTCAGGACGATTCCCAGCATATTGGAAGGTACAAGGATATATCCTGTTACCGAAATTCCAGGTATATCGTGACGAATACCAATTGCTGCGAGAATTCTGCCCTACAACAAACGGCCACAGGATTTATCCTATTCAACCAAGCCCATAAACAGTCATAAATAAACATACCACCAGAACTAATAATTAAACAAACGTGTTCTAATTTCACCGGGGCACAAAATAAATTTTGTTGTGCCGAACCTAGCCCAAGAGATAGCATAGATATTTCGAGGGAC
>JAEIFP010001441.1:0-96347 GCA_018903935.1 Drosophila insularis | reverse complement strand
AATTTTGCAAAAATGTTTCTTCTAGAGCTATATGATATAGTGGTCCGATCCCAAAGATTTTCATACTTTATCTCACCCGGGGTAAAAAGCTCCCCAAAAAAAATTTCATCCCGATAGCTCTTAAGATGGCTGAGTAAAACGCGTACGCACCGACGGACAGACGGTCAGACGGACATGGCTATATCGACTTAGCTTCTCATGCTGATCAAGAATATATATACTTTATGGGGTCGGAAACGTCTCCTTCTGTGCGTTACAAACATCTGACCAATTTTATAATACCCTCTGCAAGGGTATAAAAACGATATGTATTAATATTATAAAAATATCAAAGAAGCTAACTTCGGCTATGCCGAAGTTTATATACCCTTGCAGTATACTTGGCAATAATATTTTTCCTTTTTGAAATTTCTTTCCCTGCAACTCAATTCATCAATACACAAACAAAATATTATTTCTCTTTTTACCACAAGTTTTTCTTCTTCCATCATTTTCTAAGCAAAGCACGGCACGCATACACATACAGTTCATGTAGCGTTGCGTCTGTGTGTGTATGCGTGTGCTCTGTTGATTTGATGATGGCAGTAGTAGGCAGCAAGCAGCGCTGCCGGCAGCGTTTGAACCGATTTATATTGACTGTAACTTGTGTTCTATTTATCGGATCAGATTCAAATTTTGGGATCTGAGATTTTATATCTATTACTATCATATTGGTAAATTTCATGGGGATACTCCAATTTTTGCAAAAATGTTTCTTCTAGAGCTATATGATATAGTGGTCCGATCCCAAAGATTTTCATACTTTATCTCACCCGGGTAAAAAAAAGCTCCCAAAAAAAATTTCATCCCGATAGCTCTTAAGATGGCTGAGTAAAACGCGTACGCACCGACGGACAGACGGACAGACGGACATGGCTATATCGACTTAGCTTCTCATGCTGATCAAGAATATATATACTTTATGGGGTCGGAAACGTCTCCTTCTGTGCGTTACAAACATCTGACCAATTTTATAATACCCTCTGCAAGGGTATAAAAACGATATGTATTAATATTATAAAAATATCAAAGAAGCTAACTTCGGCTATGCCGAAGTTTATATACCCTTGCAGTATACTTGGCAATAATATTTTTCCTTTTTGAAATTTCTTTCCCTGCAACTCAATTCATCAATACACAAACAAAATATTATTTCTCTTTTTACCACAAGTTTTTCTTCTTCCATCATTTTCTAAGCAAAGCACGGCACGCATACACATACAGTTCATGTAGCGTTGCGTCTGTGTGTGTATGCGTGTGCTCTGTTGATTTGATGATGGCAGTAGTAGGCAGCAAGCAGCGCTGCCGGCAGCGTTTGAACCGATTTATATTGACTGTAACTTGTGTTCTATTTATCGGATCGGATGAGATTTTATATCTATTACTATCATATTGTTAAATTTCATGGGGATACTCCAATTTTTGCAAAAATGTTTCTTCTAGAGCTATATGATATAGTGGTCCGATCCCAAAGATTTTCATACTTTATCTCACCCGGGTAAAAAAAAGCTCCCAAAAAAAATTTCATCCCGATAGCTCTTAAGATGGCTGAGTAAAACGCGTACGCACCGACGGACAGACGGACAGACGGACATGGCTATATCGACTTAGCTTCTCATGCTGATCAAGAATATATATACTTTATGGGGTCGGAAACGTCTCCTTCTGTGCGTTACAAACATCTGACCAATTTTATAATACCCTCTGCAAGGGTATAAAAACGATATGTATTAATATTATAAAAATATCAAAGAAGCTAACTTCGGCTATGCCGAAGTTTATATACCCTTGCAGTATACTTGGCAATAATATTTTTCCTTTTTGAAATTTCTTTCCCTGCAACTCAATTCATCAATACACAAACAAAATATTATTTCTCTTTTTACCACAAAGTTTTTCTTCTTCCATCATTTTCTAAGCAAAGCACGGCACGCATACACATACAGTTCATGTAGCGTTGCGTCTGTGTGTGTATGCGTGTGCTCTGTTGATTTGATGATGGCAGTAGTAGGCAGCAAGCAGCGCTGCCGGCAGCGTTTGAACCGATTTATATTGACTGTAACTTGTGTTCTATTTATCGGATCAGATTCAAATTTTGGGATCTGAGATTTTATATCTATTACTATCATATTGTTAAATTTCATGGGGATACTCCAATTTTTGCAAAAATGTTTCTTCTAGAGCTATATGATATAGTGGTCCGATCCCAAAGATTTTCATACTTTATCTCACCCGGGTAAAAAAAAAAAAGCTCCCAAAAAAATTTCATCCCGATAGCTCTTAAGATGGCTGAGTAAAACGCGTACGCACCGACGGACAGACGGACAGACGGACATGGCTATATCGACTTAGCTTCTCATGCTGATCAAGAATATATATACTTTATGGGGTCGGAAACGTCTCCTTCTGTGCGTTACAAACATCTGACCAATTTTATAATACCCTCTGCAAGGGTATAAAAACGATATGTATTAATATTATAAAAATATCAAAGAAGCTAACTTCGGCTATGCCGAAGTTTATATACCCTTGCAGTATACTTGGCAATAATATTTTTCCTTTTTGAAATTTCTTTCCCTGCAACTCAATTCATCAATACACAAACAAAATATTATTTCTCTTTTTACCACAAGTTTTTCTTCTTCCATCATTTTCTAAGCAAAGCACGGCACGCATACACATACAGTTCATGTAGCGTTGCGTCTGTGTGTGTATGCGTGTGCTCTGTTGATTTGATGATGGCAGTAGTAGGCAGCAAGCAGCGCTGCCGGCAGCGTTTGAACCGATTTATATTGACTGTAACTTGTGTTCTATTTATCGGATCAGATTCAAATTTTGGGATCTGAGATTTTATATCTATTACTATCATATTGTTAAATTTCATGGGGATACTCCAATTTTTGCAAAAATGTTTCTTCTAGAGCTATATGATATAGTGGTCCGATCCCAAAGATTTTCATACTTTATCTCACCCGGGTAAAAAAAGCTCCCAAAAAAAATTTCATCCCGATAGCTCTTAAGATGGCTGAGTAAAACGCGTACGCACCGACGGACAGACGGACAGACGGACATGGCTATATCGACTTAGCTTCTCATGCTGATCAAGAATATATATACTTTATGGGGTCGGAAACGTCTCCTTCTGTGCGTTACAAACATCTGACCAATTTTATAATACCCTCTGCAAGGGTATAAAAACGATATGTATTAATATTATAAAAATATCAAAGAAGCTAACTTCGGCTATGCCGAAGTTTATATACCCTTGCAGTATACTTGGCAATAATATTTTTCCTTTTTGAAATTTCTTTCCCTGCAACTCAATTCATCAATACACAAACAAAATATTATTTCTCTTTTTACCACAAGTTTTTCTTCTTCCATCATTTTCTAAGCAAAGCACGGCACGCATACACATATAGTTTATGTAGCGTTGCGTCTGTATGTGGGCATGCGTGTGCTCTGTTGATTTGATGATGACGTAGTAAGCAGCAAGCAGCGCTGCCGGCAGCGTTTGAACCGATTTATATCGGCTGTAACTTCTGTTCTATTTATCCGATTGGATTCAAATTGGGATCTGAGATTTTATATGAAATACTATCATATTGGTAAATTTCATGGCGATACTCCAATTTTTGCAATTTTTGCAAAAATGTTTCCTCCAGAGCTATATGATATAGTGGTCCGATTCTCCCAATTTTCATACTTTATTTTTCCCAGGTAATAAAAAGCCCCCAAAAAAAATTCATCCCGATAGCTCTTAAGATGGCTGAGTAAAACGCATACGCACAGACGGACGGACAGACGGACACGGCTATATCAACTCAGCTTCTCATGCTGATCAAGAATATATATACTTTATATGGTCGGAAACGTCTCCTTCTGTGCGTTACAAACATCTGACCAATTTTATAATACCCTCTGCAAGGGTATAAAAAGAGAAGAAAGAAAATTTGTCTGGCCAGCCACAAATAAAACAATTTTTCTACCATACATACATTACCATTAATCAACCATTAATTATCATTATCAGTAATCAATAAATAACTCCATAATATTACGTTATTTTCTAAAAAGGGGAGGTGTAGTATATCCATACCATAAATCAATCAATACAAAGAGCTCAACTTTTTTTTTTATTTATTTACGTCAACTAACACAGCAGTCGACGAAAAAGCTTAAGCTAAAGACAGATAGTAATTAATTGAAAAAGATAGCTTAGCTATATACACAACTAAACATCCCCGACCCGGTGGAGGTGTTTTATTTGCATAAGGTGCCAGCTATGCCCCGATTCACAGCCAATGTGGTCAGGGATGAGTTGCAGCCAATCCAAGTCCAGACTATTTTCATTGGTTTCGCTGTAGATGATTAAAAAGTATAGCGCGAAGAGAAGTGACAGAAAGATGAGGAGAAATTAGGTGAGAAAGGTTGTTAAAAGATTGGCAAAGAACACGAAAAGAGAGTAGTTAGTCAGACATCTACTAAGGTAAATAGGAAAAAAGTTTCTGGTCCGACGTGAGGGAACACAAAAATATAGCGTACCTAGTAAATTAGTAGAAATGACTTCGCCGTTGACTAGTTTATGGAGAAAGAGAATGCCAAAAACGAGCCTACGGTTGTAAAGTGAAGGAAGATTAATAAGAAGAAGTCTGTCAGAATAAGAAGGTAGGCCCAATTAAGACCGCGTAACGCAAACTTAAGGAATTGCTTCTGTACCGATTCAATACTACGCTGGTAAACATCATATTGCGGGTTCCACACTGGCGAGCAATATTCGAGAATAGGGCGAACTAACGAAGTGTATAAAACCTTGTTGACTCTATTGACAATTGAAGCAATATGAACATTAAATGAAAGTTTTGGGTCAAACATAACGCCTAAGTCTTTAAAGGATGGTACACAATCTAACAGAACAGACTTAATGGAGTAATGAGCTAGGAACGGAGACAAACGACTGAAAGTCATAAAAGAACACTTAGAGGCATTCAGGTGTAATTTATTAACGTGGCACCAATCACAGAACGCATCGAGATCAGATTGCAAGTACTGTTGGAAAAAAGGATCATTATAGGAATAACAAATCTTGACGTCATCCGCAAACATGAGCACGCGTGAGTGAACCAAGGCCAAGGGTAAATCATTTATAAACAGGGTAAATAACAGTGGGCCCAGATGACTGCCTTGGGGTACACCTGACGTAACTTGAATAGTTTTAGATATTGAGGAACGAAAAGACACCTTTTGGGTTCTGCCAATAAGATACGACTTTAACCAAGCCGACAGTTTCGGGGAAAAACCCATGATGTTAAGTTTCGCGAGAAGCATAGAATGATCAACCGTATCGAAAGCCTTACTAAAGTCAGTATAAATAACATCAGTTTGACACTTTTTACGGAAGCCATGGTGTACAAGGGTAGTCAATTCTAAAAAGGTTAGTAAGCGACGAACGACCTTTCATGAAGCCATGCTGACACGGAGAAATAGTGGATCTGGATAGGTGTTGAAGGAAAGACGTAATAATTTTCTCAAACAGATTTGGTATTGCCGAAAGTTTGGCAATGCCACGGTAGTTAGAAACATCCGATTTGCTACCCTTTTTAAAAAGCGGAATAATAAAAGACTCCTTCCAAATATCGGGAAAGCTACAAGTCTCACTCGATATAAAGAATAACCGAGATAAAGGCTTAGATAGGGAAATCGAACACATTTTAAGGATGCAACTAGGTATATTATCAGGACCGGGAACGAAGGAAGACGTCATAGATGACAAGCTAGAGATAATACAGTCTTCAGTAATACTAGGAAAAAAAACATACAATTTAAATGTGGGATTGAAAAGGGATAGGTTGTGGGATCCGAAACAGTAGTAGAATAAGTCAACTGAATGAATTTAGCAAACAGATCTGCAATATCTGAGTCATTATTAGCAGTCTGGTCATTAAGTTTGAAGGTGGAAGGTAGTACATTAGAGCGTCTTTTGGAATTAACAAAGTTGTAAAATCTTTTGGGGTTCTTATAAAATTCAACCTTACAGCGAACGATATAATTATTGTAGCATTGAGTGTTTAAAAGACAAAATTGAGATTTGGCTATACAGTAATTTGCATAGTCAAGTCGCGAACCAGTTTTTTTAAATCTTTTAAAATATCTCGATTTAATATTGCGGAGATTAGAGAGCCTACGTGTGAACCAGACTGGCGCGCTGGAGACGGTAGAGACATTCACATAAGGAACGCATTTATCAATTAGAGAATTAAGAGCAGAGTAGAAAAACTTCACTGCACAATCTATATCGCAGCACTCAAATAGAAATGACCAATCAAAAGAGAAAATAAGGCTATTAAGAAGATTGAAATTTGTTTTACGAAAACATCTACGACGAGAATTTGCGATGTTATTAAGTGATTTAGTAAGAAATAGTAACTTCAATGGTAGGGTGATAAGGATCTTCAGGTTTCACTAGGGGCTGTGTTCGGGATACAGCACTAACAGTGGGATCAGAGACAAAAACAACATCAAGGATTCTTTTAGAAGAGTTAAGGAAAGAATTCAACTGATATAGCGGACCTTCAAGTAGGCAATCAAGAAACACATGTTGAGATGAAGGAATTAAGAAAGATAGATTATCATCAACAAGCCAAGAAATATTAGGCAAGTTGAAATCACCTAAAACTATAAGGAAATCACGATCTTTAAGACTATTAAAAATAGTTTGCAAAGCATCAGCATGGTGCATATAGGTCATGATATCAGAAGCTGGAGGAATATATGAACACGAAATATATAAGCTAAAGTTGGAACATGTAACTTCGACGCAAATAAACTCAACACCTAAGGGCAGATCAATCGGCACGACACTTGAACACAGATTCGAGTTAACAGCAATGAGTACTCCACCGCCACGACGACCAACACGATCAAGCCTATAAGAAATAAAGTTATTAGAAAGAAATTCATTATCCAAAACAGAGTGTCAACCATAGCAGAAAAATACTCATTTGGTACTGTAATTTAAAAAGAGAAGATTTCGCGAGGCCTTGAAAACTTAAACTTTTGAATTAAAACCTTAGCAGGGCATATATTACCAATGTAAGCTGCCACAGACGACTCAGAAGTATCTGGAGCAAGCCTAGAGATAAATAATTGTTTGCGATGAGGCACTACAGTTAGTGGAGGCGGAGGAGCATTGGGATCCGCAAGTGATTGAGAGCCAGCATGATCCTGTGATTGATCAGAGTTCCCGTGAGGGATAGATTGAGGTACACCAGGGCTTGTAATGGGTACTTGAATCTGAAAAGAAGAGCATAAAGAGGGACAAGAAGATGGTGTAAGCGAAAGTAAAATGGGAGACGATGTAATAGAGAGTGCTGGCGACTGCTTACGAGGCAACTCAAGGGTACATTTCTTGGGTAACTTCTCAGAAGGTGGATTAAACTTAAATTGCGACAATAAATGTACGCTAGATTCACACTCGTTAGACAGCTGTTTTGCCAGTTTGTTTAAAGAAAGAAACTTTAAACGAAGATCCCTATACATACGGCTAAAATCAAGCTGCTGGCTGGCACAAGATGGGCAAGTCCAGCGCATTAAGCCAAGCTCAGGCTTAGACACAGACAAACCAGAAAATTTGTCGTAGTCGCGGCCATTGAGGCCAGCACATTTTAAGTGAATAAGATTATCGCAGAGCCAACACGATATTGCTCTATACTGATCATCAAAACGATCAGAATGCTTGCAAGTAGGTAGACAACAAGCCATTGAAACGCCAAAAGGAAACGCCAATTATCGATATAAACTCAATAAATACAAATAAAACAAAGAGACAGCTAGAGTACACAGCACAAGAAAGAGTGCAAGAACAGTTATAAGCCAAGCTTTGAAAGGCGGCGTTACAAAAGTAATTACGCGGCAGAGAAGCTGAGCACAAGCACAAAGAAGAGAGAACAACAAAAATAAAATAATAAAAAAAAAAACACTAGCACTGATGGTATGATCGGAGCGGTGAGGGGAGCAACCACAGAAGCAATGACGAGAGAGAAAAGGGGAAAAAAATATATATATAAAATGCACCAAACACTAATCACGAAAAAAAACTAGTTAATTTGGCGAATCAAAACCACACCAACGAAAATGTAAACAGACTAAGCACAATTCAAAATTGAGAGAAAACAATAAATATTGATAAAAACTCAGGAGCTATGAAAAGACACGACCGTCACGTCAGAGAGCAGAAGCTTTTTGACATTTTTGTAACTTTTTGTTGCAAGCATAAACAATTAAATATGTACGCAATCAAACATAAGTGTGCACTTGAATATGTATGTGTATACATTAATGTAGGCACATAAATATATTCACATAAATACACAATTAAGTATGTTCATATATGTATGTACATTTATATATGCACATACATATATTCACATAAGCAACAATGCACAGGCGTAACATGAGCTAGAGCCAGGCCAGCGTGTGAACGATGACCAAGCACTTTGATACCAGCGCTCCAAATAATATGTATGTATGTACTGACACTCTCCCTCTCGCAGCATAAGAATATATATGTAACAATAGGTTAAGCAAAAAAATATTTTTGGAATAAAAATCACTCTGAATATTACCACCAAACGGAACTGACGTGTTTGTTTCTTAAACTCTAAACCAAGTGGAACTCGGTCATTACACGTCATCAAATATATCTGATTGCTTTTAGGCTGCATATGCTAAAAATCTGCTTCCAATCGGAAGAACATACCAAAGTGCTACAGGCCACAGCTCGGCTGTAATGGATGCCGATAATGACCCCACTGGCAGTGCTGCCACCCATTTACCATGGCAGTACGTCACACGCAAAAGTGTCATAAAAAGAAAGGCTTCCTCGTCTCCGAAAGTGGATCGAAAAAGAACGTAAAACCTGTCAACAATGGGTGTTCGTCGTCCGAATCCTCGATGTCCACACAATCTGAATCGGATTCGAACGATAGTTCTTTGAAGCTCGGAGAAGTTCGTCGCAAACGTCCGGCTGCCACTACAGCAGTGCCTACTGCCAAAACTGTTGATAACCTTAACAGGTTTGGTCTCCTCACTCCAGCAATAACGTCGTCAATGCCACCACCCTATATTAAGGATATAATCGGCAGTACAAATTTTACTTTCAAGGCAGGCAGAGACGATCAAGTTCGTGTTATGACTTCCAGCGTTCGGGAAACCTGAAACCTGGTTGCTGCGCTACAGGCAAAAAAAATCCTTTCCATGCATACCAGCTAAAACAGGAAAGAGCTAATAGGGCTGTGATCCGTAGTCTCCACCACAGCACTCCACTGGACTTCATCCGCGAGGAACTGGCAAAACTTGGTCACAAAGTGTGTCACCTGACAAATGCTAAACATCGCCAAACCAAGAACCCAATGCCCTTGTTTTTCATCGACCTTGCTTTTTTTTGCTTGTGTATAAGAAATCCAAAAAACACCGGGACCAAGGCAACGCACTTTCTACCATACGCACTCAAAACACAACTGCGCCCAGAAACACCGTTCCGCACTCCTTCCGATCCAGCTATTCCCAACCTGGAATGACATATGCTGGAGTAACAAAAAACTCTGCCACAGCAAGCATCCCCGTACTGACTACCAACCCTGTTCCTGTACCATCACAGCAGGGAGCCCCGAACGTCCTTCATCTTGAGCAAATAATAAAACTCCTCTAAGCTCCAATGGAACAGATGACCCTAATGATGCAAACAATCATGGCATCATTATGCAAGTAGGGCTAAAAATAATCATCTGGAATGCAACCGGCCTATGTAAAAGCAGGCCAGAAGTCGATCTGTACCTCAAGAGGAACAATGTCGACATCACGTTAGTTGCAGAAACTCACCTGCTAGACCAATCATTCTTTCACATCAACGGATATGTCCTTGTACGTGCCAATCACCGCAGTGGCAATGCCAGAGGAGGATCTGGCATCCTAATCAAATCCATGGCTACAAGCGTCATTCATCAGCGCGATGCGAACCTCCATCAGAAACATTTACATCGCTTCCTGTTATGTGCCTCCAAGGCATTCAGTAAACACACAGATGTTTATGCAAAGCCTAAGCAGCTTCGGATCAAGGTTTCTGGCTGGCAGAAGTTTCACTGCCAAGCACACCTGGTGGGGGTCTAGACTGAACAACCCTAAGGGACTTTCGCTCATACCCTGCATCTAAAGACTTAATCTGACCACCCATTCATCAGGCCAACCAACATATTGGCCAACAGATATAATGAAGAGCCCGGATGTTCTGGACTTCGCCATCACCAGAGGTATAAATCGCAGCAGTTTCCACACAGAAGCTGAATTCGACCTACATTCGGACCACAGTGCTGTGAAGATCTGGGTGGGAATTCCAGTTGAGTCAATGAAACGCAAAAACAGGCTACTCAGGAAGAACTCCAACATAGACTCCTTTAAAACTATGCTTGATGAGATCACTGAGCCCGACGCCTGCCTCAACACTGGGGTAGACATTGACGAAGCTGTGAAGAAGCTATCGCGAGACATCTGTGAGGCCGCCCATGCAAGCACGCCGCCATTTAGAGTCAGTCAACCGCTATCACGACAATGGGATATGTTTGCCTGGTCCGACGAAATCACAAACGCCCTGCGAGAGAAGAGACGCCTGAAACGTGTCTGGCACCTTAGTCGCAACCCACTGGACCAAACGGCTCTCAATCGTGCCACAAAGAATCTCAAAGCGTTGTATTTCGAACTTCGCAACGAAGCCACTGCTGAGTACCTGAGGAATTTTGAGCCAAATCAGCCTGATCACAATCTCTGGCAAGCCTGCAAGTACCTCAAAAGTTGAGAAAAGTCCCCATCCGAGGATCGAATGGCATGTGGTGTAGATCCAGTGAGGAGACAGACGAAGAGTTTGCGACTCATCTGGAGAACACATTCTTCCCGCCGAAGATGTGGTCGCCACCTCGTCTTTCCTCGAGGCCCCATACCAAATGGCTCTCCCAATTGATCGAGTCACACCAGAGCACCAGCTCATCAGATTCAAAATCGACTGCCTTAAGACGAAGATAAGCCCAGACTATGATGGCATCGACGCAGTTACCATCAAGTGTTTACCGCCGTCAGTGATCCAGCTACTTGCCAACTTGTTCAACAGGATCTTTGATCTTTGCTACTTTTCCACCCAATGGAAGTGCGCAGAGACTATTATGATTTTGAATCCAGGAAAACCGGAGTATGACCTCGCCTCATACCGTCCAATCAGTCTGCTGGCAATATTCTCCAAGGTATTCGAAGAAATATTTTTGGCGAGAGTGTTGCCACTACTGGACGAAGGTAGCATGGTCCCTGAACACAAATTTGGCTTCCGACGACATCATGGCACCCCAGAACAATGCCACCGTATCGTTGGGAAGATCCTTGGCTTCTTCGAAGACAAACTCTACACCTCCGCTGCATTCTTAGACATTAAGCCGGCTTTCGACCGTGTTGGTACCTGCTACCTCATGGTTCTGAAGTCCTACCTCGAAGACAGAAGCTTCTACGTCAGGTATGAGAGCTTCACGTCCAGAATTAGGTGCATTAATGCGGGCGTTCTACAGGGCAGTGTGCTGGGTCCCATCCTGTACACCTTGTACACCGCTGATATGCCAGTGGTACAGCATGAGCAGCTTCTAATTGCCACATACGCAGACGATACTGCGTTTCTCGCCTCTGCTTCGGAACCATCGGTGGCCTCGAGTCTCATCCAGGAACAATTCAACCTTCTGGAACCGTGGTTGATCAGATGGAACATCTGTGTGAACGCGGACAAGTCACAGCACATAACATTCGCCACACGAAGACTCAATTGCCCTGCAGTCAGCCTTCATGGCACGCGTCTTCCGAGCGTAGATTGTGTTAAATACCTGGGCCTCATCCTCGACAGGCGATTGTCTTGGAAAGCCCCTCTCAAGGCCAAAAGAACTCATTTAAACCTGAAGCTGTCCAAGATGCAGTGGCTTCTCGGCAAGAGATCCCAACTCAGTATACTAAAGCCTATATGGACCTATGGTATTCAGCTCTGGGGCACGGCGTCCGACTCAAACGTCGAAATCCTCCAACGATTTCAAAGCAAGCTACTCCGCAGATTTATCGACGCGCCTCCCTTTGTGCGAAATTCCGTGATTCACAGATACCTCAACATCCCGTCGATCAAGAGCGAGATCCGAAAATATAGCACTCGATACTGCTCCAGCCTGGAAACCCATGAAAACATACTGACCACGCTCTTGATCTGCAGTTCAGATCGGAGCCGGACTGGTGATTCGACGCTGAAGGCCCGATGCACCTGATACTAATATAACTGCTAAAAATGTTTAATTTATGTTTATGGCAATGTATTCAATGTAACTTTTGTCAAACACTTTAACTTTGCTGTACCCTGCCATGTTATATTCACTATTCCCCACATTTGCTTATTGTCCCCTTAGGACAGATTGCAAATAAAAAAACGATATGTATTAATATTATAAAAAAAATATCAAAAAAGCTAACATCGGCTGTGCCGAAGTTTATATACCCTTGCAGTCCATGGCCATAATATTTTTACATGTTCCAAACTCTTTTTCTGTATCTCAATTCATTAATGCACAGAACCTTTCAAATATCATTTCAATTTCTTCTTCTTCTTCCCCATCCCCTTTTACACGCATGCCGCGACTCGCACGCATACACATATAGTTTATGTAGCGTTGCGTCTGTATGTGTGCATGCGTGTGCTCTGTTGATTTGATGATGACGTAGTAGGCAGCTAGCCGAACCGATTTATATCGGCTGTAACTTGTGTTCTATATATCCGATCAGATTCAAATTTTGGGATCTGAGATTTTATGAAATACTATCATATTGGTAAATTTCATGGCGATACTCCAATTTTTGCAATTTTTGCAAAAATGTTTCCTCCAGAGCTATATGATATAGTGGTCCGATTCTCCCGATTTTCATACTTTATTTTTCCCAGGTATTAAAAAGCACCCAAAAAAATTTCATCCCGATAGCTCTTAAGATGGCTGAGTAAAACGCATACGCACAGACGGACGGACAGACGGACAGAAGGACAGACGGTCAGACGGACAGACGGACATGGCTATATCAACTCAGCTTCTCATGCTGATCAAGAATATATATACTTTATAGGGTCGGAAACGTCTCCTTCTGTGCGTTACAAACATCTGACCAATTTTATAATACCCTCTGCAAGGGTATAAAAAATTTATTTTTGGGTGGTACCTTCAAACATAAATGGTCGATTTCGAGAACATGTGGCTCAAAACCAACAAGGTGTTGTGATGTCGAACATGATCAGTCATATGGAATCTCAGTACAGTTCTGAAATACATTTGTCTTTTGCATATATAATGGGCAACGTCAATTTATTTATATATAATTATGAAGTTGGATGGTATTTTTTAAAATACATGTGAATATTTATTATTGAGTGGTACATTGAAACATAATTGGTCATAAATAATGTCAGTACAGTTCTCAAATACATAGGTATGTATGTCTTTTCCATATGAAGTGCATTATGAAGTTGGATGGTATTTTTAAAATAAATGTTTTTTTTTTTTTTTTTTTTTTTTGTATGTAAGTATATTTAAAATCTGTCCATTGTAGGACAATAATTAAATTTGTTGACAAACATAGTACATTACATTGAAATACAAGCAAATGAAAGGCCGCTGCAGGATTTGTTGATTTGGGGTCATCACTCTTCACTGCCCGAAATTAAGGAGGTGCGGCTAGCACTACCAATTGTGGTCTGTCTGGAAGGGGAGGTCAAGGGGATGCAACCTCTTCAGCCTGCGAAGACAATGATCGTCTATTAGGTCAGCTGCAAGCCTGTTGGTGTGACTGGTGAGTCTGCCGAGGTGGCGGACCCCATATCTGGGAATCTCCCTGTGGACTGATGGGATATTCAAGTCCCTATGCAGGACTGAGTTTCGGACGTCGAACGGGGCGCACAACAGTTTGCGCAGGAGCTTGTTTTGAAATCTTTGTAGGATTTCAACGTTGGAGTGACTTGCCGTGCCCCATAGCTGAATGCCGTATATCCAAATGGGCTTCAGTAAAGCGTTATACAGCAGCACCTTGTTTGATATGCTGAGCTGCGATCTGTGACCGATGAGCCAGTGCATCCTTCTTGCCTTCAGATTAAGCTGAATTGTCTTTGCCCTGATGTGAGCCTTCCAGTTAAGTCTTCTGTCAAGGGTGAGGCCGAGGTATTTCACCTTGTCAACTGTGGGCAGGGGAGTCCCGTGCAGACTGACTGAAGGACAGTCACCCATTCGTGTAGCAAAAGTGATGTGGTTGGATTTTGCTCGATACTGCTCCAGGCTGGAAACCCATGAAAACATACTGACCACGCTCTTGATCTGCAGTTCAGATCGGAGCCGGACTGGTGATTCGACGCTGAAGGCCCGATGCACCTGATACTAATATAACTGCTAAAAATGTTTAATTTATGTTTATGGCAATGTATTCAATGTAACTTTTGTCAAACACTTTAACTTTGCTGTACCCTGCCATGTTATATTCACTATTCCCCCCCCACATTTGCTTATTGTCCCCTTAGGACAGATTGCAAATAAAAATATCAAAGAAGCTAACTTCGGCTATGCCGAAGTTTATATACCCTTGCAGTATACTTGGCAATAATATTTTTCCTTTTTGAAATTTCTTTCCCTGCAACTCAATTCATCAATACACAAACAAAATATTATTTCTCTTTTTACCACAAGTTTTTCTTCTTCCATCATTTTCTAAGCAAAGCACGGCACGCATACACATACAGTTCATGTAGCGTTGCGTCTGTGTGTGTATGCGTGTGCTCTGTTGATTTGATGATGGCAGTAGTAGGCAGCAAGCAGCGCTGCCGGCAGCGTTTGAACCGATTTATATTGACTGTAACTTGTGTTCGATTTATCGTATCAGATTCAAATTTTGGGATCTGAGATTTTATATCTATTACTATCATATTGGTAAATTTCATGGGGATACTCCAATTTTTGCAAAAATGTTTCTTCTAGAGCTATATGATATAGTGGTCCGATCCCAAAGATTTTCATACTTTATCTCACCCGGGTAAAAAAAAGCTCCCAAAAAAATTTCATCCCGATAGCTCTTAAGATGGCTGAGTAAAACGCGTACGCACCGACGGACAGACGGTCAGACGGACAGACGGACATGGCTATATCGACTTAGCTTCTCATGCTGATCAAGAATATATATACTTTATGGGGTCGGAAACGTCTCCTTCTGTGCGTTACAAACATCTGACCAATTTTATAATACCCTCTGCAAGGGTATAAATATCAAAGAAGCTAACATCGGCTGTGCCGAAGTTTATATACCCTTGCAGTCCATGGCCATAATATTTTTACATGTTCCAAACTCTTTTTCTGTATCTCAATTCATTAATGCACAGAACCTTTCAAATATCATTTCAATTTCTTCTTCTTCTTCCCCATCCCCTTTTACACGCATGCCGCGACTCGCACGCATACACATATAGTTTATGTAGCGTTGCGTCTGTATGTGTGCATGCGTGTGCTCTGTTGATTTGATGATGACGTAGTAGGCAGCTAGCCGAACCGATTTATATCGGCTGTAACTTGTGTTCTATATATCCGATCAGATTCAAATTTTGGGATCTGAGATTTTATATCTATTACTATCATATTGGTAAATTTCATGGGGATACTCCAATTTTTGCAAAAATGTTTCTTCTAGAGCTATATGATATAGTGGTCCGATCCCAAAGATTTTCATACTTTATCTCACCCGGGTAAAAAAAAGCTCCCAAAAAAAATTTCATCCCGATAGCTCTTAAGATGGCTGAGTAAAACGCGTACGCACCGACGGACAGACGGTCAGACGGACATGGCTATATCGACTTAGCTTCTCATGCTGATCAAGAATATATATACTTTATGGGGTCGGAAACGTCTCCTTCTGTGCGTTACAAACATCTGACCAATTTTATAATACCCTCTGCAAGGGTATAAATATCAAAAGCTAACATCGGCTGTGCCGAAGTTTATATACCCTTGCAGTCCATGGCCATAATATTTTTACATGTTCCAAACTCTTTTTCTGTATCTCAATTCATTAATGCACAGAACCTTTCAAATATCATTTCAATTTCTTCTTCTTCTTCCCCATCCCCTTTTACACGCATGCCGCGACTCGCACGCATACACATATAGTTTATGTAGCGTTGCGTCTGTATGTGTGCATGCGTGTGCTCTGTTGATTTGATGATGACGTAGTAGGCAGCTAGCCGAACCGATTTATATCGGCTGTAACTTGTGTTCTATATATCGGATCAGATTCAAATTTTGGGATCTGAGATTTTATGAAATACTATCATATTGGTAAATTTCATGGCGATACTCCAATTTTTGCAAAAATGTTTCCTCCAGAGCTATATGATATAGTGGTCCGATTCTCCCGATTTTCATACTTTATTTTTCCCAGGTATTAAAAAGCACCCAAAAAAAATTTCATCCCGATAGCTCTTAAGATGGCTGAGTAAAACGCATACGCACAGACGGACGGACAGACGGACAGAAGGACAGACGGTCAGACGGACAGACGGACATGGCTATATCAACTCAGCTTCTCATGCTGATCAAGAATATATATACTTTATAGGGTCGGAAACGTCTCCTTCTGTGCGTTACAAACATCTGACCAATTTTATAATACCCTCTGCAAGGGTATAAAAAATTTATTTTTGGGTGGTACCTTCAAACATAAATGGTCGATTTCGAGAACATGTGGCTCAAAACCAACAAGGTGTTGTGATGTCGAACATGATCAGTCATATGGAATCTCAGTACAGTTCTGAAATACATTTGTCTTTTGCATATATAATGGGCAACGTCAATTTATTTATATATAATTATGAAGTTGGATGGTATTTTTAAAATACATGTGAATATTTATTATTGAGTGGTACATTGAAACATAATTGGTCATAAATAATGTCAGTACAGTTCTCAAATACATAGGTATGTATGTCTTTTCCATATGAAGTGCATTATGAAGTTGGATGGTATTTTTAAAATAAATGTTTTTTTTTTTTTTTTTTTTTTGTATGTAAGTATATTTAAAATCTGTCCATTGTAGGACAATAATTAAATTTGTTGACAAACATAGTACATTACATTGAAATACAAGCAAATGAAAGGCCGCTGCAGGATTTGTTGATTTGGGGTCATCACTCTTCACTGCCCGAAATTAAGGAGGTGCGGCTAGCACTACCAATTGTGGTCTGTCTGGAAGGGGAGGTCAAGGGGATGCAACCTCTTCAGCCTGCGAAGACAATGATCGTCTATTAGGTCAGCTGCAAGCCTGTTGGTGTGACTGGTGAGTCTGCCGAGGTGGCGGACCCCATATCTGGGAATCTCCCTGTGGACTGATGGGATATTCAAGTCCCTATGCAGGACTGAGTTTCGGACGTCGAACGGGGCGCACAACAGTTTGCGCAGGAGCTTGTTTTGAAATCTTTGTAGGATTTCAACGTTGGAGTGACTTGCCGTGCCCCATAGCTGAATGCCGTATATCCAAATGGGCTTCAGTAAAGCGTTATACAGCAGCACCTTGTTTGATATGCTGAGCTGCGATCTGTGACCGATGAGCCAGTGCATCCTTCTTGCCTTCAGATTAAGCTGAATTGTCTTTGCCCTGATGTGAGCCTTCCAGTTAAGTCTTCTGTCAAGGGTGAGGCCGAGGTATTTCACCTTGTCAACTGTGGGCAGGGGAGTCCCGTGCAGACTGACTGAAGGACAGTCACCCATTCGTGTAGCAAAAGTGATGTGGTTGGATTTTGCTCGATACTGCTCCAGGCTGGAAACCCATGAAAACATACTGACCACGCTCTTGATCTGCAGTTCAGATCGGAGCCGGACTGGTGATTCGACGCTGAAGGCCCGATGCACCTGATACTAATATAACTGCTAAAAATGTTTAATTTATGTTTATGGCAATGTATTCAATGTAACTTTTGTCAAACACTTTAACTTTGCTGTACCCTGCCATGTTATATTCACTATTCCCCACATTTGCTTATTGTCCCCTTAGGACAGATTGCAAATAAAAATATCAAAGAAGCTAACTTCGGCTATGCCGAAGTTTATATACCCTTGCAGTATACTTGGCAATAATATTTTTCCTTTTTGAAATTTCTTTCCCTGCAACTCAATTCATCAATACACAAACAAAATATTATTTCTCTTTTTACCACAAGTTTTTCTTCTTCCATCATTTTCTAAGCAAAGCACGGCACGCATACACATACAGTTCATGTAGCGTTGCGTCTGTGTGTGTATGCGTGTGCTCTGTTGATTTGATGATGGCAGTAGTAGGCAGCAAGCAGCGCTGCCGGCAGCGTTTGAACCGATTTATATTGACTGTAACTTGTGTTCTATTTATCGGATCAGATTCAAATTTTGGGATCTGAGATTTTATATCTATTACTATCATATTGTTAAATTTCATGGGGATACTCCAATTTTTGCAAAAATGTTTCTTCTAGAGCTATATGATATAGTGGTCCGATCCCAAAGATTTTCATACTTTATCTCACCCGGGTAAAAAAAAGCTCCCAAAAAAAATTTCATCCCGATAGCTCTTAAGATGGCTGAGTAAAACGCGTACGCACCGACGGACAGACGGACATGGCTATATCGACTTAGCTTCTCATGCTGATCAAGAATATATATACTTTATGGGGTCGGAAACGTCTCCTTCTGTGCGTTACAAACATCTGACCAATTTTATAATACCCTCTGCAAGGGTATAAAAAATATCAAAGAAGCTAACTTCGGCTATGCCGAAGTTTATATACCCTTGCAGTATACTTGGCAATAATATTTTTCCTTTTGAAATTTCTTTCCCTGCAACTCAATTCATCAATACACAAACAAAATATTATTTCTCTTTTTACCACAAGTTTTTCTTCTTCCATCATTTTCTAAGCAAAGCACGGCACGCATACACATACAGTTCATGTAGCGTTGCGTCTGTGTGTGTATGCGTGTGCTCTGTTGATTTGATGATGGCAGTAGTAGGCAGCAAGCAGCGCTGCCGGCAGCATTTGAACCGATTTATATTGACTGTAACTTGTGTTCTATTTATCGGATCAGATTCAAATTTTGGGATCTGAGATTTTATATCTATTACTATCATATTGGTAAATTTCATGGGGATACTCCAATTTTTGCAAAAATGTTTCTTCTAGAGCTATATGATATAGTGGTCCGATCCCAAAGATTTTCATACTTTATCTCACCCGGGTAAAAAAAAGCTCCCAAAAAAAATTTCATCCCGATAGCTCTTAAGATGGCTGAGTAAAACGCGTACGCACCGACGGACAGACGGACATGGCTATATCGACTTAGCTTCTCATGCTGATCAAGAATATATATACTTTATGGGGTCGGAAACGTCTCCTTCTGTGCGTTACAAACATCTGACCAATTTTATAATACCCTCTGCAAGGGTATAAAAAATATCAAAGAAGCTAACTTCGGCTATGCCGAAGTTTATATACCCTTGCAGTATACTTGGCAATAATATTTTTCCTTTTTGAAATTTCTTTCCCTGCAACTCAATTCATCAATACACAAACAAAATATTATTTCTCTTTTTACCACAAGTTTTTCTTCTTCCATCATTTTCTAAGCAAAGCACGGCACGCATACACATACAGTTCATGTAGCGTTGCGTCTGTGTGTGTATGCGTGTGCTCTGTTGATTTGATGATGGCAGTAGTAGGCAGCAAGCAGCGCTGCCGGCAGCGTTTGAACCGATTTATATTGACTGTAACTTGTGTTCGATTTATCGGATCAGATTCAAATTTTGGGATCTGAGATTTTATATCTATTACTATCATATTGGTAAATTTCATGGGGATACTCCAATTTTTGCAAAAATGTTTCTTCTAGAGCTATATGATATAGTGGTCCGATCCCAAAGATTTTCATACTTTATCTCACCCGGGTAAAAAAAGCTCCCAAAAAAAATTTCATCCCGATAGCTCTTAAGATGGCTGAGTAAAACGCGTACGCACCGACGGACAGACGGTCAGACGGACAGACGGACATGGCTATATCGACTTAGCTTCTCATGCTGATCAAGAATATATATACTTTATGGGGTCGGAAACGTCTCCTTCTGTGCGTTACAAACATCTGACCAATTTTATAATACCCTCTGCAAGGGTATAAATATCAAAAAAGCTAACATCGGCTGTGCCGAAGTTTATATACCCTTGCAGTCCATGGCCATAATATTTTTACATGTTCCAAACTCTTTTTCTGTATCTCAATTCATTAATGCACAGAACCTTTCAAATATCATTTCAATTTCTTCTTCTTCTTCCCCATCCCCTTTTACACGCATGCCGCGACTCGCACGCATACACATATAGTTTATGTAGCGTTGCGTCTGTATGTGTGCATGCGTGTGCTCTGTTGATTTGATGATGACGTAGTAGGCAGCTAGCCGAACCGATTTATATCGGCTGTAACTTGTGTTCTATATATCCGATCAGATTCAAATTTTGGGATCTGAGATTTTATGAAATACTATCATATTGGTAAATTTCATGGCGATACTCCAATTTTTGCAATTTTTGCAAAAATGTTTCCTCCAGAGCTATATGATATAGTGGTCCGATTCTCCCGATTTTCATACTTTATTTTTCCCAGGTATTAAAAAGCACCCAAAAAAAATTTCATCCCGATAGCTCTTAAGATGGCTGAGTAAAACGCATACGCACAGACGGACGGACAGACGGACAGAAGGACAGACGGTCAGACGGACAGACGGACATGGCTATATCAACTCAGCTTCTCATGCTGATCAAGAATATATATACTTTATAGGGTCGGAAACGTCTCCTTCTGTGCGTTACAAACATCTGACCAATTTTATAATACCCTCTGCAAGGGTATAAAAAATTTATTTTTGGGTGGTACCTTCAAACATAAATGGTCGATTTCGAGAACATGTGGCTCAAAACCAACAAGGTGTTGTGATGTCGAACATGATCAGTCATATGGAATCTCAGTACAGTTCTGAAATACATTTGTCTTTTGCATATATAATGGGCAACGTCAATTTATTTATATATAATTATGAAGTTGGATGGTATTTTTAAAATACATGTGAATATTTATTATTGAGTGGTACATTGAAACATAATTGGTCATAAATAATGTCAGTACAGTTCTCAAATACATAGGTATGTATGTCTTTTCCATATGAAGTGCATTATGAAGTTGGATGGTATTTTTAAAATAAATGTTTTTTTTTTTTTTTTTTTTTTTTTTTTTGTATGTAAGTATATTTAAAATCTGTCCATTGTAGGACAATAATTAAATTTGTTGACAAACATAGTACATTACATTGAAATACAAGCAAATGAAAGGCCGCTGCAGGATTTGTTGATTTGGGGTCATCACTCTTCACTGCCCGAAATTAAGGAGGTGCGGCTAGCACTACCAATTGTGGTCTGTCTGGAAGGGGAGGTCAAGGGGATGCAACCTCTTCAGCCTGCGAAGACAATGATCGTCTATTAGGTCAGCTGCAAGCCTGTTGGTGTGACTGGTGAGTCTGCCGAGGTGGCGGACCCCATATCTGGGAATCTCCCTGTGGACTGATGGGATATTCAAGTCCCTATGCAGGACTGAGTTTCGGACGTCGAACGGGGCGCACAACAGTTTGCGCAGGAGCTTGTTTGTGAGGCCGAGGTATTTCACCTTGTCAACTGTGGGCAGGGGAGTCCCGTGCAGACTGACTGAAGGACAGTCACCCATTCGTGTAGCAAAAGTGATGTGGTTGGATTTTGCTGAGTTTACGGCGATGTTCCATCTGGGCAGCCAACGCTCAATAATGTTCAGCTGCCTTTGCACAATTTCGGTGGCTTGACTTCGAGTTGAGGCTGTTCCTATAAATGCAGTGTCATCAGCATAGGTTGCTATCAGTAGCTCGTGTGACTGGAGAGCTGGGAGATCAGCCGTGTTTATGGTGTATAAGATGGGGCCGAGGACGCACAGTTGGGCCTCTGCTCGGATAGCGTTGCAAAAATACGTTTTTTCGTGATCGCGTTTGGCAAAAATGATATATGCAATCGATAGGAAATAAAAAATTTTTGAAATCGGTTGAGATTCATGGGTGCTAGAGGCGCCCAAAGTTGAGACATTTTTAGTGAAAAGGAAAAAATGCTAATTTTAAAAAAAAAATCGCAACTTTAAAACTGAATATTGGGCGATTTTAACAATCGATCTTGGATTTTTTGGTTTTATCTGAAAAGTATGTTCTTTATTAATAGCATGTTTCATAAATTTACTTAAATTGTTATTGAACTAGAAGCGTTTAAAAAATGTACTAAATATTGGCATTTTTTGAACTTTGGTGGAATACAACTAGCAAGTATCACCTAGTATCACTACCAGACTACATACACTAGTTAGGTGAAATATTTACCTATCAGGTATAAGGAAGAAGAAGAGTGCATGCGTATTGGCCTGTAGCTTCTTTGTATTTAAATGATAACATTGCGTAATGCTGTTTTGCAAATACTACCTGTTTATATATATGCCTTTCTACAATATTAAATTGCTAATTACCTGCTTTGGAAAAACTGACAAGACAGGTAAATGTTATTTAAGTTGATGAAAAATTTGCCCTAGTTGTAGGTTGGTCGTTTTTAGTTCCGTTTACCTAATTGGTTGTAAATATTAAGTTTTTTACCTAATTAATACAAAAAGGGTAATACCGATTTTTCGTTCTACCTAGTTAATTAAAAAAATATAACATAAAGAGCTACTTATTCCTCTCGTTTGCGACAGTTTATTTTTAACTTCATAAGTGGAAACACCTTAAATCAGGACTGAATAGTATTTGTCAATATAATTCAAGACAGTTTTATTTAATTGTGCAAAAATGTTGTTAAAGAATGAAAGAATTTTAAAAGTTTTCCATGAGTGCGAAAACTTAAATGATTTTGAAATGGGATTGCTGAAGGAGATGGGCGTTTCATTCGAAAACGCTAATACGGAGCTTAAGGTAAAAATCAAATATACACAAGGTAACTTAAGGCGAAAATGGATCGCAAGCGGCAGAAATCTGGCAAATTTCGTAAAAAAAATGAAGTTTGGCTTGAGGAGTGGATTCGTAGATTCGGAGCACGAAGATGATCAACCATCAACTAGCCGAGGAAGAGGAAGGCCGCATAAAGATGTGGAAGATTGTTCAACGTTTACAAGGAAACGAAAGCTTCAGCGTGCTACTGAAAGCATTACAACGGAGCATCTTTCAGAAGCACTTTCTTCAAAGTATGAAAAGGAACAAGAGAGGGCAAAGGCGAGCATTACGAAAGCAGTACAGATCGCCAGTCCTATTCGACTACATAGGATTAAGGAAAGTATTCCAACCCCACCAAACTTAGTCCCCACTAAGTACACTGAGGAAGAGGCGTTTTCCTTATTTATGGACCTAGGATTGACGAAGGAGAAGTACGAAATTTTAAGGAGTTCCTTAAAAAGTCATAAAGTCGACGTTCTTCCCGGATACAAAAAAATTGGATTTTTTGAAAATGATGAAGTGACATCTTTTATAACAGTCAAGAGATCATTAAAAGGTTGGCTGTTATCTTGAATATTATAAATTGCAAGGAAACGGTAAATGGTGAAAAATTTGCCGAATATACTTCAAAGACTGCTCATCTTTTGAGTGAATTGTATCCGCAAAAAAAACTTACCCCAACGGTACATAGGATTTTGGCTCACGGAAAGGATTTAATAGAATATCAGTGTTTACCACTTGGAGAGCTATCCGAAGAAGCACAGGAATGTAAAAACAAGGACTACAAAAGGTTCAGATACACTAATACATTAAAAACTTCTCGTGTTAGACAAAATGAAGACCTTTTTAACATGCTAGCAGCCTCTTCGGACCCACTTATTGCATCACTGAGACACGTGCGATCACGAAAGGTTTTGGAAAATAGCAACTATAGTCCCGAAATGTTGAGTTTATTAGATACTGATGTAAATATTGAAAATTATTTTGAAGAAAATCAGCCATCAATAGCAAATTTTCAAAGTTAACCTAAAAAAAAATTTAAAAAAATTTTTTTTTCTTTTTGTAATTATGTTAAAAAGTCAAATTAAAACATTAAAAAATGTTACATAGTCGTCTAAAACAATGAAAAATTCCATTTGTGATTAAAAAAAACCGAGTTTCGATCCATATTTAAAGGAAAAACATGCTTGGAAATATTTTCTGACTTTGACCTTGAATATTTCAGCACCACGAACACCCAGCACTTTTGACAAACATTAATTTTGAAGCTTAAGGTATTCTTTATCATATGCTTTTTAAATTTTTGAAATCGCTTTATTGATTCAGACGCTATGATTTTTGCAATGCTAAATGCCAGAAGGCCCCACTGTGGGACGCTTCCCTGAGGAACACCTGCCTTCACTTTCTCAATTCGGGATACCGCAGTGTCACATCTGATGTAGAAGATTCTATCGGCCAGGTATGATTTAAACAAGAGAAAGAAAGGGGATGGGAGCAAAGACTTGAGTTTGAACAGGAGTCCCTCGTGCCAAACTCTGTCGAACGCCTGCTTTATGTCCAGGAAGACGGCTGAACTATATTTTTTCTCCTCGAAGGCATTGAGCAATCTTTGGACGATGCGGTGACATTGTTCGGGGGTTCCGTGGTGTTGCCTGAAACCAAACTGGTGGTCTGGAATAATATCGTCCAGCAACGGCAGCACTCTAGCCAAAAGTATTCTTTCGAATACCTTCGAGAGAAGCGCCAGGAGACTGATCGGACGGTATGATGCGGGGTCGCTTTCCTGTTTGCCTGGTTTTGGTATCATTACGATCTCAGCACATTTCCATTGGGATGGAAAGTGACTAAGATCGAATATACCGTTGAACAGGCACGCAAGGTGTTGGATTGCTCGTGGCGGGAGAAGCTTCAGGGTGACCGCGTCAATACCGTCGTATCCTGGGCTTTTAGTTGTTTTTAGCCTGTCAATTTCCATTTTTACTTCCTCCGGGGAAACTCTACTGATGGGGAGGGCCATTTGACATGGTGACTCTAGGAAGTCTGTGGTGTCGTCTCGTTCGGCCTGGGTGCACAAGTTGAAAGGGGAGAAGGCATTAGCTACATGAGTGGCAAACTATCTCGTCGCATTCCATAGACTTTTCTCAGGGTTGTTGGGCTCAAGGTTCTCCAGATATTCAGCAGTAGCTGCATTTCTTTGATCAAAGAATAGAGTCTTCAGGTGTTTAGTGGCTCTGTTGAGTGCTGTTTTGTCAACTGGATTGCGACTGAGTTGCCAAACTCTTCGAAGTCTTCTCTTATTCCTGATTGCATCTGATATCTCAATTGACCAGGCAAACTTGTCCCTTTGGTTGCAACGGGGTTGTGTGGCTCGCGCAGGTGGTGTGCAAGAGGTAGCAGCTTCACAAATGTCGAGGGTAAATTTTTCGACGGTTTCATCAATGTCCCCGCCAGAATTGAGGCAAGCTGATGGGTTGACTACGTCCTCTAAGATGGATTGGAAGAGTTCAATGTTAGAGTTTCCCCTAAGCAGCCGAGTGTTGCGTTTCTTCACTTCAGCAGGGATGTCTACCCAGATTTTAATTGCGCTGTGGTCAGACAGCAGGTCTGGTTCATCAGCTACGACGATTCTGCTGAGGTGAATGCCTCTGGTAATAACAATGTCTAAGACATCAGGAACCTTGTTTGGGTCGGTTGGCCAGTATGTTGGCTGACCAGTTGAGGCGATCTTCAGGTTGAGCGTGTTGATACAAGGTCTGAGGGCAATTCCCTTGGGGTTGTTTAGCCTTGAGCCCCACCATGAGTGCTTGGCATTGAAGTCACCTGCAATGAGTTGCCAAAAGTGCTCAGACCTTGTTGAAACATTTGCGTGTCGACTGCGTGTCGTGGAGGGATGTAGCATGAAGCAATTGTCAGGAGTCCGAGTGATGTGCTGATGACTATTGATGCAGCTTGTAGCCAAGGAAGAGTTAACGGAGCATTCTCAGTGTATTTTGTTGTGGATTTTATAAGTATGGCAGCACCACCTCTAGCGTTGCCGCTCGGATGATTCGCCTGAAGCAAATCAAATCCCTGGATTTTGAAGTAGGATCTGTCGGTAAGGTGTGTTTCACATAGGAGCATTATGTCAGTGCGGTTGCGTTTTAAATAAAGGTCGATTTCTGCCCAGCTTTTGCATAGGCCGTTGACATTCCAAGATACAAGTTTGAGTCCTATTTGCATAAGGCTGCCATTAGGGAGGTGAACATTTGGGTCATCTGAACCAATTGAGCATGCATAACCTTGATGATTTGCTCCAGCTGGGAGGATTGGGAGTTGGGTTCCGGGAGCGGGGGAAGGGGTGGGAGGTTGAATCCTGTTGTAGGAATGTTACCAGGGAAGGAAGCGCCTTTGGCAGCGTTGGCATATGATAATCCAGATGAGACATGCTTAGTGTAAGCATTCTGCATGGTTGCGTTGTTGGTTTTCGTGGGTTGGTTTGCTGTTCGCAGTGTGTTCTTGGCCACTTCCTTATACACTCTGCAGCCTTTGTAGGAGGCAGTGTGGTTACCGTTGCAGTGAACGCATTTGGCTGGGGCTTACTTGACTTTTGTGCACATTGAAGATATATGGTTGCCTGCGCACTTGACACATCGGGCAGGCACGTTTCAGAAGTGCTGTGTGTGCCTAAATTCCTGGCATTTGTGGCATTGTACGACGTTTCTGACAGTGCGAGGGGGCTCTAAGGCTACGACTGCGTTGCAAAGGCGCTTGATTGAAAATACTTCTTTGTTGTTAACGGCTGGCTCGAAGTCAACGAAAAAAATGGGCATGGGGACCTTTGTGTGTCTATTTTTGGCGTTGATGATATGCCGAACTGGGTGTCCAAGAGCTGCCAATTCCTCTCGGATGTCTTCAAGGGAGGTAGTATGATGCAGGTGCCTGATCACCGCTTTGTATGCTCTTTCTTGTTTCAGCTGGTAGCAGTAGAACGATCTATTATCGGCTTCCAGGGCTGCTATGAGGAGCTTGTAGTCTCGAGCATTGGCAGTCATCACGCGGACCTCGCCGTCTTTACCTGCCTTGTATGAGTAGTCCTTACCGATGGATTTCATAATGAATTTTTGCATTTCGGCAATATTTGAAACAGCTGAAATAAAAATGGGCGGGGTCTTGGGTTCACCACGTTTGTTGCCTGTGGTATCAGCAGCGGGGGTGACACCCGGGTTGGTGTTGGTTTCTGCTAGCAGAGCAAAACTGTTGGTGTTGTTCGTAGACGGGTCTTTGTCCTTGGTTTGGGCTTTGCGCAGGACTTCTCCGGGCTCTGGCGAACCGTCATCGGATTCGGATTCCACCGACATGGATGAATCCGAGCTGCTCGATGAAGACCTTTGTTGACAAACGTTCTTCTTGCGCTTTATTTTGGGAGAGGCTCCTTTTCGTTTTGTCGGAACTGTTTTCCAGATTTGTCCTTGCCGGGGTGCTGATGTGGCATTAATACTGCCTCTTGGTGCTTCATTATTGCTCATAATGACGGAGAGTTGAGGTAGTATTCTTTATAGGCAAAGCCCACAAGTATGCTACACTTTTTACAATTTTATTTTTGTTTGCGCACTAAGTATGCAATAGTTTTTGTGTTAGGTTCAGTGATTGGCTGACCAATCAGGAGTAAGTAACGGGACCGACTAATGTTGATTAGCGCGTGCTCCGCAACCACAGTTATTAATTGGTTTTGTTTTGATATTTTCTTCTCGATTACCGTTTGTTATTACTGGGATTTATCCGCACACACGTCCGTTTGGTTTGGAGATCGCAACAAGACTGAAAATACATGTGAAAATATATTGTTGAGTGGTACATTGAAACATAATTGGTCGATTTTGAGAGTGTGTGGCATAAAACCTACTCATGGTGAACAGTTATTGTTCAGTCGTGTTGAACTTTGCTCAATTCAACATTAATAAGTAAAACACAATAAATAATGAAGAAGCCTACCAAGGTATTCCAAGGGGTATGATTAAACGCTCTCAAGAGCGTTCCCTCTGCTAAGGTTTATTCACTGGATACATTTGGATATATCGTTAATATTTGATAAAGATTGTGAGCATTAAATTAGTTTTAAGTTTATTTGTTCATAAACTTTAACCTTTTATATAAGGGGAAAAAAAGTATGCGTCATAAATTTGGTCTTCTTATGTTTGCAACTTAATAAATTTGTCACTTAGCAAAATTTTATTATAAAATCATGTAATATTTTTTATTTGAATGCATTTCTTATAATTAAACAAAACTCATCACATTAAATGTGCATGGTGGTCTTACATAATATATAGTTTTTCACATTAAATGGAATTTTTAAATTAAATTTTAAATTTTATTTCATAATACAAATGCTGATTTTCTTTTGAAATAAACAAAATCAAAATAAATGTGATTATATATTATGTAAGTGTAAAAATAAAAATATTTTTGAACAAAATTATTAAATATATTCAATTAATGAAAAACGAAAATGAACGCCATTAAATTATGGACATATTCGTAAAATGTTGTTACAAATAATATATTTTATTTCATTCAGAAATTTATCATATTGTCAAAGATTAAGCCATGCATGTCTAAGTAGACACGAATTAAAAGTGAAACCGCAAAAGGTTCATTACATCAGTTATGGTTCCTTAGATCGTGAACAGTTACTTGGATAACTGTGGTAATTCTAGAGATAATACATACAATTAAAACACGGACCTTTTGAGACAGACTCATATCCCAGGCCCTGTAATTGGAATGAGTACACTTTAAATCCTTTAACAAGGAATTGGAGGGCAAGTCTGTTGCCAGCAGCCGCGGTAATTTCAGTTTCAATAGCGTATATTAAAGTTGTTGCGGTTTAAACGTTCGTAGTTGAACTTGTGCTTCATAAGGGTAGTGCAACATATGTACATTTGTACATAGTACATTTGTACATAGTACATAGTACTATACCTTTATGTATGTAAGCGTATTATCGGTGGAGTTCTTATATGTAATTAAGTACTTGTACTTTTTTATATATTCCTCCTATTTAAAAACCTACATTAGTGCTCTTCATCGAGTGTTTTTGTGTGCCGGTACAATTACTTTGAACAAATTAGAGTGCTTAAAGCAGGCTTCAAATGCCTGAATATTCTGTGCATGGGATAATGAAATAAGACCTCTGTTCTGCTTTCATTGGTTTTCAGATCAAGAGGTAATGATTAATAGAAGCAGTTTGGGAGCATTAGTAATACGACGCGAAAGGTGAAATTCTTGGACCGTCGTAAGATGTTTTCATTAACCAAAAACGGAAGTTCGAGGTTCGAAGGCGATCAGATACCGCCCTAGTTCTAACCATAAACGATGCCAGCTAGCAATTGGGGTTAGGTACCTTTATGGCTTTCTCAGTCGCTTCCCGGAAAACCAAAGTTTTTGGGTTTCGGGAAAGTATGGTTACAAAGCTGACACTTAAAGGGAGTGACGGGAGGGACCATCAGGAGTGGAGCCTGCGGCTTAATTTGACTCAACACGGGAAGACTTACCAAGTCCGAACATAAGTGTGTAAGATAGCTCTTTTTATACCCTTGCAGAGGGTATTATAAAATTGGTCAGATGTTTGTAACGCACAGAAGGAGACGTTTCCGACCCCATAAAGTATATATATTCTTGATCAGCATGAGAAGCTAAGTCGATATAGCCATGTCCGTCTGTCCGTCGGTGCGTACGCGTTTTACTCAGCCATCTTAAGAGCTATCGGGATGAAATTTTTTTTGGAGCTTTTTTTTTACCCGGGTGAGATAAAGTATGAAAATCTTTGGGATCGGACCACTATATCATATAGCTCTAGAAGAAACATTTTTGCAAAAATTGGAGTATCCCCATGAAATTTACCAATATGATAGTAATAGATATAAAATCTCAGATCCCAAAATTTGATCCGATTTGATCTGATCCGATAAATAGAACACAAGTTACAGTCAATATAAATCGGTTCAAACGCTGCCGGCAGCGCTGCTTGCTGCCTACTACTGCCATCATCAAATCAACAGAGCACACGCATACACACACAGACGCAACGCTACATGAACTGTATGTGTATGCGTGCCGTGCTTTGCTTAGAAAATGATGGAAGAAGAAAAACTTGTGGTAAAAAGAGAAATAATATTTTGTTTGTGTATTGATGAATTGAGTTGCAGGGAAAGAAATTTCAAAAAGGAAAAATATTATTGCCAAGTATACTGCAAGGGTATATAAACTTCGGCATAGCCGAAGTTAGCTTCTTTGATATTTTGAATCTATTGTTGGTGGTGCATGGCCGTTCTTAGTTCGTAGAGTGATTTGTCTGGTCAATTCCGATAACGAAAGAGACTCAAATGATGTTTAAGAATAAACATCGTGTCTAAAAAGGCCTCAACAAATTAGATGCACCAAACAAAATATAATACAACTGTACTTTTGTCACAAACAACTAGCCTAGCATATGACTAGAATTACAATCAGCCACACACGTTGTGGAAAAACACTTAGACTCTTAGACTAACCCAAAATATCACAGCGCCAGGAGGTCAAGTGGCCAACGCCGTCCTTAATATAATAATAATTGTTCAACCCCCGAAAACGTGGGTTTGAGTTTCACTAGAATAAGATCTCCTAAGAACAATTGTCACCCGCTAGAGCCTAAGATTCCCTATATAAACTCCGAACTTTTGTAAATAAAATCAGTTCATATTTTGAATTCAACGAATGAAGATCGGGTTATTATTTCCTTCTTCCTGGAAGCCCTATTCATTTTGGTTCTTCGAGAAAAGGGAACTCTTTAGTTTTCCCCCACCAGTAGTAAGGGGCAGAGTATAATATAAAAGCAAAATATTGCTTAATAAATAAAAAGGGCGTGCGTCCGATTTTAAAGGCAGTTTGGCTAAGTGGAGCAACTGTAGTAATTTCGGCGGCAGGTGTGGTTTGTGCGTGGCGTGTTCGAAGCCCTAATTTCAAAGATACAAAAAAAACTTTTTTGTGTATATATACACATTGAGTTACAAGTAGACAACAAAAAAGCAGCAGAGCAACGACAGATTTGCAAAGAAGCAGCAGCAATGCAACTACATAGAGTTGCAATAACAGAAGAAGGACGGTGGCAAGACGAAAAGTATAGGCGAACGGAGGCGAGGCGAGTTTAAAGAAACAGCGAATCCATTGGCGGACAAGCAGCAGCGGACAGGATCATCAGATAAGATATAAAATAAAATAGTTAATAGTTAAGTACTTCAATCAATTTTTTTTTTATTCTTACTATATATATCGATATCCTAATATATACGCATAAGATAAAAATGTTCCCTAATAGGACTTAAAAGTTGCTAGCAAAGCAGCACGAGTTGCATAAAAAGATAAGGAAGTTAGATGCTAGTAAGTTAACTAGCAAGATTCTTAACGATGTAGGTGAGATTTGTTTGATTTAGTTGATACATACATATGTAATTGTTATTGCTATTATGTAGTGTTATTTAGTGTGATAAGACTTTAAATTATCATTCTAATAATTCACCTTCAGCTGCCAGCATGTCGCAAACACAAAAAGAACTCAAATTGAAGCATCTTTTCGATGGGGGCGCTTGGAATGTATACGATCCGAATGTCTTAAATTTGGGCGTAGGCAATTATGAAGTACGCCGTGAGATAGCCAATTATTTTAGCTCACAGTACGATGTTCCCATGAAGTGTATGGATTTAATTATCACGACGGGAGCCACACAAGGTCTACATTTTCTGCTATCCACATTAATTGATTTCAAGGGTTATATATTTGTGGATGAATTTACATATATGATTGCTTTAGATAGCATGAAGGAGTTCACTAGCTTGACTTTGGTGCCAATTAAATTAAATGATGATGGAGTCAATTTGCATGATCTCGAAAAGCAGGTGTCAAACTTGTCATTTAAATCAAGGCATAAAGTATTCTGGGGCATCTATTACACCATACCCACCTTTCATAATCCAACGGGCATTCCAAATTGAGATACAGAAAAAGAGTTTGGAACATGGCATTGTTGAACTGGCACGCAAATATGACTTTTTGGTGATATGTGACGATGTCTACAATATATTACACTATGGCGAGAAACCTCAACATGCCCGTCTGCTCTCATATGATGTTTGCTCCGATTCCAATTAAAAGGGTAATGGCATCTCCAATGGCAGTTTCTCAAAGATCATTGGTCCGGGCGTACGTTTGGGCTGGCTAGATGTTCCGGCACGTCTAAAGCCCCACCTGCTGCAAAATGGCTTGATACGGAGTAAAGGGTTACTTCAATAACTACACAGCCGGCATAGTTGGTAGCTTATTTGAATTGAATTTAGCACAAAAGCATATTAAAAGCCTCTATGAAGCCTACAAAGATCGTATGTTGGCCACCATTGAGATACTGAAATCGGAACTACCCAGCGATTGTAAAATGCTGGAGCCCAACGGGGGATATTTCATTTGGATACGTTTACCCGACCCATTGGATGCCAGTGAATTTCTTCAGTATTGATTACAGCATGAGAAAATTGCATTTATTGCTGGCGCTAGATTTGCTTTGGAAAATGATATGGGTAAGCAATATTTCCGACTATCCATTGCCTTTCATGGCAAGCAAAAGCTACAGGATGGGGCCATACGTCTTTGTCGTGCCTTAAACGACTATAGAAAAACTATAATAGTTTAATTTTTATACCCTTGCAGAGGGTATTAAAAAAATTGGTCCGATGTTTGTAACGCGCAGAAGGAGACGTTTCCGACCCTATAAAGTATATATATTCTTGATCAGCATGAGAAGCTGAGTTGATATAGCCATGCCCGTCTGTCCGTCTGTCCGTCCGTCTGTGCGTATGCGTTTTACTCAGCCATCTTAAGAGCTATCGGGATGAATTTTTTTTTGGGGCTTTTTATTACCTGGGAAAAATAAAGTATGACCACTATATCATATAGCTCTGGAGGAAACATTTTTGCAAAAATTGCAAAAATTTGAGTATCCTCATGAAATTTACCAATCCCAAAATTTTAATCTGATCGGATAAATAGAACACAAGTTACAGCCGATATAAATCGGTTCGGCTAGCTGCCACTACGTCATCATCAAATCAACAGAGCACACGCATGCACACATACAGACGCAACGCTACATAAACTATATGTGTATGTGTGCGAATTGCGGCATGCGTGTAAAAGGGGATGGGGAAGAAGAAATTGAAATAATATTTGAAAGGTTCTGTGCATTAATGAATTGAGATACAGAAAAAGAGTTTGGAACTTGTAAAAATATTATGGCCATGGACTGCAAGGATATATAAACTTCGGCACAGCCGAAGTTAGCTTCTTTGATATTTATTTATATTATCATAATTTAAGGCAACTTAGCTGCTAAAAACTACTACTTAATGATTACGATTAGAAGCTATATAGAGTTATTTTTTTTTAAATTGATACAAAAGCAATTGATTAGTAAACATCGGCAGGCAGGGCACTGGTAATTCGGAATACATTGAAGCAAATGCAACGATGTTGGAGAGTTTTGAAGATAGCAACGGAGAGTCGCGGAAGAATACGACCTTCAGTAATGAGAACGCTAATGTTAACCAGGAGAAATTTAAGGTAAAGGTCGTCAGCTCCAGCAATATATAAATATGGTGAGCAAAGATTTACGTACGGTAGACAATAGAACAAGCGAAATGTATATTAAAAAAATAAAATTCTTATTTGAGAAAATACATATGTGCCAAGCTTACACAGATGCAGTTATATGTAATGAAACGTTTAAGGAGGTCCTAGAGGAGTTGCAGTTCGATGCTTAGACAGCCTTGTGAGCTTAGAAGAAAAAATAAACGATCAGAAAAATTTTAAGGTTGAGAATGTTACCATGAGAGGCGAACTACCGGTGTTGCCGAAAATTCAGGTACCCACATTTTCTAGAGAGCCTAGAGAATGGGACCTGTTTGGGGAATTAATTGAAAAAAGAGAGGAAATGAGTCCTACTCTAAAGTTCAATTATTTAAAATCCGCGTTAAAGGGCGAAGCGAAGAGCATGGTGGCTCATCTATTGTCAGGTTCAGCTGATAATTATAATACCGCTTGGGAATTGTTAACCAAGCGGTATGAAAATAATCGGAAGGTATTTTCCGAGCAATTAAATCGGATCGTTGATTTACCGATGATCAACAATGAATCGGCCAAAAGTGTAAAGGGAATGATTGACATGAGTCAGTGCACTTAATAATAAATGAAATCCAGTAGAAGCCAATTTAGTAAACTACACAGTAAGAATAGGAAGTCAATTACAATCGGTAAAGGAACATCAGATTGACTAGGTTTTAAACGTCCATCAAGTAACTTGTAACTTACTAATGATAATAATAATAATAATTTGTATAAGACAAGTAATTATAAATTAAAGTCCACAACGTCGCATTTGGCGGCCCCTCGCAGAATGTTTAAGAATAAACATCGTGTTCATCTGAAGACGCCTCAACAAATCAGATGTTGGTGCACAAAATATAATAGAACTGTACTTTTGTCACAACCAACTAACTACCACGGTACTCTAATATGTTACATATGTAACATATAGTACAGCGGGTCAAAACAACGCGTCAACCAACGCGCTTCGGAGATACTGCTTTGCAGCATCTCGGACATGACATTCCCCCTGGTTAAGCGAGGCCCATCTAAAACCTCTGCTGGTCTTTGGGTGCAGCACCCGGTTGTATTACGCAACTCCACATTTGAGACATACAACTCTACCCGCATTTTGGTATTAAACCACAGCCACTACGATCTCCCACAAGGGGACCAAATCACAAAGGGCTAGTGGGCAAATAGCCCATCCCGTACTACCGAATCACAGTTTCGGTCGGCTGTTCGCAGTCGAAAATACTAACCATTTTTGTCACCGCCAAACAGGAAATGCGTAAACCCCGCCGCTCAAATTAGCTACTGATGAAAATTTTAAACAGTACACAGGAAGCACCACTTGGAGGTCTTGAGTCGACTTGACCTGATAAACGACTGACGAATTACGGTACATCAATCTTCCCTTCTGCGCTTATCAGGCCCTGCTTCCCAGTAGATAGGGACAGTAGGAATCTCGTTAATCCATTCATACGCGTCACTAATTAGATGACGAGGCATTTGGCTATTTTTTTTTTTTTTTTTTTGATCGCCGAGGAAAGAAATCTTCTAAAGATACGAGCAACCAATCACTGGAGAATCTCGCATGCAGGATTCACTGTTTCACCAGAACAATTAAGTTCTACAGCGCCTACATACTAAAAGTGGAGGGCATGGGAGTCCATTCCCAATAAACTCATATCTTAGTTAATACTTTATAATATTTATTAATTATAATTCAAATAATTAAGTTACAATTGTGCGAATGTGTTCCATTACGAACCAATTAGAATGAATCGACCCCACAGAAAATGTATAGCAAGAGAATAGTGGCTTGTGGCTTACAACATGCAATCAATAATGCCAACTACCCAAACCCCGAAATGTACGATCGGCATATTCCCACATAGTAACATCTTATTAGAAGTATTAGGAGTTAAGTTGAGAATGACCTGTGCTCACATAACAACATATCATTTAAATCAAAAGTCATACGAGTTAACTTATACCCAGCACAATACACGAAGTCTTTAAAATACGTTTCCGCGGTACTGATTACTCTGCCACTGATGATATTGCTATCATCAGCGGTAAGGAGGTCCTTCACTACCAATCCTTTTACCGAATGTGTAAGACAGATTGATACCTCTTTATCGAATCTATGGGTGGTGGTGGTAACTGCTGAACCACTTTCATGCTTGGGATTGTGAACTGAAACTGTTCACATGAACTTGGAATTCCTCGTAAGTGTGAGTCATTAACTGGCATTGATTACGTCCCTGCCCTTTGTGGATACCGCCCGTCGCTACTACCGATTGAATTATTTAATGAGGTTTTCGAACGTGACGCCTTGCGTGTTACGATTGTTTCGAAAAAGTTGACTGAACTTTTTCGTAGGTGAACCTGCGGAAGGATCATTATTGTATTTTCCAACCGTTATTAAAAGAAACTAATATCAAATTTATATACATAAGATATATAAAATTCAAATGAAATTGAAGATGAGAATTCTTAAAAAATCATCAAGGTTAAAATAAAGTCTACAACAATCGGTTAAAAATTTTATTGAAGGAATTGATATATATCAATATAAGTATTATTGACGTAATGAAATAAACAAACAATTTATTAATCACTCTAAGCGGTGGATCACTCGACTCATGGGTCGATGAAGAACGCAGCAAACAGCAGGACACATGAACATCGACATTTTGAACGCATATCGCAGTCCATGCTGTTATGGTACTTTAATTTATTTTAGGGTACTGTTTGGACTACATATGGTTGAGGGTTGTAAGACTATGCTAAATAATTTTTTTTTAGTATTTTACGAAATATTAAAGCATATGGTATATTATTGGATATCTTTATATACATATATGTATATTCATAATTTTAATAATAATGAAAACGCATTGGCTCTCATATGTATGAGAAAAACGAAGATTTATAATTTTCTTTTTCAAATCAAATGATACTGAGGAATGTCTAGCATAAAAAATATCAAATTTTCATCTAAAATTGCCTGTTTTTAATAATATGGAATGAAAAAATTTGTCATATTATTATTCTTCACTAAAAGAAAAAATTTACAATGGTTTTAATATTTTTATACCATACACCCATAGGGTGAAATGGTATATTAAAGTCGCCAAAATGTATGTAATTTGGCAGAAGGAAGCTTTTCCGACCCCATAAAGTATATATATTCTTGATCAGCATCAACAGCCGAGACGATGTAGCCATGTCCGTCCGTCCGTCCGTCCGTCTGTATGAACACCTAGATCTCGGAGACTATAAGAGCTAGAGCCACCAAAATTGGTATGTAGACTCGTGTAGTATGTAGAGTGAACAAGTTTATTTCAAATTTCTGCCACGCCCCCTACCGCCCCCGCAAATTATATAAAACCGATTTTCTCAAACACTATAGCAACTAGAGACACAAAATTTGGTATGTATATTTGATTAGTAAATGCGCACATTTTTTATTTGTAAAAATTTTGCCACGCCCCCTACCGCCCCCGCAAATGAAATAAAACCGATTTTCTCAAAAACTATTCTAGCTAGAGACACAAAATTTGGAATGAGTATTTGCTTAGTAATTGCGCACTTTTTTGATGTGTAAAGATTTTGCCACGCCTCTTTCCGCCCCCGTAATTTGAAAAAACTCGATTATCTCCCGTAATTTTCAACCTTGTGCAATCAAATTTAGCACACTTAAATTTGATACTAATATCCAGCAAAATACCAAATTTGATCAAAATCGGAATAAAAATAGCCAAGTTATGCATATAAACGTTTTTCCATATGGCCGGAGTTGGCCGTTGGCTGGTGGGGGCGCTAGGGTGCTCATATGCTTGAGTGAGCGAAATACTAAGATATGCTTGTAAAAAGCATGTGAACAGTTTTTTTTAAATACGAAAATGCATTGGTTATTATAAATTTAAAATATTTGTTTTACTGGTGTATGGTATACCCAAGTCGGCGAGACGACTTACTTACTTCATTACCATTGTTTTCATCCTTCATCATACCCAAAACTTTTTTATTGCACCTCGGTATTTGATAGTTGTTGACTAAATCTTCTGAATATTCAATGTATCAAATCTCATTTCAACATCATCGCGAATATCTACATATACATCATTTACTCTAATGGTATAGATGAATGAGTCAGTATCCATATGGTTAAGACTTAAGGCTTCTTTAAATTTAGGAAGCATATAACTGTAGAGGAAATCATACATTTGAAGCTTAGATAAATCTAGTACAGAAAACCCTAAGTACAGAGGGTTATTATATACCTACATTCATTAATCGCTTGATTTGTATTGCATACATATCCTCAAAAAAATGAGTTGAACTATCGAAATTGGCTTTTGCTAATAATGCTCTGGCTCCTAATCTATTGCGATAAGTTGTTTCCCATGAAGTTACTATCTTAATATTTTTTCTTTTTTCAACATTCTCCATAATCTTACCAAATACCGCATTATTCAATAGTGTTGATATCAATATGTATCTTAAGCCAAGGTGCTTGTTTAAATTTAAAAATTCTATGAATTTTTTTAAAACTAATCCATTTTGTATATATTGCTGAAAATTTCTATAATGTATGGGATAATTATGTTTGTTCTCTAAGTCCGCGATTAGCTTTTCGACTGTACATAATTTTGTGGGCTTTTGATTACTTGGGCAAAACGGTAAATCGTTGTGTAGATCATGTAAAGAAGATGGATATTCTAAAGTCACCTCAAGAATATAACCTTATTCCAATATTTAAAACATTGAATGTGCTAACCTCCAAGTCATTCATCCAACAAAAGTCTTTATATGGTAGATACTGAGACATAGCCCAACAATATAAATTATTTGCGTCTAAATATAATTAAAACTGTGATGATTCTGCATCATTATAGTCCTTCATATATTTATGATTAGCTTTGGAGTATCTTTGTGTACATTGCACTAACCCTCTACGAATTCCTTTTTGAATAAATCTCTGCATATCAATATCAGTAAATAATTCTAGGGTTATCTTAAATGATTTTAACATAGCATCCCATGATAAACCTGGTGTTGTATAATAGTGTGCAGGATCAAGTGTGTAAATTTTTTCACATATGGAGCGAAAATTTTCAAAAACATCTGATAAGAGAACATCAGTTTTGAAATAAAGCTCCATGTAGTCCTTAAATGTCTGACAGTGGAAATTATTCCAAACATTTTGCGCATGCTGATAATCTTTCATTATACCATACACCCATAGGGTGAAATGGTATATTAAAGTCGCCAAAATGTATGTAACAGGCAGAAGGAAGCTTTTCCGACCCCATAAAGTATATATATTCTTGATCAGCATCAACAGCCGAGACGATCTAGCCATGTCCGTCTGTCCGTCCGTCCCTCTGTATGTACACCTAGATCTCGGCGACTATAAGAGCTAGAGCCACCAAATTTGGTATGTAGACTCGTGTAGTATGTACACTGATCAAGTTTATTTCAAATTTCTGCCACGCCCCCTACCGCCCCCGCAAATTAAATAAAACCGATTTTCTCAAACACTATAGCAACTAGAGACACAAAATTTGGTATGCATATTTGCTAAGTAAATGCGCACATTTTGTATTTGTAAAAATTTTGCCACGCCCCCTACCGCCCCCGCAAATTAAATAAAACCGATTTTCTCAAAAACTATTCTAGCTAGAGACACAAAATTTGGTATGAGTATTTGCTTAGTAATTGCGCACTTTTTTGATGTGTAAAGATTTTGCCACGCCTCTTTCCGCCCCCGTAATTTGAAAAAACTCGATTATCTCCCGTAATTTTCTACCTTGTGCAATCAAATTTAGCACACTTAAATTTGATACTAATATCAAGCAAAATACCAAATTTGATCAAAATCGGAATAAAACAATGAAGTAAGTAAGTCGTCTCGCCGACTTGGATATACCATACACCAGTAAAACAAATATTTTAAATTTATAATAACCAATACATTTTCGTATTTAAAAAAAACTGTTCACATGCTTTTTACAAGCATATCTTAGTATTTCGCTCACTCAAGCATACGAGCACCCTAGCGCCCCCACCAGCCAACGGCCAACTCCGGCCATATGGAAAAACGTTTATATGCATAACTTGGCTATTTTTAGTCCGATTTTGATCAAATTTGGTATTTTGCTGAACATTAGTATCAAATTTAAGTGTGCTAAATTTGATTGCACACGGTAGAAAATTACGGGAGATAATCGAGTTTTTTCAAATTACGGGGGCGGAGGGGGCGTGGCAAAATCTTTACACATCAAAAATGTGCGCAATTACTAAGCAAATATTTATACTAACTATGGTGTCTCTAGTTGAAATAGTTTTTGAGAAAATCGGTTTTATTTAATTTGCGGGGGCGGTAGGGGGCGTGGCAAAATTTTTACAAATACAAAATGTGCGCATTTACAAAGCAAATATACATACCAAATTTTGTGTCTCTAGTTGCTATAGTGTTTAAGAAAATCGGTTTTATATCATTTGCGGGGGCGGTAGGGGGCGTGGCAAACATTTGAAACAAACTCGATAAGCGTACATATGACACGAGTCTACATACCAAATTTGGTGGCTCTAGCTCTTATAGTCTCCGAGATCTAGGCGTTCATACAGACGGACGGACGGACGGACGGACGGACGGACGGACAGACGGACGGACGGACGGACGGACGGACGGACGGACGGACAGACGGACATGGCTAGATCGTCTCGGCTGTTGATGCTGATCAAGAATATATATACTTTATGGGGTCGGAAAAGCTTCCTTCTGCCTGTTACATACATTTTAGCGACTTTAATATACCATTTCACCCTATGGGTGTATGGTATAAATAGCCAAGTTATGCATATAAACGTTTTTCCATATGGCCGGAGTTGGCCGTTGGCTGGTGGGGACGCTAGGGTGCTCGTATGCTTGAGTGAGCGAAATACTAAGATATGCTTGTAAAAAGCATGCAAACCGATTTTTTTTAAAATTCGAAAATGCATTTGTTATTATAAATTTAAAATATTTGTTTTACTGGTGTATGGTATATCCAAGTCGGCGAGACGACTTACTTACTTCATTTTGTATATGTATAAAACCTCAACTCATATGGGACTACCCCCTGAATTTAAGCATATTAATTAGGGGAGGAAGAGAAACTAACAAGGATTTTCTTAGTAGCGGCGAGCGAAAAGAAAATAGTTCAGCACTAAGTCACTTTGTCTTAATGGCAAATGTGAGATGCAGTGTACGGAACATCAATATTCTAGTATGAGAAATTAATGATTTAAGTCCTTCTTAAATGAGGCCATTTACCCATAGAGGGTGCCAGGCCCGTATAACGTTAATGATTACTAGATGGTGCTTCCAAAGAGTCGTGTTGCTTGATAGTGCAGCACTAAGTGGGTGGTAAACTCCATCTAAAACTAAATATAACCATGAGACCGATAGTAAACAAGTACCGTGAGGGAAAGTTGAAAAGAACTCTGAATAGAGAGTTAAATAGTACGTGAAACTGCTTAGAGGTTAAGCCCGATGAACCTGAATATCCATTATGGAAAATTCATCATTCAATGATGATGCAATAGTTTATTCAAATTATTATGTTAAAATATAGAATAAATGTCATTAATTTGATAAAGTGTTGATAGATTTAAATGAATACAGGCGTTTATTTTTCGGAATTATATAATAGCATGATTATCATTGATTTTCTGTGTTTATTATATGCACTTGTATGATTAACAATGCGAAAGATTCAGGATACCTTCGGGACCCGTCTTGAAACACGGACCAAGGAGTCTAACATATGTGCAAGTTATTGGGATATAAACCTAATAGCATAATTAACTTGACTAATAACTATTTATAGTTAATTAACACATACGCCGTGCGTTCTATATAGTTATGTATAATGATATTTATATTATTTATACCTCTAACTGGAACGTACATTGAGCATATATGCTGTGACCCGAAAGATGGTGAACTATACTTGATCAGGTTGAAGTCACGGGAAACCCTGATGGAAGGCCGAAACAGTTCTGACGTGCAAACGATCGAACCATCTAGTAGCTGGTTCCTTCCGAAGTTTCGCTCACGATAGCTGGTGCAATTAAATGAAAAATAAAATAATCTTATCTGGTAAAGGGAATGATTAGAGACCTTAGGGTCGAAAAGATCTTAACCTGTAGTATATTCATACAAATAATCATTCAGTACAATAAGCTCAACTTGTAACACCCTGTTGCAAGTATAAACAATTAAACATATACGCATTAAAATATAATTGTGCACTTGAATATGTTTATATATATATACATTGATGTACATAAACATATTCACATAAATCTACAGCTAAGCATGATCATATATGTATGTGCATTTGTATATGCACATACATATATTCACATAAGCAACGCATGCACAAGCGTAACATGAGCTAGAGCCAGGCCAGCGTGGGAACGCTGACCAAGCACTTTGATGCATGCGCTCCAACAATATGTATGTATGTACTGACACTCTCCCTCTCTTTTGTAGCTGTCGCATAAGTCGCAGCATAAGAATATATATGTAAACTTAGCTTAAGCAAAAGAATATTTTGGAATAAAGAAACTGAAAACTAGAATCAACGGACACTGACGTGTCCGTCCTCAACAATATCATTTCATCCGAAATGGAACCCGGTCATTACATGGCGACCGTGACAGGACTCTAAAGGACCTACAAGGACTCTCCATGCTAACAACAGCAACAATAAAAATGAACGATAGAGAGCAGCATTAGCAGCAGCAGTAAGCAGTCTGGCAACCCTGTTCCAGTTCCAGCTCACCCCCACCCGGATTTTAAACCAACAATCTTTATAAAAAACAAAGAATTCAATTGAACGTTTTAAGCGCCAAAAACAACAAATTCCCGCCCCCCCGTCAAGTATCCATCTTTTCGGCAGTGGCGTTCGAAATCGACCAATCAACCAACAAGGAGCACGAATGAACAGTGAAGATATTCCCTTTGCGGAATCTGCTCCTATCGAGCAAAGGGGTGCACCGACGCTAGAGGAAGCGTTAGAGCTGTATCCCAACGATGGACCGCGCCCACTCACAATAGCTGAGTACCGGGCCCGCAACACAAAATCTACAAAGCCAGAGCCAAAGAAGACCAAAAGAGGAGGCCAAATACACAAGCTACTCCAGCAGAAGAGGCTGGAAGTAGACTTACTGGCCACTCTGAAGACGGAGGAAGACCGACAACGCTGCATAGAGCGTATTGACATCCTGAAAGCTGAACTTCGCCAAAGAGCGAAGAAACGCAAGGGGGCCGTAGAAATGCGCAAGCCTTAACTTGCCTTTAATTTAATAATTCTAATTATAAGCTTAATAGCAAGTTGGAGCACGAAAGTGCAATTTGCGAACTACTAACTCACTGCTAGGCTATTACTAACAATGTGGTTGGAGAATTTTTTTTTTTTAAAAATAAAACAAATGAAATGTATACCTGAATTGTGAGCCAACCACATACTCTATAATTTTTCCACGTCTCCGGCTCGCTGTGCAAGACACAGTTGAGATAAATTTTATTTCTCTCTTATTTTTTTTTTTTTCTCTTCGCAAAAAAAAAAAAAAAATTTAAATAAAAAAAAAAATATGCATGAATCCATAACAATTTTATTAATAAAATTAAAGTAATTGCTAAACAAAAGTTTTTAACCTGTCTTTATGAACTTTATTTCATATTTTGCACACTTGTAATAAATAAAAAAAAAAAAATCCCATACGTATGTTCGATAATAGCATAAGTAAATTTGATGACATATCCGATATACCCACAATGGGGTTAATCGAAACAAAATCAGTGGACTCCACTGCGAATGTCATAAATAAAATTGAATCATCAAATGCTGATATGAGATTAACGAACATACTACTATTAATAATTGTCATAATATTGTGCGCATATGTATTATATAAGGCTTACCTATTACACAATAAATGTGTAACAAAAAAAGCTCTACACAATAGATGTGTAACAAAAAGAGCTCTAAGCCAAGCTAATGATATAGATAAGATCTAAAAAATACATATGCACACAAGCAATGATAAATTAAAACCTTTTTAACAAAAGATAAAATATATATATAATAAAAAAAAAAAAATTTAAAAAAAATGACCCATTGTGACAGGTACTTTGAAAAAATAAACAACAGGCACCCTAGCATAGTCCAAGACTTAATTGAGGTTTTTAGAAGCGAGGGAAGTACCTCACCTCAACGCTCCATAAACTTAGTACAAATTAGGTTAGCTTACCTTGATATAACGGGCGAAGATTTCCCAGTCAAAGGAGGCACTAGGGTACAGATGAGTTTCATTCTCACGGTACCATATGTATGCTGTTTTTCAAACGCAGCAGGCACACTGCGTTTCTACCTAATGGAGGAACCGAAGCAGTAAAGAACTAAATACATCCATAATCAGTTAAATAGGCTTAGGCAGTTAGTGTAGAATATGGATAAAGCAGAAACAAAAAAGCTCCAAAAATATTTACCTTTCCTTGATTTCCTGATACAATCAGGTGAAACAAATCACAAATACAAGGAAATAAGGTATTGGATAGCCCACAACTACAAATTTCGAAAAAACATTGTAGATCTTATGGAAAAATCCATAAAAGTAGCTTATAGTAGATTATTACCTAAGACCCCTTTAAGAAAAGACGTGCCCGGATGGGTCCACGAACTTTTCAAGGACTCAATTGCGCTGATAAACATATCGGAATCGAGTGTAGAACCAATAGATTTAACAGACTCAGATATAGAAATAATAGACATAGAATAGTAAAACCTTACACATTTTCAAAATCTTTTTCTTAAATTAACAACAGGTCTAAACGACAAATTCTTTTTTTTGTTTAGTAAAATGGGTTCTCAAGAATCCAAAATAGAAATAGAAATTAATATCAACAAACTATGGTTACTTGGGATGATATAATAGAAAAAGCTAGAATACACGCACAAGAATTAACTAAATCTTGTAAGTGTCTCTCGCAGAATAGAGAAACATCCCAAGACACAGTAACCAAACACACGAAGATAATAACCGAAAATCTTCAAGCTATTAGAGCGGTATTAACTGAACACTATAGCAAACTAAAGACATGGCAAAAAACAGCCGCAAATGCGTTCTACAGTGATTGCAAACAAAAAGCAATAACTGTGCTAAACAGACACAATATTGAATTCAAACAAACATCTGATTTGGAAACTTCAATAGTACTGGAAGAAAAAACGCAACTAATGGCTGATGAAGAAATAAGTCAAGAAGGACCATCAGTGATAAGTCGTAACAAACCAACAATTCCCAAAGAAATCAACAAAATGGCACAAACGAGGGTAGAATTCATAAATACAGCCACCAAGCTGATACCATACTTCGATGGTGATAGTAAAAGTCTACCAGGTTTCATTGGAGCGCTTCGCGTTCTTGACACCATAAAAGAACCGCACGAAGCGGTAGCCATCCAACTGATAAAATCAAAATTAAAAGGTCAAGCGGCTAATAGCCTAAGCTCAGAAGAAACGATTGATGAAGTTATACAAACACTATCAACAATCTTCAAGGGTGACTCAGTAGATCTTTTAACAGCAAAAATTAAAAATCTGCAGAGAAACCCAAATAACTGTGTTTCATACACAAACGAAATTACTGAGTTGACCGATGCCCTTAAAGGCGCTTATATTTCGGATGGTCTTCCAACTGAACAAGCAATAAAATACACCACCAAAGTGGCGGTAAATGCTATGGTAGGTCATACCAAAAGTCCAAGAGTCCAATTATTAATGGAATCAGGACACTTTCAATCAGCCAAAGAAGCAATCACCAGATTTACCACTCTTTCAGTAGAGTCGGGTTCCACCGGAAGTTTCCAAAATAATACCATTTTTTATGCCCAGCATAATGACCGCGGCAGACGCCGCTATAACAATAATGGTAACTGGAGAAACAACTCGAATTGGAACAATACAACTCGAATTGGAGAAATAATGATGCCCACAGAGCCCAACGAGGCCGAAATTATTCACGCCACCAAAGAGGCGGCCGTGGAGGTGGACGCAATAATAATAGACAAAATACAAATAACCAACCGAATGGTTACAACAACACAAATGTCCGAATTACCCAAAGCGACCAGGGAAACGGACAAGATCCTCCAAATGCTCAAAATTAAAAAATAAAGTCTATTCCATTAACCTAAGTCTTAATAATTTCGTATCATTTAAGAATGTTAAAACAAAAAAGAAAATAACATTCTTAATTGATACCGGTGCAGACATTTCAATAATAAAAGAAAATTCTGATGTATTTCACGACATCCAAGTAAACAAAACTGTAGACATTCGAGGCATAGGAGAAGGAGTAATAAAATCCAAAGGACTAGCCTCAATTGAGCTACAAACAGACAAATACATTATTCCATATAAATTTCATATACTTCATGAAGATTTCGCAATCCCCTGCGATGGAATAATAGGACTAGATTTCATGAAAAGATTTAATTGCCAATTAGATTACAATAGTTCCGAGGATTGGTTAATAATATTTAACCAAATTTAACGTACCCAATTTATGTTCCAATAACATTCAATTCTGGTAATAACTCAACACTTCTACCAGCAAGATCCCAAGTGGTACGCAAAATAGAACTATCTTCAGCAAAAGATAACATTTTAATTCCGAATCAGGAAATTAAACCAGGCGTTTATGTTGCAAACACTATTGCAACAGCCCAAAGTACTTTTGTCCGATTTTTAAATACCACAGATAAATGCCAAATAGTAGGCGTTAACAATATAAAATTTGAATCACTTTCGAACTACGATATAGTTCAAAATACCAAAGATATAAGAAAAGAATCTGTAATTCATAAATTGAATAAAAATTTCCCAATACTATTCAAAGACAAACTCGAAAAGTTATGCACTGAGTATAGTGATGTGTTCGGACTTGACACCGAACCGATCACAACAAATAATTTTTATAAACAAAAATTAAGACTTAAGGATGATGAACCGGTATATGTGAAAAATTACCGGAGTCCGCATAGCCAACTAAACGAGATCCAGCGACAAGTTGGAAAGTTAATCGAACAGGGTATTGTTGAACCATCTGTTTCGCCTTATAATAGCCCACTCTTGCTAGTCCCAAAGAAAACACTTTCGGGATCTAAAGAAAAAAACTGGCGATTAGTAATTGACTATCGTCAAATAAACAAAAAATTGCTGTCAGATAAGTTTCCGCTCCCCAGAATTGATGATATTCTTGATCAATTGGGAAGAGCAAAATATTTTTCTTGCCTTGACTTAATGTCAGGTTTTCATCAAATTGAACTAGAAGAAAAATCAAGAGATATAACGTCTTTTTCAACGAGCAATGGCTCATATCGTTTTACACGATTACCTTTCGGTCTGAAAATAGCACCTAATTCATTTCAGAGAATGATGACAATAGCATTTTCGGGGCTTGAGCCAAGTCAAGCTTTCCTCTATATGGATGATTTAATCGTTATTGGTTGTTCTGAACAACATATGATTAAAAATTTAGTAGACGTTTTTAAGCTCTGCAGAAAAAATAATCTAAAACTGCATCCAGAAAAATGCTCATTCTTTATGCATGAGGTGACATTCCTAGGTCACAAATGCACAGATAAAGGAATCTTGCCGGACGACACAAAATTTGACGTCATCAAGAATTATCCAGTCCCACATGATGCAGATAGTGCTAGACGTTTCGTTGCATTTTGCAATTACTATAGACGTTTCATAAAAAATTTCGCCGAATATTCCCGGCACATAACAAGATTATGTAAAAAGAATGTTCCATTCGAATGGACAGCAGAATGCGAAAATGCATTCCAATACTTAAAAGAAAAGCTCGTTCAACCTAATCTATTGCAGTACCCGGATTTTAGCAAAGAATTTTGCATAATCACAGATGCAAGCAAACAAGCATGTGGAGCAGTTTTAACACAAAACTATAATGGACTCCAGCTTCCAGTTTCATATGCATCAAGAGCATTCACTAAAGGTGAAAGCAACAAGAGTATTACAGAACAAGAGCTAGCAGCAATACACTGGGCAATAACATATTTTCGACCATATATATATGGAAAACATTTCACAGTGCGAACAGACCATAGACCATTAACATATTTATTCTCCATGGTCAACCCGAGTTCAAAACTGACACGCATGCGGCTAGAATTGGAAGAGTACGACTTTACAGTAGAGTATTTGAGAGGTAAAGATAACTTTGTGGCAGACGCCCTATCAAGGATAACAATATCCGATCTAATTGACATGAACAAAAGAATCCTGAAAGTCACTACCAGGTACCAAAGTAGACAAAACAATTTCTGCGCAGAAAATAAACAAGAACTATTGCCAAGGCAAAATCTTGAAAAAGCTTCCAAGCCCAACGTATTTGACGTTATTGTAAATGACGAAGTACGAAAAGTAGTGACCTTGCGAATAACTGATTCCTCGACCACATTCAAACATGGCAAGAAAGTTATAGCAAGAATTGACATTTGCGATATCTATACCAATGGAATTCTCGACTTAGGTCAGTTTTTTCAAAGGCTCGAAAAAGAAGCCGGTATACTTAGTATCACCAAAGTCAAAGTGGCACCGAGCGAAAAGATCTTTGAAACTATTTCAATAGAATCTTTCAAAAATATGGGCAATCAAATTTTACAATTTTTAAGAGTAGCGCTACTCACGCCGGTGACCCTCATCCAAAACGATAAAGAAAAAGAAGCTATATTGTCTACATTCCATGAAGATCCAATTCAAGGAGGTCATACAGGCATAAATAAAACAATTGCAAAAATAAAGAGACGATATTATTGGAAAAACATGACTAAATATGTTAAAAAGTACATTAATAAATGTCCAAAATGCCTGACGTCGAAAACGACGAAACATACACGATCACCTATGATTATAACCGAAACTCCACAATATGCTTTTGACAGAGTGATAGTGGACACAATTGGTCCACTACCACGTTCGGAAAATGGGAATGAATACGCAATCACATTAATATGTGACCTGACAAAGTATTTAGTAGCAATTCCTGTGGCAAACAAAAGTGCAACAACTGTGGCAAAAGCCATAGTCGAATCTTTTATTCTGAAGTACGGTCCAATGAAGACGTTCATTACGGACATGGGAACAGAATATAAAAATTCCATTATAAATGACTTGTGCAAGTATTTAAAAATAGACAATATAACGTCTACAGCACACCACCACCAGACATTAGGTACCGTTGAAAGAAGTCATAGGACCTTCAACGAGTACATTCGTTCATATATTTCAGTAGATAAAACTGATTGGGACATATGGTTACAGTATTTCGTGTATTGTTTTAACACAACACCATCAGTAACACATAATTATTGTCCATATGAACTTGTATTTGGTAGACAAAGTAACCTACTAATTCAATTTAATAGCGTTAATACTATAGATCCAATATATAATATAGAAGACTATTCTAAGGAAGTTAAGTTTAGATTAGAAAACGCGTGTAAGAGAGCTCGAATTCTTTTAGAAAAAAATAAAATTAAGCAAAAAGAAATAAATGATAGCAAAGTATTAGATTTTAAAATAGAAATAGGAGACCAAGTTTATCTCAAGAATGAAACAGGTCATAAGTTAGAAAAATAGGGAACAAAAAGTTCATAAGGATAGACTAAAATGGAATAACAAATAAAACACAAAAAAAAATATATATATAAAATTTTTTTATGGATTCATCTATTATTGAAAATATATTCATATGATTTCGAAAAGAAAGAGAGAAAGAGAATTTGTCTGAGCAGACACAAACTAAGACACAAAAAAAAAAATATTTTTTTTCCCTTATATACACATTTACCACTAACCATAGAATACATAGATGCGTCAAACTCAAGATTTTTTGATTACAAACGCTAGCCTGAGTCTGGAACCCCAGAGAACTTCGGCAAAAGCCGAACAGCCTAGAACCCCAGAGAGCGGCCGCAGCGAGAGCGAAAAACGTTTGCTCGCAGCAGTGTCGCTACGCATCGAAAATAATTCAGTCTGCCACAGATCGCAGAACGATGAACGCATGTCTGTGTCGCTGTGTTCTCGTTTGGCATATGTATGTGTACACTCGTCGGTACATGCTCAGGCTTCGTAGTGTGTGTGTGACGTGAAGTTGTACAACATCGCATTTCAATCGCTCGCTCGCAGACTTTTTGAGTGTTCGACGAGCTAGCGACAATGCGAGAATGAGATGCGTGCTTAAGTACAGAACTCGACGGCACTTCTCAAAGTGTCGACGTGGCTCTGTTGTTAGTGTGTTCGCTTGGCGATCGGGCGGCCGGGGTTCGACTCCCATCTTGGTCGAAGTTTTTCATAATGTTTTATATATTTTTTTGATATATTTTTATTTACTTTTTATACCCTCGCTCTCGCTGCGGCCGCTCTCTGGGGTTCTAGGCTATTCGGCTTTTGCCGAAGTTCTCTGGGGTTCCAGGCTCAGGCTAGCGTTTGTAATCAAAAAATCTTGAGTTTGACGCATCTATGTATTCTATGGTTAGTGGTTGTATGTTGAGTCTGCCGTTATATTTTTTAATATGTTGACTATGTATTGTATTTGCATAATCCATATGATGGAGCACCAATTGATGAGCAGATTGGTCTCAATGGCGTACCTTCTTTATGAATTTTAGGTAATCCATATATGTATTCTTGGTGGAATTGATGTGTTTGTTATAAACTTATTTCGTTCGGTCCGTGAAATAAGTTCATGTTTGTATAATTTTTCCACCAATTCGGTAATAAAACATAAACATAACATACTAGCCAGACAAAACAAAGAGAAGGAAAAAGCAACAAAAAAGTTACAAGAACAGCTGAACGAAAATGATTTTAAAACAGGGGTAGGCACCCATGGCCCGTGCGGACACTTTTGTTCCTTTTGCTTTTGCTCGTTTTGCTATCTGTGTGCATGCCGAAGTCAACCCGAATTGCACTCGAGAGCGTAAAATCTGAATTAGTCGCTTGCAGCATTTCGACGCAAGTTGGTCTGTGTCGCTTTGTTGAAAATATGCACATGGAAAAATTAATTTTGGGTTGTTTTTTTTTTTTATTTTCTTGCAGCAGATCGTCGATTCCGCTCGTCTGAACGATTGAGGCAATATCTGTTCACTTTTCTTTTCTCGCAGTGTAAAACACACACATACATTGACAGTTTGCGTTGGCTCTCTTTGTGCCTACCCCTGCATTAGCATACCATGCGTGTGACAATACGCTGAATAAGCATACACCTACGCTACACGTATACCAGGGCCCGGCACAAAGAGAGCCAACGAAAACTGTCAATGTATGTGTGCGCTTGCATGTGTGCGTAAGGTGCTTTACACTACGCAAATTGCATGTGAAGAAAGCAAGAAAAATTAAAAGTGCGATGGAAAACCAATAATTTCCAATTAATACATTTTTTGAAAGTCAGCTATTTTGCTTTACTTCTATATTATTTGGATAACTTTTTATCCGAAGAAGATCTTCTAAATGGTTATCTGTTAGACTGTTTCGAATAGAATATTCAATTAACATAATGTCAGTTACATAAAAAGAAGAATGAAGGCATTAATTTTTTTATGTGTAGCGATCGAGCAAAGCGACATAGACGTGCTCGCGTCGAAATGCTGAGGGCAACTAAATCCACCCTCATGCTCTGTGTGAGGACTTCGGCAGCCGTTCGGTTACACGCATACGAGGTGCCGAACGTGTTCGTCCCCCGGGGGATATGAGTGCCGGGCTCTGACGTATACTATGCGTGTGTGACCGCGAGAGAGAGTACCGGTGGCCAATGCAGGTACTCTCTGCCTACGTCACGCATGCGAGACCGAAAGCAGTTAGATCACGCACCGCCGAAATCATGCGAACAAAAGAGAGCGAAAGTGAGGACTAAGCAAGCCCGCGGGACGGGTGCGGGGAAGGCATGGGGCCGAAACAAAACCAAGTGATGGCTACGCTTGTGAATCGGTGAGTAGGGGGGAAAGCAAGAACATGTAGAAACGATAATGGTTTGTGGATTGGAAAAGGGAATGTGCAAGCCGAATGGGGAGGGATGAGCAATGGGGAAGCCCTCTATCCAATAGATACGATAAGTGCGTTTGGATTTCGATATATGTAAATGAAATCAATCAACATTATGCATTAAATTAATCAGGCTAATTATTATTAAATAATAGATTAAGCTAAATACAACACATACATATATGTATGCATAGTTATAATGTGAGAAGAATTTGGGCAAAGTTGAGTGTGACAAAGGGACAGAGGGGAGCGACGGGCGACGGCAGCACCGCCAGAAAAGGGAAAGCAGCGAAAGTCAACGGGATACGATGGGCGGCCAATGGGAAGGCGACGCCAACATGTGAAAGTGATGGAAATCAATATATACAAGGGAGAAAGACAAGGACAAGGGAACGAATGGGCGCACAGCCACAAAGAAGGTGGACACATAGGCGCCAAGGAGTTACGGGGCTTTCACCACGCATAGCAACAAGTGGATGCGTGGGTGAAAGCAGAGGGCCGATGGAAAAGTACCAGCTGTATAGCGGTACTACACCAATCAATTCCTTAGGCCGTGGGAGCTGCCTATATAAAGGCAACGCCCAGCAAGGAAAATCATCAAGTCATCAGGTTATCAAGTTAACAAGTCGTGATCAACCAAGGGAGTTTTAAGGCCTTACGAGTAACCTTAAAAGCTCATGCTAGTGGAACAAATCCTGTGAAAAGGATCAAGGAAAAATAGAATAATTGAGAAGGCCTTACGAGTAACCTCTCAAATTATCAGATAACCAACAAGTCCTTGGAATAAGACTAGAACACCGTGCCCAGGCAATAAAATAAGAGAAGTCAAGCGGCTCCAGGACGATCCACAGCACATTGGAAGGCACGAGGATATATCCTACTGCCGAAATTCTAGGATCTATATACTTTGACGAATACCAATCGCTGAGAAAATCCTGCTGCACGACAAACGGCCACGTGATTTATCCTGGAGGCCACGAGCACGCAAAGACCATCCTAAAAACGCGGCCAGAGGCACTGAGGTGGAAATAACGTCCCTAGAAGATCAGGATACGCCAGGAACGTGAGAGAAAAGTCATAGGATATATCCTAAGGCCAAACAGCGATCCAGAGATATTCTGAAGAGGGAGATATCAGGCGAAGTACTTACATCGCGAGTCTGAAATAGGAACCAGCAGAGACACAAGGAACGAGAGACGGACTGGAGCAAGCATCGAAGGACCCAAACCACAATCAGCGCTGTCCAAGTTCGGGACTCCTCCAGAGAAATTAGTTATACCCAGCCGAGCCCAAATATTATAAATAAATACGTGATCTAAAACCATTTAATCAAACAAACGAGTTCTAATTTCACCGGGGCACAAAATAAATTTTGTTGTGCCGAACCTAGCCCAAGAGATATTAGAAATATCCTAAAGGATGAGAAAGGATCGTTACAACATCTAAAAAGGTACAAACATCGCACGGCAGAAGAGGTCAGAGATTGTCCAGTGATTGGTTGCTCGTATCTTAATAAGATTTCCTTCCTCAGCGATCACAAAAAAAAAAAAAATATATCAAAGAAGCTAACATCGGCTGTGCCGAAGTTTATATACCCTTGCAGTCCATGGCCATAATATTTTTACATGTTCCAAACTCTTTTTCTGTATCTCAATTCATTAATGCACAGAACCTTTCAAATATTATTTCAATTTCTTCTTCTTCTTCCCCATCCCCTTTTACACGCATGCCGCAATTCGCACGCATACACATATAGTTTATGTAGCGTTGCGTCTGTATGTGTGCATGCGTGTGCTCTGTTGATTTGATGATGACGTAGTAGGAAGCTAGCCGAACCGATTTATATCGGCTGTAACTTGTGTTCTATTTATCCGATCAGATTAAAATTTTGGGATTGGTAAATTTCATGAGGATACTCAAATTTTTGCAAAAATGTTTCCTCCAGAGCTATATGATATAGTGGTCCGATTCTGCCAATTTTTATACTTTATTTTTCCCAGGTAATAAAAAGCCCCAAAAAAAAAATTCATCCCGATAGCTCTTAAGATGGCTGAGTAAAACGCATACGCACAGACGGACGGACGGACAGACAGACGGACAGGCGGGCATGGCTATGTACAAAATGTGCGCATTTACAAAGCAAATATACATATCAAATTTTGTGTCTCTAGTTGCTATAGTGTTTAAGAAAATCGATTTTATATAATTTGCGGGGGCGTTAGGGGGCGTGGCAGAAATTTGAAATAAACTTGATCACTCTACATACTACACGAATCTACATACCAAATTTGGTGGCTCTAGCTCTTATAGTCTCCGAGATCTAGGTGTTCATACAGACGGACGGACGGACGGACTGACAGACGGACATGGCTAGATCGTCTCGGCTGTTGATGCTGATCAAGAATATATATACTTTATGGGGTCGGAAAAGCTTTCTTCTGCCTGTTACATACATTTTGGCGACTTTAATATACCATTTCACCCTATGGGTGTATGGTATAAAAATGGACCAATATTGTGATGTGGGTAAGGTCAATGTGCCGAGAGTTAGATGGAGTAATCATTTAAGAACAAATACACATAGAACAAATGCCTGTAAACCTTTTGATACATGTGTAAAGCAAATTTCTAGTGGTTTCCGGGATCGTATTGTTACCTATCGCTATGAGAGTGATAATAATGCTAACACCAGTAAAGGAGGTCTGCAAATACCTGAAGATTTTCTCGCAGAAGCAGGGGGTTCTTTGCTTCCAATATTGGAAAGATGGCTAAGCATTAATACAGCATGTAAACTTAATTTGGAGTTCTTTGCAGAGTACATGAAGATAAAGGATGATGATATGACTTTAATGGTTAAGTCTCATCAGACATCAATGATTTTGCTAACACTTGAAAGTGATTTGGAGGAAATATTCGTAAGTCAGGCTATGTTGATAAGTACTAAAATGGATGAGTTTCAATAGCGTGATAGTGGATGGACGCTAATAAAAATACCTTATGTTGAAATGAATCTCAATAAGTATGAACCTCTAAGAAATTCGATGTATATCAAACTACCGAAAGCGCTTGCAATGAAAAAAGCTAAAGTGAATGTTCAAAACACGGATAATTTTTCTTTAAATGGGCTTTAATACAGCACTGAAGCCGAAGCCACCTAATGATACTCATGGGTATAGAACATCAGCATATAAAATAGCTGATATAAGAAGCTCAATAATCCAAATAGATGATTCACAACAACTTAATTTCACTAATCTGCTAAATTGAGAGACATTAAGTAATTTGAGGAGCAAAATAATATTAGTGTTACTGTTTTTGGACATGATGAGGATGGTAACGACATAATTGGACCTCTATACACAACTTCAAAGAAGCAGCTTAAACATGTAAATCTACTGCTTATTGATGGAGAATATTTCTCACACTATGCTTGGATTAAGAATTTATCAAGGTAAGTTTTTGCATTTTACATAAATGAGACAAAAAAAATAATACCCTCTATACCATCCATCAATAGACTTGTACGCAAACAGCTGACTACTAATACAGGGAAGTTATATTTCTGCGATCTGGGTCTTAACTACACAAAGGATGCTAGGACACACTCTGAGACCTGCAGCAAAATGGTTTCAATACTGCCAAATGAATCACGGAAGCATTTACAATTTTCTAACTTTAATAATAAAATGCAAGTACCGCTTGCAGTTTATGCAGATTTTGAATGTACTTATATTAAAACCAGTTAATCAAAATGTTAGTGAAAATGTAGTTAATATTCAAGAACATATTCCAGTAGCATATAGCTTATTACATTAAATGCTCATATAACAACAATTTGAATAAATTTTCATTACATACAGATGAAAATGTAAGTGAAACTTTTATCAAATCCCTAATACAGGATATTATTATGTTATATACTAATCTCTATGTAAACTTAAAAAAACAACTAATTGTGTCTGCTGAGGAAGAAAATATATTTAAGCATACAGTTAATTGTCATATATGTAACAAAGTTTTGCTAAATGATAGTGTTCGAGATCATTGTCATTTAAGTTTAGACGAGCAGCGCACAACGCTTGTAATGTTAATTATAAGATCCCAAATTTCATACCAATTTACTTTCATAATTTTTCACGATATAATTCACATTTTTTTGTACGTGAATTATCTAAAGTTCCAGGAGATATTAAAGTTATACCCCTTAATAAGGAGATATACATTTCCATTTCAAAATGAAGTAAGTAAGTCGTCTCGCCGACTTGGGTATACCATACACCAATAAAACAAATATTTCAAATTTATAATAACCAATGCATTTTTGTATTTTTAAAAAAATCGGTTTGCATGCTTTTTACAAGCATATCTTAGTATTTCGCTCACTCAAGCATATGAGCACCCTAGCGCCCCCACCAGCCAATGGCCAACTCCGGCCATATGGAAAAACGTTTATATGCATAACTTGGCTATTTTTATTCCGATTTTGATCAAATTTGGTATTTTGCTGGATATTAGTATCAAATTTAAGTTTGATTGCACAAGGTTGAAAATTACGGGAGATAATCGAGTTTTTTCAAATTACGGGGGCGGAAAGAGGCGTGGCAAAATCTTTACACATCAAAAAAGTGCGCAATTACTAAGCAAATACTCATACCAAATTTTGTGTCTCTAGTTGCTATAGTGTTTGAGAAAATCGGTTTTATTTAATTTGCGGGGGCGGTAGGGGGCGTGGCAGAAATTTGAAATAAACTTGATCAGTGTACATACTACACGAGTCTACATACCAAATTTGGTGGCTCTAGCTCTTATAGTCTCCGAGATCTAGGTGTACATACAGAGGGACGGACGGACAGACGGACATGGCTAGATCGTCTCGGCTGTTGATGCTGATCAAGAATATATATACTTTATGGGGTCGGAAAAGCTTCCTTCTGCCTGTTACATACATTTTGGCGACTTTAATATACCATTTCACCCTATGGGTGTATGGTATAATGAAAGATTATCAGCATGCGCAAAATGTTTGGAATAATTTCCACTGTCAGACATTTAAGGACTACATGGAGCTTTATTTCAAAACTGATGTTCTCTTATCAGATGTTTTTGAAAATTTTCGCTCCATATGTGAAAAAATTTACACACTTGATCCTGCACACTATTATACAACACCAGGTTTATCATGGGATGCTATGTTAAAATCATTTAAGATAACCCTAGAATTATTTACTGATATTGATATGCAGAGATTTATTCAAAAAGGAATTCGTAGAGGGTTAGTGCAATGTACACAAAGATACTCCAAAGCTAATCATAAATATATGAAGGACTATAATTATGCAGAATCATCACAGTTTTAATTATATTTAGACGCAAATAATTTATATTGTTGGGCTATGTCTCAGTATCTACCATATAAAGACTTTTGTTGGATGAATGACTTGGAGGTTAGCACATTCAATGTTTTAAATATTGGAATAAGGTTATATTCTTGAGGTGACTTTAGAATATCCATCTTCTTTACATGATCTACACAACGATTTACCGTTTTGCCCAAGTAATCAAAAGCCCACAAAATTATGTACAGTCGAAAAGCTAATCGCGGACTTAGAGAACAAACATAATTATCCCATACATTATAGAAATTTTCAGCAATATATACAAAATGGATTAGTTTTAAAAAAATTCATAGAATTTTAAAATTTAAACAAGCACCTTGGCTTAAGATACATATTGATATCAACACTATTGAATAATGCGGTATTTGGTAAGATTATGGAGAATGTTGAAAAAAGGAAAAATATTAAGATAGTAACTTCATGGGAAACAACTTATCGCAATAGATTAGGAGCCAGAGCATTATTAGCAAAAGCCAATTTCGATAGTTCAACTCATTTTTTTGAGGATATGTATGCAATACAAATCAAGCGATTAATGAATGTAGGTATATAATAACCCTCTGTACTTAGGGTTTTCTGTACTAGATTTATCTAAGCTTCAAATGTATGATTTCCTCTACAGTTATATGCTTCCTAAATTTAAAGAAGCCTTAAGTCTTAACCATATGGATACTGACTCATTCATCTATACCATTAGAGTAAATGATGTATATGTAGATATTCGCGATGATGTTGAAATGAGATTTGATACATTGAATATTCAGAAGATTTAGTCAACAACTATCAAATACCGAGGTGCAATAAAAAAGTTTTGGGTATGATGAAGGATGAAAACAATGGTAATGAAGTAAGTAAGTCGTCTCGCCGACTTGGGTATACCATACACCAGTAAAACAAATATTTTAAATTTATAATAACCAATGCATTTTCGTATTTAAAAAAACTGTTCACATGCTTTTTACAAGCATATCTTAGTATTTCGCTCACTCAAGCATATGAGCACCCTAGCGCCCCCACCAGCCAACGGCCAACTCCGGCCATATGGAAAAACGTTTATATGCATAACTTGGCTATTTTTATTCCGATTTTGATCAAATTTGGTATTTTGCTGGATATTAGTATCAAATTTAAGTGTGCTAAATTTGATTGCACAAGGTTGAAAATTACGGGAGATAATCGAGTTTTTACAAATTACGGGGGCGGAAAGAGGCGTGGCAAAATCTTTACACATCAAAAAAGTGCGCAATTACTAAGCAAATACTCATTCCAAATTTTGTGTCTCTAGCTAGAATAGTTTTTGAGAAAATCGGTTTTATTTCATTTGCGGGGGCGGTAGGGGGCGTGGCAAAATTTTTACAAATAAAAAATGTGCGCATTTACTAATCAAATATACATACCAAATTTTGTGTCTCTAGTTGCTATAGTGTTTGAGAAAATCGGTTTTATATAATTTGCGGGGGCGGTAGGGGGCGTGGCAGAAATTTGAAATAAACTTGTTCACTCTACATACTACACGAGTCTACATACCAATTTTGGTGGCTCTAGCTCTTATAGTCTCCGAGATCTAGGTGTTCATACAGACGGACGGACGGACGGACGGACGGACTGACAGACGGACATGGCTAGATCGTCACGGCTGTTGATGCTGATCAAGAATATATGGGGTCGGAAAAGCTTCCTTCTGCCTGTTACATACATTTTGGCGACTTTAATATACCATTTCACCCTATGGGTGTATGGTATACAAATGACAGAGTTTGTTGGGTTACGCCCCAAGATGTACTCACTACGTCTTGAAGATAATGGTTGTGTAAAAGAAGCAAAGGGTATAAAAAAATAAGATATACGCAACTAATATTATGTTAATTTTTAGGTCAAAACTGCATACACTGTACACACAAAAAATGAAGTAAGTAAGTCGTCTCGCCGACTTGGATATACCATACACCAGTAAAACAAATATTTTAAATTTATAATAACCAATGCATTTTCGTATTTTTAAAAAAATCTGTTTGCATGCTTTTTAGAAGCATATCTTAGTATTTCGCTCACTCAAGCATTCGAGCACCCTAGCGCCCCCACCAGCCAACGGCCACTTCCGGCCATATGGAAAAACGTTTATATGCATAACTTGGCTATTTTTATTCCGATTTTGATCAAATTTGGTATTTTGCTTGATATTAGTATCAAATTTAAGTGTGCTAAATTTGATTGCACAAGGTAGAAAATTACGGGAGATAATCGAGTTTTTTTCAAATTACGGGGGCGGAGGGGGCGTGGCAAAATCTTTACACATCAAAACTGTGCGCAATTACTAAGCAAATATTTATACCAACTATGGTATTTCTAGCTAAAATAGGTTTTGAGAAAATCGGTTTTATTTAATTTGCGGGGGCGGTATAAATACAAAATGTGCGCGTTTACTAAGCAAATATACATACCAAATTTTGTGTCTCTAGTTGCTATGGTGTTTAAGAAAATCGGTTTTATATCATTTGCGGGGGCGGTAGGGGGCGTGGCAAACATTTGAAACAAACTCGATAAGCGTACATATGACACGAGTCTACATACCAAATTTGGTGGATCTAGCTCTTATAGTCTTCGAGATCTAGGTGTTCATACAGACGGACGGACGGACGGACGGACAGACGGACATGGCTAGATCGTCTCGGCTGTTGATGCTGATCAAGAATATATATACTTTATGGGGTCGGAAAAGCTTCCTTCTGCCTGTTACATACATTTTAGCGACTTTAATATACCATTTCACCCTATGGGTGTATGGTATAATAACAAAAGTAGCATTAAGCTCTCAAGATGATAAGAGGTTTATAAGGGATGATTATATATGTACATACTTACGCTTGGGGATATTATAAAATTTTAACTTAAAAATAACTAAAAATGTTTGTTTTATTTCTTCTTCTTTTCTACTGTTGATAAGAGTTCTGCTTAAATTAGTTTATAAGCAGAGGACTGTAAATATTTATGATGTATTATAACATCAGCCTCTTGACATTATTCATCGAAAGCGCAACTTGCGGGTAAGTTAGTACTCATATTTCTTACATTAATATACAAAGTCATTTTTATCAGATGTTGTAGAGCATTTGAGCATTACTCATATGATTTCGTTTATGAGCATTTGTCAATATGTTTTTATAATTCTCTAAATCAAGGATGGGCACGTAGTGGCTCTTTTGGCTCCCGTGGCTCTTTACCGGCAGAGGCTGGGCAGAGAAAAAGGTCATTTTTTGGTCTCGACGCACACAAAAATTTGTGTGTCTCGAGTTTTATGACGGGTCATAAACGACCTTTTTTGGGTCGAGCGAGCGATCGTCGTCGAACTTGTAGGCAGAGGGACGGCCAAGTTCCGAATTTTGCGGGGAGGGGGAAAAGGGTCGCGATCTCGAGCTCGCAACTCGTGGACAGAGGGACGGCCAAAAACCGAATTTTGCGGGGAGGGAGAAAAAGGGATGCGATCTCGAGCTCGCAACTTATTGGTAGAGGGAGGAAGGCAGAGAGGAAGGGGTTAGAAAATAAGGGTTGGTTTTGTCGAGTGCTCGAGATCGCGACCTTTTTTTCCCCTTTCCCTGTGGATCGGTAAAATGTGCGTCCCTCTGTCCACAAGTTGCGAGCTCGAGATCGCATCCCTTTTTCTCCCTCCCCGCAAAATTCGGTTTTTGGCCGTCCCTCTGTCCACGAGTTGCGAGCTCGAGATCGCGACCCTTTTCCCCCTCCCCGCAAAATTCGGAACTTGGCCGTCCCTCTGCCTACAAGTTCGACGACGATCGCTCGCTCGACCCAAAAAAGGTCGTTTATGACTCGTCATAAAACTCGAGACACACAAATTTTTGTGTGCGTCGAGACTAAAAAATGACCTTTTTCTCTGCCCAGCCTCTGCTGCTGATGCTCTGGCTCCCAAGTTACATTTTGGTGCCCACCCTTGCTCTAAATCTTCATCATTATAATGATGTGGATTATGTTCATAAATTAATGAATATAGTCCAGTTGTTAAAGGCCAATTTTGGTTATTACCCAAAATATTGAATTTGAATGCGTATTTCAGAATTACCTAACCACACTTTTTCCTTATTATCTTTGTATGGACCATATGCTCTATCAAAAACTCTTCTTCGTGCTAATTCACTTACATTCAATATTTTTTCTATGCTATAATTACCATCTTCATTCAATAGTTGACTACGATTATTATCTAAAGAGTTGTTACTAACGTATCCATCTAAAGTAACATAATCATAAGCATCATTATCATACTTATTTTCCCTTTTAATAGCAGTATTGAAAAATGATTCTTTTACAGGAATATATATATTTGATTCTGATTCTTTTCTAACTTTAGGCTTTTTATCTATTTCTTCTTCTTTTTTGATTGTAATAATCAAATGATTATTTAGTGATTCACTTTTATTTATAAGCTTTTCTAATGGAGTTGTTATTGGTCTCAATGATTCTTCTAGCTGTAAATCTGCTTCAGCTTTCCCTAATTTAATGCTCTGAAATTTTCTTTTTAAAATATTTCTAGTTTTCACTAGCTCCCTCAACACATTTTTTTTTATCCATTTTAAAGCTAATAAACAGTTGTTTGTGCTGTTATTAGTTAAATAACTAATGATGAACTACTTCAAAACAAGCTGTTAGCTGTTTAAATAGCTAATGCTGATGACAAACTCCCAACCGAATCTGTTTAGACAGCTTTGAAATAAATACGAAAAATCTAATTTATAGCTTGAATGTATATATATGAATATAATGTATTTGATTTTTTTTTTTGTTTTTACATAGTTTAGCTGAACAATTAGCTGCATTCATAGCGCAACTTGAAGCAAATCTACTTAAATTTTTTTTTTCCATATACTTTGCTACATCTCTTGTACATTTCGCGATAGCTATAGCACTAGCGAATTGGGTCACCATGAAAGGGCTAGTCACATGGGTACCCATGCCAGGGGTGGTGATGTGAGTACCCATGAAAGGGCTAGTCAGATGGGTATCCATGCCAGGGGTGGTGATGTGAGTACCCATTAAAGGGCTAGTCAGATGGGTACCCATGCCAGGGGTGGTGATGTGAGTATTTTGAAAGGGCTAGTCACCCATGCCAGGGGTGCTGAAATGGGTACTCAATCCAGGGGTTGTGAAAAGAAATGAAAAAAAGTTAAAATAGTTTTAATGAAATTTTGTTTTTTATTTAAAAATAAATTTTGTTACTTTGAATCCGTTTCATTTTAATGTTTTTTTTTTTGTTCACGCTACTGTTTCTAAAGAAACGCTTCTTCTGCAGCTGCATGGCCTTTCGCAGTTGTTCTTCGGATGATCCACTGCCATCAACCAAATTTATTGCATCTAAGGAAAAAATGTGAAGATTAAATTTTGTAATTAAGTCGGCAATGAATTAAATAATACCTACCAAGTAATACTTCATAAAAAGTGCTCTCGTTTTTCAAGGCTGCTTTGCCTTGAACGCCATCAACATTGTATGCTAATACTACAGGATTAGCCATAATTGTTTTAAGGTTTTTTAAAATAATATGGGTCCTAATCGCATCAATCTGTAAACAGGAATTAGGATTTAAGAAACAATTGAAACTGTGTTTATACTAACATAAAGCTCTCGGTTTGTGTCGTTTATTTCCATATTTATTTCATTAAGGTCTTCCACGGTCTGAATTGGGAATTTTTTGGCCACTTTTTGCCTTTGTCCTTTCTGCTTTGTCATTCCTTTTATGGTGGCATTCTGCTCGGATGAAACTTCTACAAGGACCTCGAGTTTTTCATCATAAATCATACTTATACCTCTTAAAGAATGAATTTCTTCCACAAGAATATTTAATTTTTCCTGGGCCACTTTCGTCTCGGCTGAAAAAGAAATAAATAAATTTATTACATCATTTTTAATAAAATATCGTGACACACTTACCACGTGACGAACGAACTTGTTCTGCTAGTTCGAAAACAAGTTGTTCAAGGCGCCCAATAGTAATAATAGAACAATTGCAGCTAGATAATTGATCTGAAAATGAAAAGATTTAATACTTAATTTGCTTCTATTTATTCAAATTAATTAGCACAATTTAAGCACTTACGGTTATTAGAAAAATCCATCCGCTTAAATTTCCTTTCCGGACTGCCCGGCATTTTTTTTTTTATTTAAATTATTCTAAAAACTAACCAATCAGCTTTGATTGATTTGTAAAATTTAATTATAAAACACGTAAATATTTAAAATCAAAAGTATGATAATCCACTCAATCTTCAATATGATGTAGTAAAGGCATTATAATAATCTCTTTCAAAAAAGGGAGAACGACCGCCTTACAAGTCAATTGACTTAATTTAAAAATTTCTTCAGATGGTGAAGGTTCTGCATCTGCTAAGTAAATACCTATGTCACAGGAGTTGAAAGGCTGAGTATAAAAGTTTCTGAGGTTCATAAATCGCCTTGCTTTAAACTGTTCGACACAGTCTTCCATAACAGATACTATAACTACAGGAATATGTCCTTCAATATAACAATAGTTATTAGGTTCCTCTTGCATTAATTTGCTACCTTTGAAAATTATATATTTATTACTCTTGACGGGGTGTGATCTTGGTAAGACTGGTGAAAACTTCTCTTCGTCTATTCTCCTGTGTATTTGCTCTAAAATTTTTGTTGGCTTTCGAACATAACTTTAAAAATATGTTGTAAATAATTCTCGAAAGCATATGCAGAACCGTTTACTGGATCGCCCACCTGCTCCACCGTTTGTTGAACATGGAGTAAACTATGGACGTTATATGATACGCTATTTTCACCAAATATAATTGGAAAATTTTCCACAAAAAGCTGCAACATGCACTGACAGGTTCCCAAATTTGATTTTCTGTGGAATGGGCAGCACAACATTCTATACGCGCAATGCAGTAACTTAAACTCATAGTACTGGTCGTCAGATAGTTCATTTTTATACCATACACCCATAGGGTGAAATGGTATATTAAAGTCGCTAAAATGTATGTAACAGGCAGAAGGAAGCTTTTCCGACCCCATAAAGTATATATATTCTTGATCAGCATCAACAGCCGAGACGATCTAGCCATGTCCGTCTGTCCGTCCGTCCGTCTGTCCGTCCGTCCGTCTGTCCGTCCGTCCGTCCGTCCGTCTGTATGAACACCTAGATCTCGGAGACTATAAGAGCTAGAGCCACCAAATTTGGTATGTAGACTCGTGTCATATGTACGCTTATCGAGTTTGTTTCAAATGTTTGCCACGCCCGCTACCGCCCCCGCAAATGATATAAAACCGATTTTCTTAAACACCATAGCAACTAGAGACACAAAATTTGGTATGTATATTTGCTTAGTAAACGCGCACATTTTGTATTTATACCGCCCCCGCAAATTAAATAAAACCGATTTTCTCAAAACCTATTTTAGCTAGAAATACCATAGTTGGTATAAATATTTGCTTAGTAATTGCGCACAGTTTTGATGTGTAAAGATTTTGCCACGCCCCCCTCCGCCCCCGTAATTTGAAAAAACTCGATTATCTCCCGTAATTTTCTACCTTGTGCAATCAAATTTAGCACACTTAAATTTGATACTAATATCAAGCAAAATACCAAATTTGATCAAAATCGGAATAAAAATAGCCAAGTTATGCATATAAACGTTTTTCCATATGGCCGGAGTTGGCCGTTGGCTGGTGGGGGCGCTAGGGTGCTCATATGCTTGAGTGAGCGAAATACTAAGATATGCTTGTAAAAAGCATGTGAACAGTTTTTTTTAAATACGAAAATGCATTGGTTATTATAAATTTAAAATATTTGTTTTACTGGTGTATGGTATACCCAAGTCGGCGAGACGACTTACTTACTTCATTTAGTACGGAAATTCCTGTGTATAGTAAAAATTGCCTAAATTCTGTCGCTTTCCATTTTGACAGTTCATTTAGGGATCTAGGCTTTCTTACAAAATCTCTTGGCATTTTTTTGCTTAAGTCAATTAATTTTTGCGATATATTATTTTTTTTTTCTTTCATTAATTTATTACAAGTCTTGTTATTTACTAATCTGTCAAGAAATTTACGCATGACTCCTAAATCGATTAAATGCATACAATCCAATGGAATTTGGGTAACCATTCTAACATTTAGCGTTTCAAAAAGTGTACGTGTCAAATAGTGCTTTGAGTGGTGATCGGAATATTTTCTATCTTTGAAGTCCTCGTCTGTTATTAAGTCTCCACTGTATGTTAATGTTTTGTATGTTAATACACCATTTATTTTTTTTACCGACTTGTGTACATTTCGAACATCCATGCGATGATGTTATGTCCAGGAGTCCCACTGACGTAAGCCCTAGCTAGAGCATCACAAACAATGGCCCTTAGTTGTACTTCTAAGTGCTTTTCGTCTATATCAATTCCATTTTCCATCAAATCCTTTAACTCGCAAATAAATTGGCTTAGAAATTCATCAGAACTATAGGGCTTGAATATTCCCAAATATATTCCAGCAGGAAGTACCGGTAAATTTGGAATGTTTGTCAATTTTATTAATATGGGCCAAAGTTGTAAATTGCAACTTTTGAACAGAGGAATGCCGTCAATATTTATGTCAATAATTAATTTGTTGTCATTACAATAAGTTGAGGACAAAAGTTTAATAATTTGATTTTTTATGCCTATGTGTAAATAAAGACCTAAATCAATACGTGTTATTTCTGCTTTTTTTGGCGAACTATGTCCAAGTATTGATGGGCGTCCATCGTGTTTTCAATAAAACATAATTGGCCAACTCCTTTGCTGGAGATGCACCCCCAAACCATCACCGATAATTTGCCAAATTTTACGGTGGGTATTATGTTCTGCTTTTCTAGGGCTTTAAGGGGTTTTCGCCATACTCTGCTGGGTCCATCATTGTAGTAAAGCATTATTTTTGTTTCATCGCAAAAGATGACATCATCCCAATAGGATTCGGGTTCTGCTACAAAGATCCTGGCGAAACTTAGCCGTTTTTCTACATTCTGTGCTGACAATAAAGGTTTTTTGCGGGCAACACGTGATGAAAACCCCTGTTGTTTGATGGCCTGACGAACGGTTTCACGTGAAACAATAATGCCACACTCTTCCTCCAACTTACTAGCAAGGGATCTGGTCGAAATAAATGGGTTCTCTCTGATCTTTCGAACCATAATGCGCTCTGCCCTAGGTGTTATGATACGGGGCCGCCCAGTTGTAGGCTTCGCATCTAGCCTTCCCTCTGTTTTTGCGCGATTTAAAATATTGTACACCGTCTTCCTTGTAATGCAAAACATTTTAGCTAGTTCAGAGACGGTTTTACCGTTAGTGTGATTATAAAAAATTAATTGTGCCATATCAAAAGATATGCGTTTGCCCGGCATTTTGATTGTGTCTAAAACTGTCGCACTTATGCTTCTTCTTACCATCTGACGACAAAATTACGCAGAAAATTGTCGCTCTCATGATTCTACGCTTTAGAAACTCAATTATAACGGTAAAAATACGAATTAACTACAAAATAGAAACCGAAAACAGAGATGTGTAAACACTTTCTTGGCAGTGGATTTTTGTGCCTTCTCTAGTTTTTGGTTGTTTTTTTTTATTGGAAACATTATTATTATGTTTTTTTTTTGTTAATTTAGAAGATAATTGTTTACTTTACCTAACCTTATCAAAAAATATTGAAAAAACTTACTATTTATTGTTTTATTTTCATTTTGAAGTAGAAAAATGAAGAAATTTTTACATGTGTAAACACTTTCCTGCCAAACTGTATATTTGTAGAATAGAACGACATCTAAATTATGGCTTTTCAATATTTTCACTAAGTCAATCGCGCAGTCACGCGTCGGCCTATGCTTAAAGAACCACAATTTTAACTGTTCATTTAAATTATAAATTTCTTTTTCTTCGATTTTATTATTTATGCCACTGTCAATGTTTATCACATTTAATACTTCCTCAACTTCTTCCATTTTTCCATCACTTTCATTATTTTTTTTTTTCTCCCTTTTCTAATGTCGCGGCACAATTTAATTTGTTTATATATTTTGCTTTCTGCTCCTGTTTGAGCCTTCTTAAATGCCTTTCACTATACATATTATTTTAATTATAATTTGTTTAAATTTTGTTGGAATATTTACGATTGTTGCTGCTTCAGAACTTCACTTGCAATGCTTGATTGTATTTAGTCAACCGGCGAAAGCAGCAGCCTTGGAACACCGAGGAAGGGTAGAAAGCATAAACGAAAAGCAACGGTACTTCCATAACAATTGTTTTTGTAAATTAGGAAAGAAACAGCGACAGAAAGCAAAGATTGTTTTTTCCTTTACCTATGCGCTATTCGCAAAACACCAAAAATATATGTACATATGTGATGATACTACCGTTTTTTTTTTCGTTTATGTTTTCTGCCGTTTCGTGCATATACTTTGTTGCTCGGTGGTTCTACGTTCGCTTACCATAGGGTCAGTCAAGTAAGTACCCATGTAAGGACTAGTGGGGAAGGTAGTTCAACTATGGTCAATCGCCACCTCTAGTACTACAGGGTTGCGCCACCTCTAGTACTACAGGGTTGCGATTGACTGCTGTTTACATAAGTTCCTGTAACAATATTGCACTCCAAACGAATGGCTTTGACGTTACCAATATTCAATGGTAAATGCGATGTATGTCTTTTCCCTGCTGCTAGCACTCTATCTGCATATCCCAACATGGGTCAGATTGAACGTTCTTTGTTAAAGTATATTGGTAGCGCGCAATAAATATCTACTTGCAATGTAATGTTGTTACCATCAATTTCAAGCTTCGAATCATGAATATTTCCAATAATAAGCTCTTCTTGAATTAATATCAATAATATCAATGAGTTCGTAAGAACCTGGTGGTATTTCAAATAAATTATTTTTTTCAGTAACGTTTGTAATTGAATTATAGAAATGAATATCAATTAAAGAACATTTATATTGCTCATTTAATTCTAATGGGGGAAAAATATAGATGATAAGACTGTGCTTTTCCCACTTAGAGTTATTGTTGTGGACATTCTGCTAATCGTATGACTAATAAATAAAGTTGTATACCTTTACACTGTTTTTATACTTTTATTAAATTGTAATAAATGTATCAAATACTAGTCTATATCGACCATTGTCTAACTCATCATCTTTGCTTATAGTGAGAATTCCATATTTTTCCTTCCAACACATCCGACACATTTTCATGAAAGTATCGAAGCTCATATCAACACCAACATGATCTGAATAAATATGCTTCATATTCATTTCATCTTGCTTAAACATTATTATTAGGTTCGCATTATCACGCACAAGATGTTTAGGAATGCGGGTGTAGGTTTGACATATTGATAGGTTTGAAAAATTGGGGCTTGATCGGAAGAATTTCTTGTTTCAACAAGACAACGACCCCAAAAACGCATCTTATTTGGTGCAAGAATGGCTGTTGTATCATTGCAAACAGTTAAAAACGCCACCGCAGTCACCAGATCTAAACCCGATAGAGCACGTTTGGGATTTATTAGAAAGGAGAATTAGAAAACATAAAATTTCATCCAAGGACACTCTTAAAGCGGCTCTAATGACGGAATGGGAGAAAATAGACGCAAATGAGACTCATAATTTAGTAAAAAGTATGCGAAGACGTCTATAAGCTGTCATTGATGCTAGGGGCGGCCCTACCAAGTATTAAACGCAGCAAAAATTTGAACAAATAAGCTTATTTTGTAGAAACTAAAAATTGTCCGAATAATTGTTGTGCGTAAAAATGTGCCTTTTTTTATTTTTTAAGTTTTTTTCATATGCCAAAGAAGGTTTTTTTTGTTTTTATGTTTTAAATTAGTATTAGGAACATGAATTTTCAAAATGAAATAAAAATTTTTGTTTAAACTTAAATATTTTTCAAGTTATTTATAAAGAAAGTTGAAGTTTATGGGTGTCCGAATAAATGTTGTGCTGACTGTATGTAAAATGAATCAATATTATTATGTCGACCCATACAAAAGTATGCTCGTATATTATTCTGTTTTTCGCAAGCAACATCATCAAAAAGGAGGTATAACAGACTCGTTTTCTGAAAATGTGTAGCAACCCATACCTTTATTGGAGCAATCAACGTTTTTAAATATTCATATTTCGGCTGACATAGTGATTTTGAGTAGAGATAAATATTTTTAAATTTCAGCCCATTTGGACTTTCAATCAAGCTAAGCATTAGATTTGTTTTTCCACAATTACTTGGTCCAACAATTAATGGTCTAATTGAGTTCGGGAGTAAAACACTATGTCTAATCAAACTTTCAGCATTAGCATTTGATGATAAATCAAAACTTTTAACCTCGATATTGGTTTGCTGCTTCTTTAGATGCATATTTAAACCTTTGAACACTTCTGCTTCCACATTTAGTAATGTGTGTTCATGCACTGAGTTTCAAATAAAAATGCCTCTACATTTTTATAATAAAAGCAGTTGTAAACTGAAAGCCTATCGTTACGGAGGTGGTAGTGGGGGTGTAATTAACAGTCTTATTAATAATCTACTCATAGAATTACATCTTCCGGGATATCAGTTTTGTGGACCTGGGATAAAGCTAAAAAAACGATTAGAACGTGGTGATAAAGGAATCAATCAATTGGATGCCGCTTGCAGAGAACACGACATCGCTTATTCACAAAACAAAGATCTTGAGAAGCGACATATTGCTGATACACTGCTAGCTGATAAAGCGTTGGAGCGAGTAAAGGCTTCTGATAGTAATTTGGGGGAAAAGACTGCTGCTTGGCTCGTTACTAATATTATGAAAGCAAAGAAATCTTTCGGGATGGGGCTTAAAAGAAGAAAGCGTAAAAATAATAGTGGAACTTGCTCAAAAAGAAAGAAAAAATTCACTGAAATTGTTCGAGTGGCGGCTGCAGCATTGAGAAATAAAGATCCTCATGACATTGATAATTAAATTCAAATAGCAGGCAAAGCTATAAATGACACAATTAACTCAAAGGATAAAAAAACTATAACAATTCCTCGCATAATTGCTGTACCCAAAATTGGTGGTTTTCTTCCAATTTTAGCTGCATTAGGAGCGCTTGGAGGACTTGCTTCAGGTGCTTTAAGCATTACACAAGCGATTTTGAAAACTAAGGCTGCTGCTAGGGAGCTTGAAGAGGGAAAGCGTCATAATCAAAGGATGGAGACTATTGCTTTAGGCAAGGGTTTTTTCCTTCGACCATATCGCAGTGGATATGGTTTAATTACACCTCAATCAAAAAACTTTTAAAGCAGCTACCTAATAAACCTGTATCAAATTTTGATATTTTGAAATTCGCTCGACAACACATCCCAAACTTTAGAGATGTATTTATGAGAGATACCCTCCCCCACCGCAAAGATCGATGGATAAACGAAAGTGGTGTTATAAATTTTTCATCTAAGGGGGGGTACACATTGGGTAGCTTATTCAAAAAAAAAGCTAATGAAGTAAAATATTTCGATAGTTTTGGAAATTTGCAGCCTCCTAAAGAAGTCATTCGCTATCTAGGCAACAGCATGCAATACAACTATCAACATTAACAAAAGTTTCAGGACTATAATTGTGGCCATCTATGTATGCTTAAAATTTTTATTACGCAATTGTAGTTCATAAACTTCACATCTAACAAATATTTTATATTTTTATATTTTATTTGCGCTAACATAATAAACTATATTTTGGATTCAGCAGATTGGATCTTCTGATCAATTCTGCATATATCGCATTTGGGTTGGGAGTCATTTCAAATTATTCAGGCGTTTGTCAACCCAAATCCTTCAGACTGTAAACAAAAAACCCTTCTATTCTCTTTAAGACGTGGTGAAACACACCCATTTTTACATACATTAAATTTTTCATTCGATGAATGTCAACACTCTGCATTTTATGTTATTGGAGGTAGTATTACTATAGTTGGGAAATGTAGTCAAAGCGCTAATCGCGGTGGGAACTTAAGAAGATACAAACAGGATTGTCCATTTTATAATGAGATCAATTGGGAAAAGCCTCAAGAAATTATTCCTAAACATATGGCGGAATATAGTAATATATATACAATTGATAGTGATAGCACTCTTTTGCGGAATTACATTACCTCTAGAGAACGAGAAGAAGAAAATATTCGTTTAATGGAACCAATGTTCAATAAATTTGATGATGTTGAAGTAGACTCAAAATAAAACAAGATTGATAATAAAGATTACTCTAACGCAAACTGAAAATAAGGCAATGATGTGGTATAAAAACATACGACATCCGCTTTCTGGGTTGCAATCAACTCCCCAACTTATTTATCAAATTTGAGAAAAGAAGTAGTGACCATGGAGAAATATAAGCTTAGCTTGATAAGGAGTTAAATTCTACACAAACCTAATTATAAAACTGAGAAATTTCTGAATAAAAGGCGTGAGATTATATGGGAGCCAAATTAGTTAAATTGAAAGCTTTGTTAAGGCACAAGTTCAAGTAAGCAGTAGTAGCAATAAAAATGGAAGGAGAAATGAGGGCTACTATCAGCAGCAACAACAATCGAAGCAAAACCGCAGATCCCGGCAACGTCTGGATCTGGATCTGTCAGTTCTTAAGGCAACTGATGGGATCCACATGCAACAATTGCTTCAGCAGCAGCAGCAACTGCAAATTCAACAACAACAACAGCAACCACAACAGCAACCACAACAGCAACAACAACAGCTACAACTACAACAACAACAACAACAACAGAATCAAGAGCCAATTCCAGAAAACGTCATAATTCAGGATGATATGACGCTTTTAAATCAATTTAATGAAATGTCAAAGAATTCGTGGTATGGGTCAACTCCTTTGCTACCCATATCAAAGATGCAGGCTAATGTAGCCATCCCCATCCTAAAAGGATGAGTGAGACTACCCAAACATGTTTTGTACTTAACTAAAAAATATAATTCTATGATTACTGACTCATTCATTGAACAATGGAGTAGTCAACGCTTCTCAATTGTTAAAATTAGCCATAATAATCAAAATTATATAAATATAATTCCACGATCCATGTAAACATATGCATGCATGAATAAATAAAATGAAGTAAGTAAGTCGTCTCGCCTACTTGGGTATACCATACACCAGTAAAACAAATATTTTAAATTTATAATAACCAATGCATTTTCGTATTTAAAAAAAAAACTGTTCACATGCTCTTTACAAGCATATCTTAGTTTTCGCTCACTCAAGCATACGAGCACCCTAGCGCCCCCACCAGCCAACGGCCAACTCCGGCCATATGGATACCGTTTATATTCATAACTTGACTATTTTAATTCCGATTTTGATCAAATTTAGTGTTTTGCTGGATATTAGTATCAAATTTAAGTGTGCTTAATTTGATTGCACAAGGTAGAAAATTACGGGAGATAATCGAGTTTTTTTCAAATTACGGGGGCGGAAAGGGGCGTGGCAAAATCTTTACACATCAAAAATGTGCGCAATTACTAAGCAAATATACATACCAACTATGGTGTCTCTAGCTAGAATAGTTTTTGAGAAAATCGGTTTTATTTAATTTGCGGGGGCGGTAGGGGGGGTTGAAAAATTTTTACAGATACGAAATGTGCGCATTTACTAGGCAAATATACATACCTAATTTTGTGTCTCTAGTTGCTATAGTGTTCGAGAAAATCGGATTTATATAATTTGCGGGGGCGGTAGGGGGCGTGGCAGAAATTTGAAATAAACTTGTTCACTCTACATACTACACGAGTCACCCATTTCACCCTATGGGTGTATGGTATAAAAAGAATTAGAAATAAAAAAATTTGATTATCTTCATTGGGGGTTTGGGTTTTCTTTATTCCAGATTTCAAATGTGTATTATAAGAATGTTTATGGAATATATGAAAATTTTATTTCATTAACATTCGTAATTGATTTCTTGAACTTGTTATTAGCTGTGTGTATATATAAGTTAATAAGATCAGGTTCAATAAATTCAATTTATTAATCATTTTATAATATTAATTAATACGATTCAATGTTGTGTTGCGATATGACTGTGTTCCCGAAAAAGAATAATCGAGCCAGTTAGAAATAGTCAGCAAGAGCCCAAAAGGTGGTAGCGGCATACAATATATTATCAATTATGCCAACTGCCCAAACATGCATTTGGCATGTTCCCACATAGCAACGCACATAGGTAGATTTTGCAAAAATGGGCGGCCAAAAACATTTTTTCAATAGAACACACTTTAAATGGAAAAAATAATTAAATATTATTGTTTCCTATTAAAACACATTAATTTTTTTTTTTTAATTAATTGAATATAGGCTAATTTTAAATGAAACATTACAAAAGTTGGCTTTATCTATTAGATTATATTATTATTTTTAAATTCAGAGTTACATAATATTATTTAAAAAATATCAAAGAAGCTAACTTCGGCTGTGCCGAAGTTTATATACCCTTGCAGTCCATGGCCATAATATTTTTACATGTTCCAAACTCTTTTTCTGTATCTCAATTCATTAATGCACAGAACCTTTCAAATATCATTTCAATTTCTTCTTCCCCATCCCCTTTTACACGCATGCCGCGACTCGCACGCATACACATATAGTTTATGTATCGTTGCGTCTATATGTGTGCATGCGTGTGCTTTGTGGATTTGATGATGACGTTGTAGGCAGCAAGCCGAACCGATTTATATCGGCTGTAACTTGTGTTCTATTTATCCGATCAGATTCAAATTTCGGGATCTGAGATTTTATATGAAATACTATAATATTGGTAAATTTCATGGGGATACTCCAATTTTAGCAAAAATGTTTCCTCCAGAGCTATATGATATAGTGGTCCGATTCTGCCAATTTCATCCCGATAGCTCTTAAGATGGCTGAGTAAAACGCATACGCACAGACGGACGGACAGACGGACATGGCTATATCAACTCAGCTTCTCATGCTGATCAAGAATATATATACTTTATAGGGTCGGAAACGTCTCTTTCTGTACGTTTTTAATACCCTCTGTACCAATTTTATAATACCCTCTGCAAGGGTATAATAAAAATAAATTTAATTTCTTCCCAAGGTCAAGCATTGTTTACACATTCATCCAAATAACATGACCTTGAAACTCACACACACACTCCTTATCACAACACCAAGAATGTCAACACACTTCCTGCCACAGCAATAACCCTGACCTTGAACTCACACACACACTCCTTATCACAACACACTTCCCGCCACAGCCTTATCAGTGACGTCATTTCCTGGCGTAGAACAGACATTCCCTATCTACTGGCGGAATTGCCAAATAAGTGGCATAAAGTCGAATAACGCAGATATCGAGCTGAAACTTGGTATATTTGATAAGAATAGCACTCTAAATATTGAAACAAAATTTAAAGTTCATGTGACCACGCCTACCCCAATAGCCCATATAAGATAACAATGCGTATACGTGATCACAAAGGAAAGTGTGATAGCAATTTAATATGTATTATGATTAAATTCTTACTTACAAGACAGGTCTTAATTTAAAAAAAAATTTAAGAAAAAATCATAATTTAGTTATTTTCCACATCTAATTCAAACGCATATGGATTTATATCATCTATATAATATGGTGTTTCTAAAAGTTCAATGACACCTCTCGGAAGGGAGTTTTTTTTATGTCGAGCTGCCCTTTTCTTAATGGATATACTTGAGATGAGAGGATCTGAAGAGTCCATAGATCTTTGGAATACATCCATAATATTATTTACCCGCGAATTGTGTCGAGCTTGCAGTAGCCGATCACGCTTGTAAAATTTATTTTTCGCTTCAGACGCGTTTTCTCCAAGACAGCCCACCAACATCACTGATGCAGTTATTATTTGTGATCCATGAACTAAAATCTTATGGAGAGTTGGTGACTTAGGATACCATTAATAATGTAACATGTATGATCTAATAGTTTTTTTTTGAAAAATTTTGAATTTTGAAAGCGTCGATTGCAAATTCGCAGTTAAAAGCTATTAGAATAGTATGCAGATTCTCAAGTAACTCCCAGTCGAATTCTAAAATTGATGCAAATAACTTCGTATTTAAAAATGCTTTTCTCGCAGTATTGCCGTCGTCCGAGTTTCCACCTTCATTCGGTTTTGGCTTATCTACATGCAAACCCATTTCTTGTCGCAAACTTTTTTGTATATATTTTTTTTTCGATCATTTCTAATTTGTCTTTTTCGTTTCTCACTTGCCATTTTTTAAACCCCAATCTGTATGATATTTTGAACAGCAATTCAAAAACGCGTATCCAAGCGTGAAGTGGACTTATTCCAAATTGAAGATGTTTGGTTTAAAAGAATTTGTGTCATAGGTTTCCATAAATTGTTTTAAGCCTGCACCACAAATTGAACACAACTGGCTGGATTTTGTGCCCGTTAAAACGTTTAAAACTTTCCCATCTATGAAAGTCATTGTGAAGGTCGTATGAGACAATGATCTTCCTTCATTTGAAATTGGTACTACACACGAAGTCAAGTTTTTTTGAGTGTCCAGATCGTTTTTTCTGCAACAATATGATCTTTTGTTTCCTTTGCGAATTCCATTTTGAGGGGTTGGCAAAATCTTACAGACTGTGTAGTTCTATTATTCCAAAAAATTTGTCCTGCTTCGTCTACAAGCTTCAGAGGGATCACATTAAATCACAAATAAAGATTGATCAACAGTATCAGGTTCGTTCGTTTCAAATCTTATTTTGCACATACTTTGTCCACTTGATCCATCGTAACCGTAAATCAACTCGCAATTAATTTTAAACTTGAAACGATTTCTTAGCAAATAACTCCTGCTGTAATAATGCGATGCGGCTAGCAGTGTGATTTAATAAATCTTGCAAGGTAACTTTTGCCATAGTTTCTGGGACGATTCTCGTAGGGTTATTCCCGTAGGTCTCAATTGAAATTTAGCTTCCTGGACATTTTGGTAACTTTGATATATGTCACTATTATGCTGTTTGCTTAATTGACGAATTTCGTTATATAACCTAACTGCTTATCGAGTTTTCCAGCAAGAATTCCAAAGTTTCATTTGTTGTTAAAGGTTTTGGTTCTGCAATACCGAGCTTTCTTTTAGTTTCAGTAGCCTCGCATTCAGAATTGCTAAAATATTTAAGCACAAATGCAGTGTCCATGAATCAAGAGTTTGGTGTCGTTTTTATTGTTCATTGCAACATCGGCAGCTAGTATTCTTTTAAGACAGGGCCCTGCTTCATCATAATCTCGCTTTGGTCTACCCAATCGAAGACTGTCCGTATCTTCTTTATTGTCCAATCCAATTTTTAAGCTCATTGAAATTCGAAAGCACTTTTGTAAATTCGAAGTAATGTATATTTCAAAGCTTTTAACTTTCTTATTAAATTCGCTAATGCTTTAATTGGTTAGCGAACATTCCGTCAATTGGCCAAATATCCAGTTTGCAAGAACGGCAAAGTTGCGACCGCTGTCGATGCATACGTCCAGCAGCGTTGAATGACAGCACTCAATGTGATCTACAAGTTCAAAATACCGCCAGAGCCGCAAAAAGCCACAAACAAAACATAAATTAAACATCACAGAAACACGCAGAAGGTTAGTTTTTACTCCACAGAAGACGAACACATATGTTTGGTTTTCTATCTTTTTGGACAATACATACATACATACCTTGGCCTCAAAAATCATTTTTTTACAATATTATATTTTCCTTTTGTGTGAATTTGACAAGCCATCAAAGTGAATAAAAATTTCCCGCCAATTTTGTCGCAGGCATCAGCAGACTAATCACTTTATCAGACTTTGAAGCTTAATCAGAATGACATGGTTGCATGTTTGGCAAAAGCGATCATCGATTTTTCATATTTACGGACTCTAGTTTAAATATACTGAATTAAATTTATTACTTGCTTCCACAAAATTTTCGACTTTATGTCACTTATTTGGCAATTCCGCCCAGTGTGCGCCAGTCGAGGATGAGGCTCAGGTGTACCACACAATCCACGCTCGGAAGACGCGTGCCATGAAGGCTGACCGGGGGGCAATTGAGTCTTCGAGTGGCTGAGGTTATATGCTGTGACTTGTCCGCGTTCACACAGATGTTCCATATGGTCAGCCATTGTTCCCGAAGGTTAAACTGTTGCTGGATGAGACTCGAGGCCGCCGATGGTTCCGAAGCAGAGGCGAGAAACGCAGTATCGTCTGCGTATGTGGCAATTAAAAGCTGCTCATTGAATGTCCTATGACTTCCATTGACTGCATATTCATTACCATTTTCAGATTTTGGTAGTGGACCAATGGTGTCTACTATTACCCTATCAAAAGCATGTATAGGGGTTTCTGTAATAACTAAGGGTGTTTTTATGTGTTTCGTCGTTTTTGACTTTAGGCATTTTTCACATTTATTGATATAGTCTTTTACATGACGTGTCATGTTTTTCCAATAATAATGTCTTTTTACTTTGGCCAAAGTTTTTGTAATGCCTGTATGGCCACCCTGGATAGGATTTGAGGAAACATCAATTATGTATTATGGGCAAGGTCACTACTTTTCGTACTTCATCATTGTAGAGTACTTCATGTGTTTAATATTGTCTGGACGTTGACGCGTACAGTGTTTTAAGGATAGAGGAATAAAATTTCTAGTAGGTTGTGAGGAACTTTATATATAATAATAATGTACCACACAAGAAACAAGCAATGAGCAAGGAACAACACACTCCAAACGCTACACTATTCCATATACAAGATACAGTCGAGACATAAACCATCGGAGCTACGATCAACGCTTTCGATATACGGCCAAGCATAGTGCTGACCGATCGAACCAAATCAAAGCATACGATTTACGATCAAACACAATTATGGCCGATCGAACCACAAGCAAAGCTGGCGATTTCGTCCAAGCGGGCAGATGCGTGGGAGGCGTAACATAGGAAATCGGCTGCAACCAAACGAAAGCGTGAGTGAGACGAAGCTTAGGAAAAAGGGCGAAAAAGGGCCTAATAATAAAACCCAAGAGCGCAGAGTGGGAGAGACAATAAGAGAAATGCATGCACTAGTCTAGCATCCGTGGGTCCCATGGCACACTTGACACGTACACTATGCGTGCACGACAGCAAGAGAGAGTACCGGTGGCCAATCCCGGTGCCCTCTGCTTACGCTACGTATGCGAAAGCAAACGAAATTAGATCGCGAGAAGCCGAAACCCGAGGAGCAAGAGAGTAAAAGCACTAACCATAGAATACATAGATGCGTCAAACTCAAGATTTTTTGATTACAAACGCTAGCCTGAGCCTGGAACCCCAGAGAACTTCGGCAAAAGCCGAACAGCCTAGAACCCCAGAAAGCGGCCGCAGCGAGAGCGAAAACCGTTCGCTCGCAGCAGTGTCGCTACGCATCGAAAATAATTCAGTCTGCCACAGATCGCAGAACGATGAACGCATGTCTGTGTCGCTGTGTTCTCGTTTGGCATATGTATGTGTACACTCGTCGGTACATGCTCAGGCTTCGTAGTGTGTGTGTGACGTGAAGTTGTACAACATCGCATTTCAATCGCTCGCTCGCAGACTTTTTGAGTTTTCGACGAGCTAGCGACAATGCGAGAATGAGATGCGTGCTTAACTACAGAACTCGTCGGCACTTCTCAAAGTGTCGACGTGGCTCTGTTGTTAGTGTGCTCGCTTGGCGATCGGGCGGCCGGGGTTCGACTCCCATCTTGGTCGAAGTTTTTCATAATTGCTTTATATATTTTTTTGATACATTTTTATTTACTTTTTATACCCTTGCAGAGGTAAAGTTATTTACTTTTTATACCCTTTCAGAGGTAAAGTTATTTACTTTTTATACCCTTGCAGAGGTAAAGTAAAGGGAGCGACGGGCGACGGCAGCGTCGACAGAAGAGAGAAAACGTAAAAAATTAACGGGAGAAGCTGGGCGGCCAATAGGAAGGCGCCGCCAATGAAAGAAAGTGACGGAAGCCAGCATAGCGTCTCTGTCGAAAGACAAGAACAAGGAACGGATAGGCGCGCAGCCACAAAGAAAGTAGACATCTGCGCCAAGGATTTACGGGACTTTCACCACGCATAGCAACAAGTAGATGCGTGGGTGAAAGCAGAGGGCCGATGGAAAAGTACCAGCTGTATACCGGTACTACACCAATCAATTCCTGAGGCCATAGGAACTGCCTATATAAAGGCGACACAAATCAAGGAGATCATCAAGTCATCAAATCGTGATCAAGCAGCAAGTTTTTAAGGCCTTACGAGTAACCTTAAAGACTCATCGAGTGAAAACAAATCCTGAGAAAAGGATCTAGGCAAGAGTCAAAAACTGAGAAGGCCTTACGAGTACCCTTCAAGTTTAGCATACAACACTAGGTCCGTTGAACAGGACCGCAAGGACACCGAACCCAATATTTGCGTACAGAGAAACGTCAAGCGGCTCCAGGCTAGTCCGTTGGTCATTGGGAGGCACGAGGATATATCCTACTGCCAAAGTTCTAGGATCTATATATCCTGAAGATCACCAATTGCTCAGGAAGAGCCTGCTACCAGGTAAGGGTCACGGGATATATCCTGGTGGCACAAGAGCACGCAAAGACCATCTCTGAGAAACAGCAGAAGGGTGTTGAGGTGGAAATAGCATCCCGAGAGAATTGGGACACGCCAAAGAACGCGAAGGAAAGGTCGAAGGATCTATCCGAAGGCCAATCGACGTTCAGGAGACATTCTGAAGAGGGAGGTACAAATCGAGTATCCACATTACGAACCAGAAGTGGTGACCAGCCGAGACACAAGGAGCAAGGGAGAGACCGGAGTAAACAACGAGGGATCCACAATAAATTGTCACCACTACCCGAGTTCGAGACTTCGACAGAGAAACCTGTCATATCCAGCCGAGCCCAAAAATAATACAAATAAATACCCATTTTTGAAACCATTAACAACGAAAACGAGTTCTAATTTCACCGGGGCACAAAATAAATTTATTGTGCCGAACCTAGCCGACGAGATCTTAGAAATATCCCAAGGGACGATAAAGGATCGTTACAACTGGCGCCCAACGTGCTGTAGTGGTGAAAGTTAGACAAAAACTATAGTTTGTAAATCAAAAAAAAAAATCAATCAAAATGGGAAAAGGATGGATTTACCACATGAAGAAGGAGGATCTGGTACAGACAGGCCAAAGGTTCGGGATCGAGATGACCGGCACGGTAGAGGAAATGATGAAGCAGCTAGGCGAGTCGGTAGAAAACAATGAAGCGGACCAAGACTGGAGAGATAAAATAAATAGATTGGAAGCAAAATACACGAAAAGCCTCAAAATGAAAACAGTAGCAAGCACATCAAAAACATTCGAAAACGGTGTAGACAAGGAGGCTGAGGCATTCCAGAAAATAAACATCACTACACTAGCAATTCCTCCATTTTTACCACCAAGATGGGGAAGCGAAGGAGCCCTAGATAGCACCGAGACAAAAGGGGACATAAGGAGACAAACAATAGACCCCAAGAAAACGGTGCTAAACACAATAAACAGGACCACCGAATATGCTAAGGTGGCAAAACTAGTGAGGGAGTGGACTTTCAGATTCGATGGCAATTCCAGACCGCTAGAATTCATAGAACAGTTCGAATGGTCAGCAGACATGTATGGCATCGAGCTGGACATGATCCCAAGAGCAATGCCAGAATTACTGAAAGATAGAGCACTCAAATGGTACGTCGCAAACAACAAGCAGTGGCGATCATGGAAGGAGTTTGTTGAGGGTTTCAAGAAATACTTTCTGCCGAGAGGATTCTTCAACAAATTGGCTGATCAAGTCAAAGCTCGTAAACAAAGCAAAAATGAAGTAAGTAAGTCGTCTCGCCGACTTGGGTATACCATACACCAGTAAAACAAATATTTTTAATTTATAATAACCAATGCATTTTCGTATTTAAAAAAAAAAACTGTTTACATGCTTTTTACAAGCATATCTTAGTATTTCGCTCATTCAAGCATACGAGCACCCTAGCGCCCCCACCAGCCAACGGTCACTTCCGGCCATATGAAAAAACCTTTATATGCATAACTTGGCTATTTTTATTCCGATTTTGATCAAATTTGGTATTCTGCTTGATATTAGTATCAAATTTAAGTGTGCTTAATTTGATTGCACAAGGTAGAAAATTACGGGATATAATCGAGTTTTTTTCAAATTACGGGGGCGGAAAGGGGCGTGGCAAAATCTTTACACATCAAAAATGTGCGCAATTACTAAGCAAATATACATACCAACTATGGTGTCTCTAGCTGGAATAGTTTTTGAGAAAATCGGTTTTATTTAATTTGCGGTGACGGTAGGGGGCGTGGCAGAAATTTGAAATAAACTTGTTCACTCTACATACTACACGAATCTACATACCAAATTTGGTGGCTCTAGCTAGTATAGTCTCCGAGATCTAGGTGTTTATACAGACGGACGGACGGACGGACAGCCGGACATGGCTAGATCGTCTCGGCTGTTGATGCTGATCAAGAATATATATACTTTATGGGGTCGGAAAAGCTTCCTTCTGCCTATTACATACATTTTGGCGACTTTAATATACCATTTCACCCTATGGGTATATGGTATAATTAGTACTTCAAGGACTATATGGTGGACATGCAAACAATGATGAGACCTCTCAAAATACCAAAGTTCGAACAATTGGAGGTCATATTAGAAAATTGCACCCCAGATTTAAAATTATTCTTTCGGCCACACAGGGTTAGAAACCTAGACGAGCTGATGCAATTAGTAGAAGAACACGAGATGGTCGAACAGGAACGATCCGATTTCCATCGCGAACACAAGAACCAATCAAACCATAGAGGAGAAAATAATTACGTGCCCCAAGTCACACAGTGCCGAAGATGCCAGGACAACAGCGCGGAGAATCATGCAAGACCAAACCAAGAAAAAAGAACATTCAAGATGGAAGAGTCCTAAACCCAAACCAGGCATGTCGCAGGTGCGGGGCAGTGTGGAAAGATTAGAAAAAGGACAAAGGAATGTTGTTGGAGTTGGGGAAACGAGAGGCGGTTCCAGCCGATTCGGGGCGAGCAGGGACCAAGCCAATAAGCTCCTCACCACAAATAGGTCAACTAGTAGAGGAAGAGGATCAATTGTCAGCGATTATCGAGGTAGCAGGAATACAAATGAAGGCGACAATTGACTCGGGAGCCACGAGTAGCTTCATAAGCAAGCAGGTGTTGGAAACAATGAGGAATAAAGGGAAATGGGAAAACACTCACAAGCAGGTATACATGGCAGATGGAAAGGTGCGAGACATTGAAGAGCAATGGACAGGATACGTAAGATTCGGGAATAAGGAAATTTACATGCCATTCCTCGTCATGCCAGAGGGAATGGATGCACTGATTTTAGGGTGGAATTTCCTCAAGATCATGAACACAGAGATATCGTGTGGAGGCCACAAAGTGCGTATACCGAAAGTAAGGCGAATACAGGGCAGGCTGGTGGAAAGAATATTCATAATGGTGACTCAGAATGGTGAACAACAAGAGATACAAAGTTTTATGAGCCATGAGCTGAAGGAATTGGGAAAAATTAAGGGACTATCAAAGGTGGGGATACATCGCATAACGATGAAGGATGATATCCCAATAAAATAAAGGTATTACCGAAAAAATCCTAAAATACAAGGAGAAATACTGTTGACATTGGGATGCATAGAACCATCACAAAGCCCATATAGCTGACCCATGGTGATGGTGAGAAAGAAACAGACAGGCAAATGGAGATTATGCGTAGATTTCAGACAGACGGCTGGACAGAAAACTCAAGAACATACCAGTGAGTTGAAAGTTTTAAACTTTGATATAATTATGCCTTATATAAAAAAAAAAAGCAATGAGGTGTCACGGGACACCCGGGTAGAGCGAAGCTCGCTAGGAATTCGTCGAATTTAGGGGGGCACTGAAGTGTAGCTGAATTTTGTTAATACATTTCGATTTGAAGTCTTACTAAATTGATCGTTATATTGGGGGAGTGAAGGTAACACCCCATGCCAGTACTAGGCGACGCCCTTGTGTACACATACTTTTTTAAGGGTAACTCTTATACATACATACATATGTATGTATGTTCATACATATGTACATACGCATTTCCATATATGTACGTATGTAGTTTACAGTATACACTCACCACTTGGAAGCTATTCAACTTATTTCCTCATATCTCTCTGACAAAGACTTGCTCGTTGTTCTGGGAGACTTTAATTTACCTGAGATTGCCAGGACCCTTTAATTTGACTCTTTATTACTGTTGCCCTCCTTGTCACATTGTTTCATAGATGGTCTGCTTGAGTTGTCCCTAACTCAAATAAATCCTGTCCGGAATAGTCGTAACAGATCACTAGATGTGGTATTTGTGTTGGATTCCTCCAACTGCCATGTTTCCAGGACTGATCCCTCAGTTATCCCCGAAGACAACTTTCATCCAACTCTGGATATAACCATTGACCTTCCTTTTGGTGTTATGTCTCGACATAATAACTCGATGCCTCCAACCCGATGTTTTCGCAAGACAAACTTTACTAAACTTAAAAAACTCTTGTTAACTAATGATTGGACATATCTGTATACTTGCACTGATATAGACTCCGCCATTTCTGTCTTCTATAAAACTCTTGAGTCGTTCTTTGATGTTTGTGTCCCGCGTGTGACTCTAGGATCGTCTGATAGACCTCCTTGGTTCTCACGTGAGTTATGTAACTTGAAGAACGTAAAATCGAGATGTTATAAAAGATTTAAAAAATCCGGTATAGCATCGGATTTTTCCCTATATGTAGTTGCTCGATCAAATTTTATGGTGCTGAATTCACATTGCTATAAGGATTATCTTCAGCGCAATTTTATAAATTTGTAAATGTTAAACGTAAGACATCAGTGCACCCGTCTTACTTGTCTTTCGAAAACAATAAAGCTGACAATGATCAGGCAATTGCCGACATGTTTGCTGATTTTTTCAAAACAACTTATTCCTCTTCGATTTATCAAGCAAATCCTCCTTATCCTCATCACTTGCAATCGTCTAACTGCATTTTAGACCCTGTGTTTGATGAAAGTTCGGTTCTTAGCGTGCTCAGTTCCGTCAAACCAATATATGCACCTGGCCCTGATGGAATAGAATTTACATCTCACTCAATCAAAGGGTTCAAGACTGCCGTGCAAACTGACGTCATTTATACTGACTTCAGCAAGGCCTTTGACTCTGTTAATCAAACTCTGCTTTTATATAAGTTAAACGCACTTGGCATCCCCAGCCTTTTGCTGGATTGGATTCTTCAATATCTTTCTAAGCGTACACAGAAGGTCCTCTTTAAGTCTTCATTTTCTAAGAACATCCAAATGACCTCTGGAGTACCTCAGGGTAGTCATTTGGGTCCATTGCTATTCACTCTTTTTATAAATGATCTTCCATTGGTAGTGTCACATTCTCGGGTGCTTATGTACGCGGATGATGTCAAGCTTTACCTCAGTTTTAAAGACATCGTCTTCTTGCCTACTTCAATCGGATCTTAATGGTCTTCAGAGTTGGTGTGAAACAAACCTATTAAACCTTAACGGCTCTAAATGTAAAGTTATGTCTTTTTATAGATGCACTCCATACTTAGCAACTTATTATCTTAACGACACTGCCTTAGAGCGGTTAGATATTATCAATGATTTAGGTGTTCTTATGGACCATAAATTAACTTTTAATCCTCATATTTCTGCTACAGTTAGTAAAGCTATGAATGTTCTTGGGTTTGTGAAACGATGGTCAAAAGAGTTTGACGATCCGTACACAACCAAAATTCTGTATACTTCTTTAATCCGTCCTATCTTAGAGTACGGATCTTGCATATGGTCACCTCAATATGAGACGCACCAAAGTAAAATTGAATCTGTTCAAAAGCAATTTCTGCTTTTCGCTCTTCGCGGTCTAAATTGGGATCGCAATGTCAATTTGCCATCATACTCCAGTAGGCTTCTTTTACTCAACCTTCCTTCTTTAATTAATCGTAGAGTAATGCTTGGTGCTATCTTTATTCATAAACTCTTAATAGGTGAAATAGACTCTCCTGAGCTATTGAACCAGTTAAACCTATCTGTACCCCGTAGACCTACTAGAAATTTTATTCCTCTATCCTTAAAACACTGTAGTTCTAACTATTCTTTGCATGAACCTTTTCGAGTCCTATGTTCTGATTACAATCATCTGTACCCCGTAATCAGATCAGAAGCCTCTCTTTCCCTTGTGAAAACTTCTATTTAAGCACATTTAGCTCGTAATTAGCTGTAGTTAATCATATTTTTAATTGTTTGTCCGTTTTATTTGTATTTGTCCACGCGATCGTGCCGTCCGATATGCGGCTGCGCCCCACGGTCGGTCGGGCGGGAGGTGGACAGCGCTCTGCTTGGTCTCGCGCGAAACAGGCTATGTCCAGGTGTCGTATGGGCCACTTGAACGTACTTCGCATTGTACGCGTCAACGTCCAGACAATATATGTATGCATACGTTTACAAGACTAAATCTGATATGTACATATGCATATATGTATCTATGTACCGACATAGATATATGTACATATACACATGTATATGTATATGTATAGGTTTTACAGTTAAATGAATATGTACATAGCACAAAACATATGTATGTACATACATATGTATATAAGATTAAATATGTATGTATGAAAAATAATATACATACATACATATGTATGTAATTTAAAGATAAAAAGCATGCGCTGAGGATACTTGGCAGCCGCTGCTACAGGTAGAACCCGTGAAAAAAAGTTGATTAGTAATTTATCCAACAATTTAGAAAACACGCCATTCCAAAGCTTTGCAAGAACTCTGCAAATTTCTTAGTTTCTTCGGCCAGCATTGACAAATGTACTTACATACATATATGCATGCACACTTGCCTGCCGAAAATATATACATACATACATACATATGTACATACATAGATGTGTGTACGCATGGGTTTTAAGGCCAAGTGTGTACAAACATTTGAATATGTATGTACGCATAGGTATTCAACAGTAATGATAACATACATACATAAATATGTACATACATATGAATGCATTTACATGGTTGTATATATGTACATACATACATGCATGCGTTTTCAAAGCTAAATGAAAAAAATGTACGTTACATACATACATAGGTACATATAATAATGTTATACATATACATAAAGTTTCACGTTCATATATGTATGTATATACATACATATATTCCAAAAAATTTGTTAACATAATTATTATACAAAATATACTTGGCAGTGGAATTTTGTGCCTTCTCTAGTTTTTGGTTGTTTTTTTTATTGGAAACATTATTATTATGTTTTTTTTGTTTGTTAATTTAGAAGATAATTGTTTACTTTACCTAACCTTATCAAAAAATATTGAAAAAACTTACTATTTATTGTTTTATTTTCATTTTGAAGTAGAAAAATGAAGAAATTTTTACATGTGTAAACACTTTCTTGCCAAACTGTATATAAGTACAGATGATATATTTATGTACAATGTATGTATGCATATGTATGTACATATTTATAATAAAAGCATATAATTTAAAAAAAAAAAAAAAAACAAAAATATTCCACGACATCTACATCATTTGAACCACGGGCCAGGTGCAGGGCAGAGAACTGCAACAAGCCACCGGTACTCAAGGTGGACCGGGTAAATGTTGGGTGATTTTGACACCCGGGTTTTTTCAACCACCGCACAAATGTGTACAATGCTCGCCTCACGAAAATACTGAGTTTGTACACACAAGCTGCAAAAGTGAGTAGGTATTTTTTCGCATATGTGTGTACAGCATGTGCCTGCGCTTGAGCCTCGAAAAAAAAGATGGGTGAAAAGACATACACAAAAATTGAGTCATAGAATGTGTAGAGTGTCGCCGATGTTGCGGTGTCTTTTGTACAAGTAGCTGCATTAGTGTGTACAACAGGAAAATAGTAAATAATAAAAGAAAATATTAAACTCAAAAATAACTTATTTTATTCATTTAATATACATATTACATAAAGATTAACTTGCTTCAGTGCATTCATTTAATATAATTAACAAAACTAACATAAGGGAAATATAAACATTATATCGCTTCAGAGCAAATAAAAAAAAAAATTTTCCTTCAGTGAAGTTAATAATAGGAATTAAATTACGAATTGTTATTTTTAAAAAAAGAGCAAATTGTCTACCGTTTTCGGACCCAATCTATTTCTTTTTTCTGTTATTATGTTTCCCGCTAAAGAAAATACTCTTTCAGCTGCAGCACTACTTGATGGTATTGCAAGAAGTTGCAATGCTAACTTAGATAATAATGGATAACAATTTTCTTTGGTTTTCCACCACTCAATGGTTCGAAATCCTCGGTTAAAGAAACTCTTTCACTACAATAATTATCTTATTCTTCTAGAGGCGATGTCAAATTGTTATTGGACTGAGCAACCAGTTGGGAGAAAAAAAAGTGGTTTTTGGCACAAACAACCTTTTTAGGAATTACTTCAAGTTGACAATTTGGACTTGCTGGGTTTGATTCTGATGTAAAAGAATTATTTTGCGAAGGTTCATTTGGAAAACAAACATAATTGTTCATTTGATCAATGCAGAAGGTTTCAATTTCTAATGAATCCTCATGTTCCATGTTTGCTGCTGGAGGATATAAGAAAAAAGCCAATCGTGTTAAGATTAACTAAAATTCTTGCTTTGAGAACAGATATTAACGAGATATCTTCAGTATTTGGCTCGCAAAGAATCTTTATTTTCGCTATTGAGGGCAAAACATAGCACAATGAAGGAGAGCTACATGTTTGTAATTCTTTAAAGATTCTCTCAAAATCTTCTAAAAGTACTAGTATTATTTTTAACGTAGATATATTTACAGCTATAAGTTTTTGACCTCCCTCTGTCTCACTTAATATATTATTTACTGTTGTCCAGTTTTTCACTATTGAAGAAACGATGTTGTAATTGGAGTTCCATCGAGTAGGACATGAGTTCTTTAACGTTGTACTTAATCTGTGCTGCAAACTTGCTTTTTTAAAATATTTAACAATTTTTTTGCAGGCGTATAATATGTGCTTAAGCTCTCTTGCTTCGTCAAACGATTTTTCTAACACATTTGAAAATAAATTACTACTGCAATTTAATCTAATATTGTTTTCCAGGGCTTTTTTACATTGGTGCCCCTATCTGTCACAAATTTTATGTTTGTTATGTTGTCGACATTAAATTGTGCAAAAATGGATTTCAATTTTTTTTAAATATTTTCCCCTGTCGATTTTTGAAAGTCCTTCGATTTTAGGCCCAAAATTATGTCATTCAATTTAAATTCTTTTAAATAATGCAGAGTGACACCTAAAAGATTTCTGTTTACGTATTGCTCAGTCCACATGTCAATGGTAGCCGATACTGCATTATTTTCCACAGCTTCTTTAATATCATTAGATACTATCGCCCGCTTCTCTTCTGCATCATTTTCCGCATTCCGACTCAATGTTGTTGCATCCGGCAGTAGGTCGTCAATGTCAACGTTCGCTCCATAAGTAGCACCGACTGTCACAAAGAATTCCACAAGGCTGCGAAAACCAGTCCCGTTTACTGCGCAAAAAGGCCGACAATCCTGAACCACCCACTCAAGACACTTCTTTGTTGCTGTGTTTTTTGTCCAAGTTAGAAACTTTTTTGCTTTAGCTGGCTGTCGTAATGATAGACAACATTTGTGCCGCGACAAATTTTATGTCTGGTTTCCAACCATTTTAAGACTTTTCCGCATTTGTTGCAAAAAACCCAACCTTCGAGAACGCTTTTATCTTCTTTACATATATATGTCACACATTATTGACCAAATTACGCTCTTGCCTTTGTGTTTTGGGGCTACTTTATAAATACCACGATTTATTAAATTTTTCACGTCTTCTGCTCTCATTGTTTTCGATGGCAAAATCAAACACGCACTAATCAAAGCTAAGAACTGATTCAGTTCAGAAGCAAATAGCACACAATTTAACACACACAACATGGTGCCTATAAAACACTTGGGTGATATACATGTATTTTGTCCACTTGCGTTATTGCATGTTGTCTTTTTCACACTTTGGTTTTTTTTTCACTTGGTTGCCATGCAAAAAGAAAACGGTGTATTGTTGTGAGCGACAGATGGTATATGTGGTAGATGTGGCACTCACATAATTTTGTATAAGTGTGTGTTAATGATTTGCTGAGCCGGTGATGAGTGGCACCGGCACACAAATTTCATTGAGTGTGAGTGAGGTGGCAAAAATTGACACACTTGCAGTTCTCTGGTGCAGGGGAGGCCAACACACACCTTCAGAACTACATTGGCATGTAGAAGTCAATGGATAAATTATCGTATTATTGCGCTACAAGAAAAAAATCTGACGCGCTGCAGATCTGACGTCTGACGAATTTTAAAAAAAAATTTCCTACCGCGACGCGCCCAAGAGAGCTTCGCTCTCTGGTGCAGGGGAGGCCAACACACACCTTCAGAACTACATTGGCATGTAGAAGTCAATGGATAAATTATCGTATTATTGCGCTACAAGAAAAAAATCTGACGCGCTGCAGATCTGACGTCTGACGAATTTAAAAAAAATTTCCTACCGCGACGCGCCTAAGAGAGCTTCGCTCTAAAAAAAAAAAAAAACCACCGAAGTCGCTAACCACATCCCAGAGTGTGACAGCGATATGCGAATATCGTAAAGAAACATAAAATCAAAGATGCATGAAAGAGGAGAGAAAGACATAAAAGGATTGGAAAGTAAGTCAAGAGAGTCACCACCAACACACACGAACGCGGAGGCCCAACTCTCTTAAATGGCAGCATGCGTAATGGTAAAAAAAAAAAGGGGAAACTCACCCACACATGCCCACTATGTTTCACATGTAATAGTGGAGCATCGCGACGCATTAGAATACTCAGCTATGATAGGAGCGAGGGCAAGATAGAAAACAAATCCGAAGCCTAAATAGCGGTAAAAATTAATAATTGCCAAGGATGCGAGGTTTCCTGCAGGCAAATATCATAAGCAGGAAACACTCAAAGTTTAGCGCTCACAGAGTAAACAAAAAAAAAAAAAAATAATAATAAAACATAACAGGTGGAGGTGCACGAGCCACCGGTTTGGGAGCCAGCGCGGCCTCTAACTCCGTTTCGTATGGTGGACATTGTGTCGGATGCCAGCGAAACGGAGAAGGTGGCCGTGGCCGATGAAGGTGAGGCTGAGGAAGTAGCCAGCCCACCTCCAAGCGAGACGGAGAGCTTGGGCCAGGTGGAAGAAAACGAGGGGTCTAATGCACAGATGGTAAACCACCAGTTGATGGGATGGTGGCAGCAACAAATGCGAGCTGAGTCTGGAAAAAAGAAAAGAAAAAAATGGCAAACGAAAAAGAAAATGAAGTAAGTAAGTCGTCTCGCCGACTTGGATATACCATACTCCAGTAAAACAAATATTTTAAATTTATAATAACCAATGCATTTTCGTATTTTTAAAAAAATCTGTAATTACTGCAATTACTAATCAAATATTCCTACCAACTATGGTATCTCTAGCTAGAATAGTTTTTAAGAAAATCGGTTTTATGTAATTTGCGGGGGCGGTAGGGGGCGTGGCAAAATTTTTATAAACACAAAATGTGCGCATTTACTAAGCAAATATACATACCAAATTTTGTGTCTGTAGTTGCTATAGTGCTTAAGAAAATCGGTTTTATATAATTTGCGGGGGCGGTAGGGGGCGTGGCTGAAATTTGAAATAAACTTGATCAGTGTACATACTACACGAGTCTACATACCAAATTTGGTGGCTCTAGCTCTTATAGTCTCCGAGATCTAGGTGTTCATACAGACGGACGGACGGACGGACGGTCGGACGGACGGTCGGACGGACGGTCGGACGGACGGACGGACAGACGGACATGGCTAGATCATCTCGGCTATTGATGCTGATCAAGAATATATATTCCTTTGTGGTCGGAAAAGCTTCCTTCTGCCTGTTACATACATTTTGGCGACTTTAATATACCATTTCACCCTATGGGTGTATGGTATAACAACCCATACAAAGAACTAGCATAAAAGGGAGTAATACACACATAAACACAAAAATAACCAAAAAAAAAGAAATTTATTATTTTTAACTGAAAATACGCAAGGTACAAGGGACAGGGCAAATCCCACCCGAAGGAGGGGAGAGTGTGAGGAACATTATATACACTATTCCAGATACAAGATACAGTCGAGACATAAACCATCGGAGCTACGATCAACGTGAGTGAGAAGAAGCTTGGGTGCAAAAAAAAAGGGCATTGGCCTAATAATAAAAGCCAAGAGCGCAGAGTGGGAGAGACAATAAGAGAAATGCATGCACTAGTCTAGCATCCGTGGGACCCATGGAGCAAGAGATGGGAGAGCACACTTCACACGTACACTATGCGTGCACGACAGCAAGAGAGAGTACCGGTGGCCAATCCCGGTGCCCTCTGCTTACGCTACGTATGCGAAAGCAAACGAAATTAGATCGCGAGAAGCCGAAACCCGAGGAGCAAGAGAGTAAAAGCACTAACCATAGAATACATAGATGCGTCAAACTCAAAATTTTTTGATTACAAACGCTAGCCTGAGCCTGGAACCCCAGAGAACTTCGGCAAAAGCCGAAGCCTAGAACCCCAGAGAGCGGCCGCAGCGAGAGCGAAAACCGTTCGCTCGCAGCAGTGTCGCTACGCATCGAAAATAATTCAGTCTGCCACAGATCGCAGAACGATGAACGCATGTCTGTGTCGCTGTGTTCTCGTTTGGCATATGTATGTGTACACTCGTCGGTACATGCTCAGGCTTCGTAGTGTGTGTGTGACGTGAAGTTATACAACATCGCATTTCAATCGCTCGCTCGCAGACTTTTTGAGTTTTCGACGAGCTAGCGACAATGCGAGAATGAGATGCGTGCTTAACTACAGAACTCGTCGGCACTTCTCAAAGTGTCGACGTGGCTCTGTTGTTAGTGTGCTCGCTTGGCGATCGGGCGGCCGGGGTTCGACTCCCATCTTGGTCGAAGTTTTTCATAATTGCTTTATATATTTTTTTGATACATTTTTATTTACTTTTTATACCCTTGCAGAGGTAAAGTTATTTACTTTTTATACCCTTTCAGAGGTAAAGTTATTTACTTTTTATACCCTTGCAGAGGTAAAGTAAAGGGAGCGACGGGCGACGGCAGCGTCGACAGAAGAGAGAAAACGTAAAAAATTAACGGGAGAAGCTGGGCGGCCAATAGGAAGGCCGCCAATGAAAGAAAGTGACGGAAGCCAGCATAGCGTCTCTGTCGAAAGACAAGAACAAGGAACGGATGGGCGCGCAGCCACAAAGAAAGTGGACATCTGCGCCAAGGATTTACGGGACTTTCACCACGCATAGCAACAAGTAGATGCGTGGGTAAAAGCAGAGGGCCGATGGAAAAGTACCAGCTGTAGAGCGGTACTACACCAATCAATTCCTGAGGCCATAGGAACTGCCTATATAAAGGCGACACAAATCAAGGAGATCATCAAGTCATCAAATCGTGATCAAGCAGCAAGTTTTTAAGGCCTTACGAGTAACCTTAAAGACTCATCGAGTGAAAACAAATCCTGAGAAAAGGATCTAGGCAAGAGTCGAAAACTGAGAAGGCCTTACGAGTACCCTTCAAGTTTAGCATACAACACTAGGTCCGTTGAACAGGACCGCAAGGACACCGAACCCAATATTTGCGTACAGAGAAACGTCAAGCGGCTCCAGGCTAGTCCGTTGGTCATTGGGAGGCACGAGGATATATCCTACTGCCAAAGTTCTAGGATCTATATATCCTGAAGATCACCAATTGCTCAGGAAGAGCCTGCTACCAGGTAAGGGTCACGGGATATATCCTGGTGGCACAAGAGCACGCAAAGACCATCTCTGAGAAACAGCAGAAGGGTGTTGAGGTGGAAATAGCATCCCGAGAGAATTGGGACATGCCAAAGAACGCGAAGGAAAGGTCGTAGGATGTATCCGAAGGCCAATCGACGTTCAGGAGACATTCTGAAGAGGGAGGTACAAATCGAGTATCCACATTACGAACCAGAAGTGGTGACCAGCCGAGACACAAGGAGCAAGGGAGAGACCGGAGTAAACAACGAGGGATCCACAATAAATGGTCACCACTACCCGAGTTCGAGACTTCGCCAGAGAAACCTGTCATATCCAGCCGAGCCCAAAAATAATACAAATAAATACCCATTTTCGAAACCATTAACAACGCAAACGAGTTCTAATTGCCCCGGTACAAAATAAATTTGTTGTGCCGAACCTAGCCCAAGAGATCTTAGAAATATCCCAAGGAACGATAAAGGATCGTTACAAGGTCTACGGGGTACAGATAGGTTTAACTGGTTCAATAGCTCAGGAGAGTCTATTTCACCTATTAAGAGTTTATGAATAAAGATAGCACCAAGCATTACTCTACGATTAATTAAAGAAGGAAGGTTGAGTAAAAGAAGCCTACTGGAGTATGATGGCAAATTGACATTGCGATCCCAATTTAGACCGCGAAGAGCGAAAAGCAGAAATTGCTTTTGAACAGATTCAATTTTACTTTGGTGCGTCTCATATTGAGGTGACCATATGCAAGATCCGTACTCTAAGATAGGACGGATTAAAGAAGTATACAGAATTTTGGTTGTGTACGGATCGTCAAACTCTTTTGACCATAGTTTCACAAACCCAAGAACATTCATAGCTTTACTAACTGTAGCAGAAATATGAGGATTAAAAGTTAATTTATGGTCCATAAGAACACCTAAATCATTGATAATATCTAACCGCTCAAAGGCAGTGTCGTTAAGCGTCATTATAAAAAGACATAACTTTACATTTAGAGCCGTTAAGGTTTAATAGGTTTGTTTCACACCAACTCTGAAGATCATTAAGATCCGATTGAAGTAGGCAAGAAGACGATATGTCTTTAAAACTGAGGTAAAGCTTGACATCATCCGCGTAGATAAGCACACGAGAATGTGTCACTACCACTGGAAGATCATTTATGAAAAGAGTGAATAGCAATGGACCCAAATGACTACCCTGAGGTACTCCGGAGGTCGCTTGGATCCAATTTCATTTGGTTTCGCGTGCGTAGCGTAAGCAGAGGGCACCGGCATTGGCCACCGGTACTCTCTCTTGCTGTCGTGCACGCATAGTGTACGTGTGAAGTGTGCTCTCCCATCGCTTGCTCCATGGGTCCCATACATGCTAGACTAGTCACTAGTGCATGCATTTCTGTTATCGTCTCTCCCACTCTGCGCTCTTGGGTTTTATTATTAGGCGAATGCCCTTTTTCGTTCGTAACTATGCACCCAACCTTCGTCTCACTCACGCTTTCGTTTGGGTGCAGCCGATTTCCTATGTCACGCCTCCCACGCATCTTCCCGCTTGGATGAAATCACCAGCGGTTGCTTGTGGTTCGATCGGCCATAATTGTGTTTGATCTTAAATCGTATGCTTTGATTTGGTTCGATCGGTCAACGCTATGCTTGGCCGTATATCGTAAGCGTTGATCGTAGCTCCGATGGTTTATGTCTCGACTGTATCTTGTATATGGAATAGTGTAGCGTTTGGAGTGTGTTGTTCCTTGCTCATTGCTTGTTTGTTGTGTGGTTCATTATTATATATAATGTTCCTCACAACCTATCAAGAAAATGTGGGGATGCTATGCTGGTGGACGCATCTCCCTTCTCTACCCTCCCTACCTTGTCAGTTGGTATATATACATATTACATAACTTCCCCCAATACAAGGCCACGAAAATTTATACTAGCGATATATTGGGTATGGATTTCATGTAGGTGACAGAATTTAAATATTTATTCACAATTAATGGTTACTTCAAAATTCATAAACGCGACCAATATCATATAAATTCGTCCTTGCGCTTATCGATGGGCCCGTCGAATGCGTTGAAGATGTGAAGTTAAGCGGTTATTTTTATGTTGACACTGCTAAAAAAAGAAAACGTAATATGTAATGTATATTTTTTTGAATTAATTAATTTCTACGTAAATCTTTAGGCAAGATCATATATATATATATATATATATATATATAAAAATAAAATTAAATTGAACCTAAATATGTATATGGATATAATTCTTTAATCTTTTAAACGTCTACTTGCTGCATATTTAGGGGGGAAGAAAACTAGCAAGAGCCAATCTAGCGGATCTCGAAGTTCCCTATAATGTCCTCAGAAGTCTCAACGATCTTTTGCTCGATCCTGCCAGAAGTCAGCAGATTTATAGGTGGACACTTTTGGGCGCCAATTTCTACTTTATGTATCCCTTGATTGCCTCATAAATTATTAGGGCCTTTGGACTGCTTTCCCGCAGGAGGGGTGTACATATATATATAAGCGGGCTCAGCTCATTGATTTCAGCACCAATTTAAAATGGTCTCTTGGCCTTTATATATATATATATATATATATATATAATGTAGCTGCAATATCACACCACCTCTCGCATTCGCCTTCGAGAAATTTCCAGGCCCATTTTGGGTACAAGAGAATGCCCTCCCCTGGGCAATTGACAAACGAATTTCTGCGAAAAACTAAATTAATTATCTGCTCTTAATTTCACCTGTATAGTCGTCAAAACACACAATTTAAAGCACTGCACTGCACTTTATGTAACAAGCTTGGTCTTTCTTGTAGCTTGCACTTGCCTTTAGGCTTGAATTATGATGCGACTGTGTTCAATTCCATGATTCGACCCCGTAGGAAATGTATGGCAGGCGAATAGTGGCGATGGCTTACAACATGGT
>JAEIFP010001439.1:0-45487 GCA_018903935.1 Drosophila insularis | reverse complement strand
GATGTGGCATCCATCGGTCCGAGGTGATCCACTTGTAAAGTCTGCAGCGGTTCGGATCCTTTGTCGATTTGATAAAGAAACCCTTCTTCTTTGCCAAGTTTCTTGTTGTAGATAATGCATTTAAAACAATTGTTTATTATCTGCATCACTTTGCCTTCCAGATGTGGTATCCAAAAACTTTGTTGTACTGCGTGCATAGTTTTCTGCACTGCAAAGTGTCCTGCGTTGTGAGCTTCAATAATTATTTCTCTTTCTATGGATTTTGGTATAGCGAGCAAATCTGTTCCTTGTATGACCTTGTACACCAAACCTTCTTTAAGCTTAAAGTTGTCATATGGCTTGCTCCTAAGAATTTCGGAAATTGCTTTAATCATCGTATCATCTTGCTAAGCTTTTCTAATCTTCGCTGTGACTACTGACGATACTAACATTATTTGACTTGTGTATCGGCTTAGGCAATCCACGTGTTTTAGCCGCTCTCCTGGTCTGTGTACTGCCTCAAAATCAAAGTCTTGCAAGTATAGAACCCATTGGGCAACCTCCCGAGGAACGTCTTTCTTACTCAATGTTTGTTTGAACGCAGCGCAATCAGTTACAAGCTTAAAATTAATTCCAAGAATATACTGCCGAAATTTTTTGCAAGCTAGAAATATAGCTTTTGCTTCTTGTATATAGCTCTGCAGCCGTGCTTCAGAGTCTGAGGTTTTCTTGCTCCAAAACAGAATGGGGTGAAGTTGACCCTCTTGCCACTGTAGCAATGCAGCACCAAACCCGTCTTTAGATGCGTCGGTATGTATTTCGGTTCTGGCATCCCTTCTATACAATTTCAAAACAGGCTCTTTTATTAAGGCATCTTTCAAGACCACAGCAATCTGTCAGCGGCTTGGCGATCAATGAGTAGTCTCTTATAAATTTGCGGAAAAAGCCAGTTAATCCGAGAAAAGCCTGAACAGCCTTGATGTTTTTTGGCATTGGAAACTTTCTAATGGCTTTGGTCTTTTCTGCTCCCGGTTTTATGTTTCCGTTTCCAATTTGGTGACCCAAAAATTCAATTTCGGTCTGCAGAAATCGGCATTTCCTCCATTTTATTTTTAGCCCGTATTTAGCTGCTACATCCAGAACTTTTCGCAATTTCGTAAGACCTTCGTTGACTGTTTCGGCATGTATTATGATATCGTCCATGTAAAGATCGAGAACGTTATCATTAAACGGATAAAAGCGTCTGGGGAGTTGCAAAAGCCAAAGGGCACGCGGTTGAAATCAAACAGGCCCTCTTTCGTAATGAATGCGGTGTATTTCTTGCTACTTTCCTCAATTGGAACGTGAAAGAATCCATTTTCAAGGTCCATGATGGTGAAAACTTTTGCATTGCCCAATTTTTCCAAAACATCTTCGACGATATGCACAGGGAAACAATCCTTCAATACCATCTTGTTTAACTGCCGGTAGTCAATGCACACTCGATTATCGCCATCCTTCTATTTTACGATAACTGTACGACTGGCGAAGTTAGATGATGAACCTCGTATTGTGTCATCATTCAGCCATTCGTCGATCTGCTGCTTGACCACATCTGCTTCGGTGATGGCTATTCGGCTTGGTGCGTGCCTAAATGGCTTGATGTTGTCGTCAGGCACGATCTTTAACGTGATCGGGCAGTCAGCTGTCTTCTTTCTTTTGCCAAAATCCTCAATCATCGATCGAACAACATTAGTATACTGTGAAGGCACATCAGGGTCAGTGCTTGTTTCGACTACATTGTAAATACTTATCTGATTTTGGTTGGCAGCTTCTTCCTCAAATAGCTGGGCGAACGTATATCCAACGGGAGTTAATGTCATTTGGAACTTTGAGATGAAATCGTATCCCAACAGTACTTCAATTCCTATTGTGCAGTCATCTATCATTAGAAACGTGTGTGATTTAGAATTCTAGAAATCAAAGTGCACAAAAAGGAAAATGTTAAAATTGAAAATGTAAAAGTGAGAGGCGAACTACCGGTGTTGCCGAAAATACAGGTACCCACATTTTCTGGAGAGGCTAGAGAATGGGACCTGTTTGTGGAGTTATTTACGGAATTAATTGAAAAAAGAGAGGATCTGAGTCCTACTCTTAAGTTTAATTATTCAAAAACCGCGTTAAAGGGCGAAGCGAAGAGCATGGTAGCCCATCTTTTGTCAAGTTTGGCTGACAATTATAGTGCTGCTTGGGAATTGTTAACCAAGCGGTATGAAAATAACCGGAGGGTATTTTCCGAGCAACCAAATCGGATCGTTGATTTACCAATGATCAACAATGAATCCGCAAAAAGTGTAAAGGGAGTGATTGACGTAATTAATGAGTTAGTGCACTTAGTTAAAATTAGAACAAATTTATTCGATGAAGTTGACGTAATATTCGCACAACTCAATTATATGAGAGTCATCTTAGAAAAACAAGGCAAGTTTAAATGCTATCAGATGTCATGGAATACTTGGAACAAAGATATTGTTCCCTAAGTGCCATGTTGTTTCATATGCGGCTTTTGAAAATAACTGTCCGATTTGCAAAGTTGCCGGGCATAAAGCGTATAAGTGCTATAAATTTAAAGCTATGACACCTATGGAAAGTTTTGAAACGGCGAAAAAAGTACAATTGTGTAGACGATGCTTGAAACATTCAAGGAGTAAAATATGCACTAATGAAATGGTCTGTTCGTTGTGCAGTAAAGAACACCATGTTCTACTCCATTTTGAAGAAATACAGGAGAGAGTTAATACTTGTGTAACGGCTCAATCAACACTTTTGGCTCTAATAGCTAATAGCTCTAATGCCTCTGAAGAGGCAGCACAAATATTAAAATTACCTTAAGTAAAACAACATACAAAAATAAGAGGCGTGTCCTCAATAAAAGCCACAAAATTAAAATATCAGATAAAAAAAGATGTAAAGGCGCGTTGCTAAAGTTAATGAAAGCTCTTCCATTAAAAACGGTAAGCTTGGATATGTCGAAATGGCAATCCTTCATACTAGCTGATCCTACCTCTAATAAACCTGGTAAGGTTGATATAATAATGGGGGTAAACGTATCTACCCAACTTTTAAAAGTTACAAAGATTGATGGCCTACTAGGCCAAAAACCTCAATTTGGTTGGATAGTCTCGGGATGCACCAAATCAAAAAGTAATAAATCTGTAGTGGAAAGTACAATAAATGTCACAGTTTTTAAAAAGCGTTGGGAAAAGAACAAAGGTCAATGTGAAAATAAATACAACACGATTAAAAAAAAAACTCAACAACAAATGAGAAATAAGGCGGCATCTGACTCCTCCAGCAGGACCTCACCTTGGAGGCAAGATAAAAGCTGAGGTAAAAGAAACAATTTTTTAAAGTAATAAGGAAATAAATTTTTGTCCCCCGGCAGGACCTCAAATAATGTCAAAATAGATTCCGGTAATAAATTGTCAGAATCTGTAATACAAAAAGGGCAGATATGGCAAAATATTTATAAAAGGACAACATCTCAGAATAAACAGAATAACAACTCAAATTTTAGCTATCAGCGATATTTAAAAAAAGTGGAGCAAAGATCAGATTAGAAGAAGTCGAAAAGCAAAAGTAGTTATTTTTTTAAATTTCCACCTAATAAAAAGGCTAAAAGTCAACACAGTAATGCACATCAGGAGTGGGTAGATATCGCGAACCAGAAACTATTAAGCATTGGGCGATATTAGAAATATCCCAAATATAATATAATATAAAATCCAGTAGAAGCCCATTAAGTAAACCATACAGCAGAATTGGTAAGAATAGGAAGTCAGTTACAGAAGATAAAGGAACATCAGATTGTCTATGTTTTGAACGTGCACCATGTAACTTGTCATGCTTCTTTAACAATAGTTATCTTATAAACAACAATTTGTATAAGACAATTAATTATAAAAATAAAGTCCAAAACGTCGGATTTGGAGGCCCTTGGCAAAGTGGTCATAGTAGAATGGACTGGACAAACTAAAAATAAATATCATCCCTCTAAAATGCGTTATAGATACAGGTTCTTCAATACAATGAAAATTACTTTAATATTCCATAAACTTCAGAACATTTAAGTGTTCAGACAATAAAAAGAATAATAGAGCTTAATAAAAGCGTATGTTTTGCACCCCGCAGACTTTGCCCCAACCAACAAACATTTTATTGCCATAAATTTTCATCGACATATGACATAATATTAGGCAGAAAATTTTTTAAGGCATGTCAGGCCGGTATTAACTATGAAGAAAATAGTGTTATATTAAGCACCACTAAAGAAGAAGTAAGAAATGAATCAATACCTTTATCAATCCTTTGTCAGAGTTCGAATACGAAATAAATATTAGTATCGACAGAAACGAATTTCGACTCGATCATTTAAATTCAGGAAAAATAAAACATAACATCCGAACTAAGCACGAAGACCCAATTTACAAACACCCAAACAAATACCCACAAATTTTACGAAGAAGTCAATAAACAAATTAATGTAATGATAGAAAAGGGAATCATTTGAAAAATGAAATCACCCTATTGTTCGCCAATTTGGATCGCACCTTAGAAACAGCACGCATCCAAACAACAACAGCTCCGCTTAATCATTGGCTTTAGTAGTCTAAATAAGATTACTGTCGATGACAAATTCCCAATACCCGTAGTTGATGAAATACTAGACAAACTTCGACAACGTCAATAATTCAGAGCCATTGACCTCACCAAGGGATTCCATCAAATCCAAATTGACACCAAATCAATCGAAAAACCGCATTCTCAACTAAACATGGTCATTATGTGGACACACCAATGCCATTCGGACTGAAAAATGCACCAGCAACATTCCAAAGATGTATGAACAATTTATTAGAAGGTCTAATCCATAAAGATAGTTGAGTCTATTTAGACGATATAATTTTTTATTCTGCCTCACTAGAAGAACATTTGGCATTACTAAAAAGAGTCTCTGCTAAATTGGGCAAAGTTCATCTAAAACTGCAATTGGATAAATGTGAGTTCTTGAAAAAGGAATTTTAATTTTTGTGTCACGTCATAACTACAAAAGGCATCAAACCAACCAACTACCAAACAAACTTGCTGCTAGTAATATAGCTTTAGGTGCGTTCATCTCACAGTACCATACACGTACATATATCTTATGCTAGTAGAACACTTAATGAACATGAACTAATGACAAATAAAATACCAGCGGATATCTTTATCTAAGCAGGCACACCTCTTTATTATACATATGCTTAAAAAGTAAAACAAATAGACAAATTAAATGAAAATAGGAACGATTTCGAAATAAATACAAAATATAAACAAGCCCCCTTAGTTACATCAACAACGACGACACCCTTTAACAAAACAGGAGAAATTACCCAAGTTGATAATAAATATTACATTGAACCAAACCGAGGTAAACAAACAACACACTACATATCAAAATTCAGAAAATTCAATAATTTCAGAAATCCCACATTACTATTTGTACTCTTCTCAATGGTACACTCAACGTGTAATCAAACCATTGAAATGAAACCCAAAAAGGCATCTAATGGATATCTATGTAACTGTGGATTTACCTTCAGATTTCAAATATCATTATTTAACTGTAAATTTAACCAACTTCAAAATCACTTACAATAAATTGTTAGAACAAACATCGTTCTTGTTAGAACAAGAACATCGTTCATATTCAATATTTAGTCGAAATATTAAATCGTGAAATGAAAGGTATTACAATAATAAAGAGAAAATAGCGAGAACTCTTTAACTTAATAGGCACAGAACATAAATATCTTTTCGGTACCTTAGACCAAAACGATAAAGACGAGATAAAACAAAGAATTGACAGTCTATCAGTAAATAGCGCCCAAAATAATAATCTTCATCATATAATAGAAGCAGGCAACAAAAATATAGAACTTCTTAATAACCTTACTATTAATCCAGATGCAGATAAAAAATTATATACCTATACTAATGTTCAATTTAGAGCATTTTACAGAATACATAGAACACATTGAATTAGGAATGCAGTTGACAAGGCTAGGAATATTTAATCCCAAACTTTTAAACCATCAAGAATATTTAACATAAATCCAGAAAAGCTTTTAAATATAAAACCAGAGGGCCGGGGTTAACTTCGGCCGTACCGTGTATACCCTTGCAACTTTATGCGGTCTGTAAAAACTATTCACTGTTGCTGAAATTTATATTTTCTTTACACATATCAAATATCTTTATATCGGCAAATATTGAAATCCCCTACTACTACCACATTATAAGTTGCTCGAAGCGCTCGAACTTTATCTACATCTTTCATAATTTCATTACGAAATCTTGTTATAGGGAATTGTGAATTCCTATAAACAATTAGAAACGACGTATTATAGTACGTGAAGGCAATCGACTGATAAACCTGTCTCGGATTTGTTAGGTTTTGAGACTCAAATAGAAATTCTACATCTTGCAAAATACTAAGTTTTGCCAAAACTAGTATTCCATTCTTTGAACTGTGACTTTGCCGTTTGTATGGGAGCTATATAGTCACCCGATCTTGATCAAATTTGGCACAACTATTAATAGGAACACAAAACTGACAAATACCAACTTTTATGACAATAGCTATGAAAATAATGAAGTTATTGAGAAAGTCACTGTTCGTGACTTTGACGTTTGTATGGGAGCTATATGATATAGTCACCCGATCTTGATCAAACTTGGCACAAATATTAATAGCAATTCAAAACTGAAAAATACCAACTTTCATGACAATAGCTATGAAAGTAATGAAGTTATTGAGAAAGTCACTGTTCGTGACTTTGCCGTTTGTATGGGAGCTATATGATATAGTGGTCCGATCCGGCTGAATCCGAGATATACAACGCCTGCAGTATATACAAGCCTACATGCAAAAGCTCTGTAGCTCCAACGGTCTAGGAGGAGTTTGCGTTGATCCAGACGGACGGACGGACGGACGGACGGACATGGCTATTTGAACTCGTCTCGTCGTCCTGATCAAGAATATATATACTTTATATGGTCGGAGATGCTTCCTTCTATGCGTTGCACACTTCTGACCAAAATTAATATACCCTTTTTGCAAGGGTATAAACATCTACTTGGTTAAAAAAAGATACGAATGAAATATTCATAATTTGGTATATAAATATCAAAAATTGTACCCTATCCAGATGAAAATAATTACACCTTAACAGAAAATATTCAAGCAACTTACTACATATATTAAATACAATAAAATGTATGCAAAATAAACCAAGACACAAGAAATAAATGAATGTATAATTGGCATCATTACACAGAAACCATAAGAATGCAAATACATAAAAATGTTCAAAACAAATTTAATTAGTTATGTAGAACCCAATATTATCGTAACTTGGAACTTGCACAAGACAAATTTAAAACAAAATTGTATCCAGAACAAAATATTCATAAAGGGAAATAATATTATAAAACCAGAGAGCCGGGGCTAATTTCGGCCGTGCCGATGTTTGTATACCCTTGCAACTTTATACATACCAAATTTCTTTAACTTTTGTGGTAAAAAATACAACGAGAGTCACAGTTTTTCATCGATCATTTCTATGGGAGCTATGTGATATAGATATTTGATATATTAAACTGATGAAAATTCATTTTTATGCCAATTGCGTGAAAAGTAACGAAGCTATTGATAAGTCACTGTTTTCGGTCGATCATTCCTTTGGTAGCTATATGATATAGTTATCCGATCTTGATCAAATTTGGCACAGTCGTTTACAAGTGTAATACACTCACCAATATTAAATTTCGATAGTAGCTCAGAAAATAACGTAGTTATTGAGAAAAGTCACTGTTCGTGACTTTGCCGTTTGTATGGGAGCTATATGATATAGTGGTCCGATCCGGCTGGATCCGAGATATACAACCACTGCAGTATATACAAGCCTACATGCAAAATATCAACTACATAGCTCTTACGGTCTACGGACGGACGGACATGGCTATATGAACTCGTCTCGTCGTGTTGATCAAGAATATATATACTTCATATGGTCGGAAATGCTTCGTTCTATGCGTTGCACACTTCTGACCAAAATTAATATACCCTTTTTGTAAGGGTATAAATATACGACTGTGCTATGCAGTTAAACGAAGTATCAATAGTAAACATTATACCCATTAAAAACATTTAATGGGTATAAACATTTATAAACATTTATGTAACAAACAATGTAACGAAAAGATAACCAATCTTATATCCAAACTGCGTATAGCAAAATATTCTACATCATAACTACCACAACATTTATAATTACATTAATAGGTTTAACCCTATATCTTATCTATAAATTTAAGTCAATATAAAAAAAAAATAATTATTACACAAATTAAAAATGAAACTTTTGTACAGTCAAGTGACGCTGCTTTTGATAATCCCGTCAAATCCCATCCCAAGAAATTTCACTTACAAATCCACAAGCACTTCCAACTCTATACCCTACTTTCTAGGTGTTGGGAGAGAAATATATCGGCCATTCTATTCACCCACCCCACTCCACTTCCCACTCCATTCATCCACATAACTTCACCCCCCGTTAATCTACAAAGCAGCGGATGTTTATTGCAATCGGGACTAAACAAAAATCCTATAAACAAATCTGTCCCCCAAAATCTTCCAAGCGTGAGAACGCTTGCTAGGCAAAAATCAATTAACGAATAAAAACCAAGATCCCTCGTCACCAGATAAAAAGTCCCACTACAACCATAAACAAATCTGTATGAATAATTATAAGTTAGTTCTTAAGACGTTTTCTGCAAAGAGTTTTGAGTCTCAATTATCAATTTTTTAATTGATGAAAGAATTGCATATGTATGGTAGGTGTTGGAGAAGACGTCATCGTTAACTTAGATTTGTATATATTAAGATTACTTATATTATTTGTTTAAGATCATTGGAATTTCTACCACTGTATTTACATTAACATGTCTAAAAGCTTCTGTTACATGGCTCATGAAGAGCTTCTAATTCATGAAACCGAAATATAAAAATTACTTCTTTCTGGAATTCGAAGAGGAGAAGACCTAATTTTTCACTCCACTCCACATGCTATTTGAGCATTGGAGTTTTGTACCACCTGCAACTGGGCAGATCAAACATTGGCGACCGTGACAGGACCTTGCACTTCGCAAGTTCCAACATAAAAACTTAAAAAAAAAAATATATATATAAATTTGTTTATTCGTTTATTTAATTGCATTCATCGTTACATCATCATCTTGGACAGTCATCATTGGACTTTTCATCTTTACATCATCTTGGACAGTCATCATTGGACTTCTTCACCATTACATAATCATCCGTGGCGCCCTTGGAGCATTGGAGCCCTATCATTATGATAGTATCATAACCTAAGTCAACTTGAGTGTGTAAATTTACATTATCAATTTCCACTCAAAATTTGACTCAATTGCCACTCATTAGCGATTGTAAAGCTTTCACATGCTTTACACTCACATGTAAAGCACTCGTAAGCTTTAACACATGCTAAGTATTAAGCACAGCGGAGTAAGTACTCAAATTGTCAAATAGAGAAACGATCTACATATTAAAGCTCACTTATTAAGCTCTTGAGAGAAACTTAATGCATTTGAGTGTTTTCTTAAAAATAGAACTCGTTTAGCTCAGGTTTAATTCATTTCTAACTTGCTACATTTCTTTCGTTAAGGGCCCAAAATGTCTCCACCATTTGAAACGCAGCTCCTACCTCTTAGAAAGCAACGGAATCAACTGCAATCTAATAATGAAAGTTTGAGAGCTAGAATCGATCTTGAAAATGACCCTATTATATTAGATTGTCAGTCTCAAATTGTTGAGTCTTATTTTAAACAGGCATTACAAGTTTTAACCAATATTGAGAAGCTAGATCCAGCAAACTCGAATCAGGAAGAGATAGAAAACCTTTTTATCGAAACAAATGCAATCATATTACGGCGCATCGGCGCAAGTAAAAAGAAAAAACCAGAAGAACTTAGTTTCTTAAATTCATCGGCTTATCATGGTGGACATCATAATCGGCTTCCATCCCTCAAATTACCTAAATTCGACGGCAAATATGGAAAAAAGAAAAATTTATTACTTCATTTACAATTATGGTACATGAAGACAACTTATTGTCCAATGTGGACAAATTTAACTATCTCATAAGTTGTCTATCTGGCCAAGCTCTAAGCGTAGTTTCGCCATTTCAAGTATCAGACGAAAATTATACCAAGGCGCTAAATCGCCGCAACGAGCGATATGACAAAAAGGTTCTTATTTTCGTAGAACATATTTCAAGTTTATTTAACATTGCTAGCATAAAGAAGGCAGACTGGGTACCGCTGGTACCCTCCGCACAATTTTGGATACGGTTTCAGGTCTCCGCGGATCATTGTTGTCTCTTGGGTCTGAAGCTGATGTATTAAACGCAGTACTTATTCATATTGTTATGTCGAAAATTGAATTCAAGAATTCAAACAAGCGTATGATCGGGTTCAAGAATTCGATAAATTGCCAGACTGGGCCGACTGTTATCAAATACTCAGTCGACATTCCCAGTATTTGGAAGGGTATCTGCGAAACCGACAAGAGGAAAGAACCGTCAGGGACAAAATTCATAGTACTTCGAAAGTATTTGTTACAGCCCAAAGCAGATGCATGTCAGTCCATTGAGCATAGGTTATCATTCTGTCCAATTATTAATTCGTTACCTTTTATTGAGCGATTTAAGATTGTCAAGACAGCGTCACTTTGTTTGAATTGCCTCAATAAGGGTCATCCAGCCTCAAAGTGTCCTTCATTGAAAAGATGTTGACATTGTGGAGGTTTACATCACACTAACATGCATAAGGATTCAAACGTCCAGGAAAATTATCAACCAGACGGACCTTCTATTCATCATCAATCACAACAAATCATTCATAATTCGCATGACGAAAGTAAAACATTTGCAACATCAATGTTGACTCGCCAAGCTCGGCGGGGATTGCTTCCAACAGCAATCGTTCTTATTCAAGACAAACTTGGTGGGTTTCAGTTCGCAAGAGCATTACTTGATTCGTGCTCTGAGCTTACATTTATAACTGAAGAATTAGCCAAAAGGCTTCAGCTTCCGTTTCGTTACGATCATTATGAGATTGCTGGAATCGGTGAAATACATACTCATATGAAACATTCCGTATCTACCAAAATTCGTTGAAGAATATCTCCAGACGAATGGAATATGGAGTTTATCGTGACTAAATCTATATCTCTACCTCAGGGTAAGAAGTACTTAAGACGGGTAAAATTAGTTTAGGTATTGGTCTTCCTCATCTAGTGGAAAGTGCATTAGGATGGATCGTCGGGGATCAGATTTCTGAACCCCAATCAACTCAACACTACACTTGTTATTTAACGCAACAGCATGACCTTAGCATATTATTAGAAAGGTTTTGGAAAATGGATGAAATACATGGAATTGAAAATAAAGAGATTTCGTTAACCTCAGAAGAACAAGCATGTGAAACTCACTTTCAGGTGCACTCACAATTCCTGGATTCAGGGCGAATACAGGTTCGGTTGCCTTTCAAGGAATCGCCTGAACAACTTGGAGACTCGTTCTCCTGTTCAAAAAGACGTTTTCTCCAACTCGAAAGACGGCTTGCATCTCAACACCAATTAAAGGAAATGTCCATCGAATTTTTAGATGAATATCTTAAGTTGAATCTCATGGAGGCAGCGTAGTTAGACCATTTGCAACCGGGAAATCATTACATTATTCCTCACCATTGTGTCCTTAGACCGCAAAGCTTATCAACTAAACTTCGCGTAGTATTTGACGCTTCGTCTAAATCATCATCAAATATATCATTAAATTATATATTCATGTTTGGTCCTACTATTCAACAAGATCTGATCCTAACATTACTCTCGTTTCGTTTATACCGTCATGCCGTTACAGCTGACATAACAAAAATGTACAGACAATTTCTCGTCGCACCTGTGGATAGAAGTTTTAAATAAATCTTGTGGAGGACTTCCTCCAGTGGTGACTTCACCGCAAGAACCTTTTCAACTATTTCAATTGAATACTGTTACCTATGGGATGTCGTGAGTTATGTATAAGTCCACTCTATTCCCAGAACATAATATAAAACCAGACCGTCTAAAAACCCCAATTAGCCAGAAAGTACAAGGGCTATTGAACTCGTTAAATGCCTAATAAGTGATTTCGCAATACGAGTTTAATAAACTCTATTAAATACGAAAACATCCGGTTTAGCAACCGAATACACAAATGAAATACACCTAATTCCAATTAATTGTACCAACACAAATATATACTAAAACACATGTATGTCAAATAAGTCTAATCAGCATAATCATGGAATATGCATTGAATTCCAAATAATTATACCAACACAAATAGATATGGAGACACATGTACGTAGCATAAGTTAATCAGCATTTTTATGTAAAAGCTTTCATTTATACATTTTGAATAAAGAGTTTTTAGTTTTTAGCCACTGAAACATAAACGTCGTGTTCTTTATACTTCGCCAAAATAATTATTTTTTAACTAAACGCATTCTCCAATTCCATAATTGGCGCAGTCGGTAGGATCCTTTTTCAATAAAGCGGATCCAGTGATAACATTCGAACCAAATAAATAAATTAAGGAAAACTTAGTGCGAAAGAAAATAAAAATAATTAACATTTATTGGCCGACGTGTACAAACAAAATCAACTTTTGCCAAAAAAAAAAAAAACTAAAAATCAGTTTTAACTAAAAATCAGTATAGTGCAATAACAAATAAAAATTAAAATTCTGGCGCCAAGAAAGCATCAAAGACAAGCGAATTTCAAAAAAACAAGAATGGCTCAAGAGAACCCATAAATGCCACAGGCAGACCTGTTAGAACAACTGGCTATTAGAGAACAGCAGCTGGAACTGTTACGGCAAGCTTATGAACAACTTTAGACCAACAACACTAGTACAGCGCAGCAAGGACGATTGTTTAAAACAATTAATCACCTAGCCACGTTCACTGGAACAGGGGACATCTCGATAAATTCATTCTTCAGCAGCGTGGAATATCTACTCTTGTCAATACAAGACCCGGAATTGAAGCGAGAAGCCACACGGACCATTTTCTATAGGACGATGAAGGACAAGCAAAGGATGTAGTGATCAACGTACCGGAACCCGACAACTGGGAGCTGATAAAAGCAACTTTAAAATTGAGGTACAGACCAGACACGGAAATACAAAATATAATATATAAAACAGATGAGCTAATAGTTTATCATAAGAACGACAACTTTATAGATCTAAGTAATATCGAAAGCTTATTAGTCAATACTGTAAAAGAAATGACACAAGGCACACTACTAGACAAAATTTATGAAGAGAGAGAATTAGGCGCAATATTGAAAACAATGATGTTACGCAGATATGAGAACAGTTGTTGTTCGTGGAGGGGCGGAACGATTTGTGGTGTACAACTTGGCGGGTGCCAATTTCTTTAGGGTCTGTGCGTGATGAAATTAAAACGCGCGAGAACTTCGGTTAAAATTAATTCTAATTTATTTATTTATTTCACAAGATATCCCGACACATACGAAATGGTTCGGGTTGAAAAAGTTACAATATCGAAAGATAAGAGCGCAAGGAAAAAGAACGGGTGTTCGGATTAAAACTCGTACTGGATTGAATATGGCGATTCACAGCAGAACCCCTCGTCACCCTCCTCAGTGTGACCGAATTCGGTTTGGGGAAAAAACCCTACCCCTCACTCTCTGCTGTTCACCCGGTGGCGTGAACATACCGCCCCCCTTGCAACAAGTTGCAATTGCCTCGGTGGACATACTTTGCAGCTTGGAGGATTAAACAATTCAAACATTCTTTGGGAAAAAAGGACGCTTCGGATCCCATATCAATTAAAGCGCGGATTTAAAACTGCTTGCCACGATGATGAATAGTTACCCTCGCAGTACCCAGGAAGCCAGTGTTGCGAGTGGAGGCGAAGTAACTTTCCACATTTACATGAGGGCTGCTGGAAGAATCGGGGGACGCAGGATTCGGAATTATACAAGCATCAGGTGCTGAGCTCTCTTGCACTTGAGCGGAAAAGGCCTGAGCTCGTGCCGTATGATTTCGGCTTACGGATGGAAAGGTCTGACCGCTAGAGCTTGGTTGAAGAACATCTGTGGCCTCTAATACACGGTGGCGATCAGTTAGGAATCTATTCAGGTCGTCCCAGGATGAGACGGCGGTCTTATTTGGAACGGACTGTTCCCACAACAAAAGGGTGGATTTGGGCATTTTGCTCGTACAGATTGCTATGAGAAGGATATCCCAATTGTCTGTACGAGCCCCGGAACGCTCAAGACCGATTAAGCAACCTTGAATTGACGTCTGCAGTTCTCTCAACGCTTTGCCAGTATCTTGTGTTACAGCTGGGATTTGTAGAAGCTGCTTGGCTTGGCTCATAATCAATAATCGATTATTTTCGTATCGCGCAGTGAGGTCATCCCACGCGGACTGGAACCCTTCATTGGTCAAGGGTGACCTAGAAACAATGGCTCTGGCTTCACCGCGAGTTTTGCAACTTAAGTGGTAAAGTTTCTCCACTTGTGTTAGGCTTGGATTATGGATAAAAATTGCGGTTAACAAATCACGGAATGACTTCACACGGGGGAACTGTGTGGCTTTGATGGGTGGAATCGACGGAGAGCCTGACTGGTGGGGGAGCCATTTTGTGACTTAAGCTGGTCTAAGTGTATTTTAATGGAGACGAGTGGCACATCGTCAGCTAAAGCCTGGGCCTCGCGAGCCTCGAACCCCGTTAATGCCTCGCACACGGCAACAAAGTCGAAAAAAGAGACATCGTAGAGTGTTCTCTGAGCTATTAAGAATCGAATGGAAACAAATAACTTCGTGGAATTAGAGCTCTCAAGCGAGGAGATCGAAACGAAGCTGTAAGTGGACTGTATACTTTAAGGATAGAGAAGGAGTGAGAAGGAGAAATGTCTTCTCTTTTTAATGAACACAATGAATAAGCATAGATAGCATAAATGAAATTAGAAGGATTTATAATTTTCCTCGCAGTTGTGTGAATAATTATGAGGATATATAATCACTTCGATATTAAAATTTATAGAATGTGGAAAAATGTTGAAATTTATAAGAGTATTTAAAAATATGGAAATATTGAGATCAGTAGGATTGATTGGGAGTGCCGATAACTTTTCAATGAAAAAAAAAAAAAAAAAACTCGGAATTAATTTTTATTAAACGGTCAAGATCAATTTCATGGATCTGTAAGGAAAATATCAAAATGCACCAAGACAAGCCAAAATATTAATTCCAGATAAATAAAAATGTACTTATTTTTCTTTAGAAAATATTTTGCGAATTAAATTCAATCAGTCGATTGAAATATTTTTGCACAATACGAAAATCACGAAGGAAAAAATGGATGTCGTGACCGAGTCACGGCTTGTCTCAAGTGTCAGCACTGATGAGACTTGAGTGCCAGCACTGATCGTGAGTCAGCTGTTCTGCCGTTGTTTATGTTTTGTGAATTTAATTAATTGTAAATTGTTTAACGAAGATCACGATTTCCTACTTTAATTATGTAGGTTTCGAATTATTAAATTGCGGAAAGCCAATCGGAGTGGCTGCAATTAATTTTGCGTGGGTGAATTCAAATTGTATGTGGACATAGGTATGTACATACATACATATGTACGTATGAGTGTGCTTACCGCGGCAAAAATTATTACATATGTATGTACATATATAGTATAAGTTTGTATGTATGGATTTAAAAATTATTTGAGATAAATAATTTATGCCGATGGACTAATAATCAGCCCGTGGAGTGTACTTTACACTTTCAGTAAAGGTAAGTGGTACTTTATAAATTCTCGATTATTAAACACCTCTACTTGCAGGTTAGAAAACAGCTGTTTTTACATGTATGTATGTATATTTGTGTTTATACATACATATGTATTGCTATGCAATTGGACTTTTGGACAATCAGGATTTTGAAGAATGGAAAAAAAATGCACTTCATAAACATAAAAATTATCGGGAAATACCATGTAACCCTTGGAATAGGTCAGGTATGTACATACAAGTATACAAAAGTGTAAATCGCTATGGAGGAGCGGGAAACCTCACACTTTTATAAGTTTGTAATGGGATATAATGTGAATGAGAATTTTAATAAAAAATTTTGTACTTATCAGGAATTCCGCCGATGCAAGCTGGAATAGCGGAAGGATATCCGGCTCGAAGGACCAATGTTCGTGGAGGGGCGGAACGATTTGTGGTGTACAACTTGGCGGGTGCCAATTTCTTTAGGGTCTGGTGAGTGCGAGATGAAATTAAAACGCGCGAGAACTTCGGTTAAAATTAATTCTAATTTATTTATTTATTTCACAAGATATCCCGACACATACGAAATGGTTCGGGTTGAAAAGGTTACAAAATCGAAAGATAAGAGCGCAAGGAAAAAGAACGGGTGTTCGGATTAAAACTCGTACTGGATTGAATATGGCGATTCACAGCAGAACCCCTCGTCACCCTCCTCAGTGTGACCGAATTCGGTTTGGGGAAAAAACCCTACCCCTCACTCTCTGCTGTTCACCCGGTGGCGTGAACAGTTGTAATAGATATCAATATAGAAAAGCCAGACCCAACAGAAATAATTCAGAGGCAGGGCCGAACAACAGAAATCAGGGAAATAATAATCAAAATATGCAACAACAACAGAACTATAAGAATGTTAATCAGAATAATAACCAACAGCAAAACTATAGGAACACTTATCAGAATAATCAGCAAGTTCCAGAAACTCAAGATTGGAACCAAACTAATAAGAACCAGCAACATAATTACCGAAATAACAATTCAGGGCAATTTAGACAATGTAATGTACAACAAAACGTACGAAGCAACAACTCAGGACAAAGTAGACAAAATTACCAACAAACAGGCTCGCAGCAAACTAGGCAGTATAAACCAGGTAATGCAGTACCCATTTAAGTAGATAATTTTGAAACTGACCAGAACAGGAGTAGGGATGACCAATATCAAAATGACGATTGCAACAAATACATCAACGACCAAAACAACGATTCAAACCACTATTGCGAACAACAGGCAGAGGTTAATAATGCCGTTTTTTACGAAGCAGCCTCGGAATGCCTACCATTAATAGAACTTAACATAAATAAGGAAAAATACGTAGCGTTAATAGATACGGGAGCCACTTTAAGCTTGGTGAACGATCAAATAAACAGTTACAGACAAATTAAATTGAACAAACCAATACCATACAGCACGATAAATAGCAGAGACGTAATACAGTACTGTAGTATACTTTTATGAATAGCACATAGGCCACATACTTTTAGGAACAGATTATACGTAATTAGAACTTAAGCATAAGATTATACGTAATTAGAATTTAAGCATAATGTTTAGCTTTAAGTACCGTTAAGGACACTAGCTATAAGACCAATGTAAATGTTCTCCTATAAATACCGGGCTTGCGGCCCCAATAAATCACTTGAAGTCAAACCTTGCCTTCGCCTATTTTTCCAAAGGATAAAGAAGCGCTACAAAAGGCGTTGGAGGACTGCCCGCTGGACGAACCACGGCCGCTGACTATCGAGGAATACCGAGCCAGGCAACCTGCAGCACGAGCGGAGCTGGCAAGAAGGAGGCGAGAGGAGGACGCGCTGACGGCAATCCCCCTTGTCCTAAGGCCAAAGCGCCGAGGCGGCCACCTGGTCCGCTTTAGGAAGCAACGTGCGGCTCTACTGGCGCAAATCAACAGCGACCCGCCACCACCCTGGGCAGAAGCGTGCAAACTCTGGAGCAGGATAGATGAGTTGGAGAAAACGCACGAGAGAAATCAGCAGGCAATCACAGGCAACAACAGCAGAGTTTTAAAAATCAATTTAATAAAAAAGAGTGCTCATAATAGCACCTTTGTGGTAATAGCACCTTTTGCGCTGCCACTATAAATTAATGTAAATACACAAAAACAAAAAACACAAAAAAGAAAAAAATAAAATAAAATGGAAAAATATTAATATATTTTGTTTATAAATTTCTTTATTTGAATAAGTCTATCATTGCCAAAATACCCTAGAAACAAAAGAAAGAAGAAAACAATATACACTAAAATATACACTAAAATGAAAACTACACAAAAACGAAAAAAAAAAAACAAATATATACATAGATACTTAAATAATAAATTACAAACAGCCTAATATACCCCAACATACCCTAAAGAAGAACACATGTCAAACATGTGCAGTCAAAAGTGCACAAACAACAAAAGCACACTTGAAAAGCTTGCCGCGATCAAAGCAAACTTTTGAAAAAAAAAGTAAAATTCACAAAGCTTGCAAGCACACATAAAGCTTTCTGATCGCAGCAAGCTCAACAAGATCAAATCTGCCCAATAACGAAGTCTAGATACCCTATAAGAAAAATTACAAAATTTTTTTTTAGAAATAATTAAATATTAGAAAATAGAATTATAAACAATTTGAAAAAACAATAACAAAAAAAAAATAGGAGAACAAAATTATTTTAATTAAAAAAAAAAAAAAAAAAAAAATAAGATAAAATCAAAAGTAACATAATTTCAATGGACCAGAACATAGAAATATTGAAAGAAAAATTTCAGAAAGCATACAAGTGCCTAAATAAAACAATTTATATACACCCTCAAACCATAAACAAGCACCTTGAAACTATCTTCGACAGTTATAATAGAATAAAGAGTAGCAGTACAGACATATGCAATGAATCTAGCAGTAAAAGCTTTACTGAGCTAATATACAGTTTAAATAAACAACTAATAAGTATAGCAACAAAACATAATATAAAATTCACAATACCGGTAGATTCGAATCTAGAAACAACTTTTGAACCACTAGTAGCAAAAGACACAGAAGAACCAGCTGTAAAAAATAACCCAGGAGACATTCAAGATATATCAGGTGTAAAAGATAACCCAGAAAACATTCAAGATAATACAAAACCAAAGATGGTGCAAACAAAGATTGAATTTCTTAATACAGCTTTTAAGCTGATTCAAGAGTATGATGGTGGAGTAGAAACAATTCAAAGTTTCATAGATTCACTGGAATTAATCAACGAAATAAAAGCAGAACATAAAGAAACAGCTATTAAAGTCATAAAAACAAAACTAAAAGGGGACGTTAGACTACTAGTTACTAATGAAAACACTATAAATGGTATAATCCAAACATTAAAGAAAGAAATTAAGGGTTAAACAGTTCAGGTAGCAGAGGCAAGATTAATGAATTTAAAACAAAATGGCAAGAACGCAAATTCATTTATGTCAGAAATAGAAAATCTTACTAAATCATTGAAACGCGCATTCATAACAGACAACGTAAACCCTGAAACAGCAAAGAAATATGCCACTCAAACAGCAGTGAAATCAATCATAAAGAACTGCGATAACGAAAAGGTCAGAACAATAATAGAAGCAGGCAATTTTACTGAAATGAATGATGTTATAGCTAAATTTGTAAATACATCTACAAATATAGAACAAGATCACAGCGTGTTTTATACTAAAAGAAACAATTACACAAATAGGAACTCGTACAATAATAATAGAAATTATAATAATAATTACCAAAATAGAAACCCAAATGATAATACTAACTATAACAATACTAGGAATTACAATAACTATAGTAATAATTATAATCGAAGAAATTATAACAATAGATATACCAAAACTAATTATCCTCCTAAAACACAACAAAATAATAATGTTAGATTTACGAATGTAGAAGAAAATTCGGAAAACTCCGAAAGTCCTCTGGTGTAAAAAATCGAACAAATAAAATATATAATTTAAATTGCAACCTTAATAGCTACATAACTTTAAACTTTGACGATGTAGGGACAATAAAATTACTATTAGACACAGGAGCTGATGTATCACTAATAAAATAAGAAATATTAAGAAAAGACAATACAGTTAACATACAAAAACGGACAAAACTTAGTGGAATAGGCAAAGACGTCCTATTTACAATAGGCGAAACCAAACTAAAGGTCAGCAACCTCTCAACGGTACACACCTTCCAAGTAATAGAAAATGATTTCCCCATCCCATGTGACGGAATCTTGGGGCTTGACTTTATAAAAAAATTCAATTGCACACTCAATTATTCCACCAACAAATTGATAATAGATCCATGTAAATCAAGATATAAAATTATAATCAATATAGGGATCAGTCAAAACACACATGTATTCCATATTCCACCTAGAACAGAAAAAATTGTACGCATTACAATATCCTCAAACAACAATAACATCTTTATCCCTAATCAAGAATTACACCCGGGGGTATTCGTCGCAAACATTATTGCTTCTAAGACTAACCCATACGTCCGCATATTAAATACTAACAACACAGACGTGCAAATTACAAATATAAACCTATTAAATGAAAAACTGTCCGATTATGAAATCTTAAAAATAGACAAACAACATGATTCAAAACATAAATCCACAATAATGAACAAACTAGCACCCCATTTTCCCGATTTCGTGAAAGAACCTCTACATAAATTATGCTCAGAATTTGATGATGTATTCGCAATAGAGTCTGAACAAATATCGTCCAACAATTTCTATAAACAAAAATTAAGACTCAAAGACACAACACCAGTTTACACCAAAAACTACAGGATAGCACACAGTCAAAAAAACGAAATCAATAAACAAGTGGACAAATTGATCAATGATGATATTATTGAACCATCAATGTCTGAGTTCCAAGGAAAAACGTTGGAGATTGGTAGTTGATTATAGAAAAATTAACAAACAATTAGTAGCGGATACATTCCCACTACCCAGAATGGACGATATCCTTGACCAGCTGGGACGCGCTAAATACTTCTCTTGTTTAGACTTAATGTCAGGATTTCATCAAGTAGAATTAGAAGAAAAATCTCGGGACATAACATCATTTTCCACAGATAAGGGCTCATTCAGATTCAAGCGATTACCATACGGATTAAAAATTGCACCAAACTCGTTTCAAAGAATGATGTCCCTTGCATTCACGGGTCTATCACCATCCCAAACATTCCTTTATATGGATGATCTAATTGTAAATGGGTGCTCTGAAAGTCACATGATCAGAAACTTAAGGGATGTTTTTGAAACCTGCCGAAAATATAACTTAAAATTGCACCCAGACAAATGCTCCTTCTTCAGACATGAAGTTACTTTTCTAGGACACAAATGCACAAATAAAGGAATTTTACCAGACGAAAGCAAGTTCAAAACGATTCAAGATTACCCGACTCCCAAGAATGGCGACGAAGCCAAAAGATTTGTAGCATTCTGTAATTACTACCGTAGATTCATTCCAAACTTTGCATACCATGCACAATTTATCAATAGATTATCTAGGAAAAATGTAGAATTTAACTGGGATGCAAACTGTCAAGCAGCTTTTGAATACCTAAAAAACAAATTATTAAGCCCACAAATACTCCAATATCCAGATTTTAATAAAAAATTCTGTATCACAACTGATGCAAGCAAGATCGTCCTCAGCCAAGAATTTGATGGACTCCAATTACCCGTATCATATGCATCTAAGGCATTTACAAAAGGCGAAAGCAATAAGTCAACAATCGAGCAAGAATTAACAGCAATACATTGGGCAATTCAATATTTCAAACCATACATATACGGAAAAAAATTCCTAATCAGAACTGACCATCAGCCACTAACATACCTATTTTCTCTAAAAAACCCATCGTCAAAGCTTACTAGAATAAGGCTAGATTTAGAAGAGTTCGATTTTACTATAGAATACATCAGGGGACAAGAAAATTTCGCAGCGGATGCTCTCTCAAGAATTGAATTTGAAAATATAAAAAACATAGAAACTAATAAAATACTTAAAGTAGCAACAAGATCAGAAACAAAAAAATTAATACATAAGGAAAACAAATTTAACAATAACAGAATAGAAACACCAAGAATATATGAAATAATAAATCCTAACGAAGCCAAAAAATACGCGCAAATTAAATTCAAAAAATGCAAATGTTTTATTACCAAAAATAAAGAAAAATTACTCTCCTTCAACATAGGCGATTTGATAATTAGTGGAAGAATAGATCTAGATCGATTCCTTCCAAGGCTTGAAAAAGAAGCCGGTGCTCAAAAAATCTATAAACTGAAGATAGACATGTCAGAAAAACTATTTAGGTCACTTACACCTAATGAACTAAAACAAAAAGGAAAAGACACATTAAAACATTTAGAAATAGCAATTCTACCTCAAGTAAAAGTAATAACAAATAAAGAAGAAATAAGAAATACATTAAATAAATATCATAATGACCCAATAGAGGGAGGTCACTGCGGGGTAAACAGAACACTAGGAAAAATAAAAAGAGATTTCTTTTGGAAAAATATGTCTCGGGATATTGCAACATACATCAAAAATTGCGAAAAGTGCAAACTAGCCAAAGTAACAAAGTGACACAATAATAATAGATACAATTGGACCATTACCAAAAACAATGAACGGTAATGAATACGCAGTTACTATTATCTGCGATCTACCCAAATATCTCATATCAATACCAATACCAAACAAAAGTGCAAAAGCGGTTGCAAAGGCAATATTTGAAAAATTCATTTTAATTTACGGTTCAGTGAAAACAATTCTAACAGACATGGGAACAGAATATATGAATTCAATACTAATAGAACTTTGCAAAAATTTTAACATAAATAAAATTAACTCCACGGCGCACCATCATCAAACTCTTGGAACAGTAGAAAGAAGCCATAGAACTTTCAATGAGTACATCAGGTCATATATATCCATAAAAAAAAGACGATTGGGATGAATATCTAGCATACTTCACATATTGCTTCAACACCACTCCATCCACCGTACATGGTTATGCACCTTTTGAACTAGTCTTTACAAAACATCCTAAAACTGTCCCATTCTCGTCTGAAACGGTTGAACCCATTTACAACATTGATGATTTCAATAAAGAAATAAAATTTAAATTACAAATAGCACAAAATAGAGCGAAACTGCTCATCGAAAAATTTAAAGCATTACAAAAAGAAACATATGATAAAAACACAAAAAAAGTATCGCTAACTGAAGGACAAGAAATACTTTTAAAAAATGATACAGGACATAAATTAGATAACAAATACACAGGCAAATATACAATACAGAGCATAGGTCCTAACAATAATATAGTAATAGCAGATGATAAAAACAAAAAGCAAACAGTACATTTAGATAGAATAAAAATAATATAAACAGGATATGAGAAAAATATAAATTTTTCTTTTTGAAAAAAGGAGGTGTAGTATACTTTTATGAATAGCACATAGGCCACATACTTTTAGGAACAGATTATACGTAATTAGAACTTAAGCATAAGATTATACGTAATTAGAACTTAAGCATAATGTTTAGCTTTAAGTACCGTTAAGGACACTAGCCATAAGACCAATGTAAATGTTCTCCTATAAATACCGGGCTTGCGGCCCCAATAAATCACTTGAAGTCAAACCTTGCCTTCGCCTATTTCAGTACGAAATACACACAACAGCACCGAGAGAATTTAATTTACCAAATAACGCAAGGGTACGATGGAAAGTAGCCCCACTAACAGGAGGAAAATATAGTTTCATCATAGGAATAGATCTCCTCAATTTTCTAAACGCTTTTATCAACATCGAAAAAAAATCTTAACATTAAATCATAAAGAAAATTCAATCATCAATAACCCATATCAGTACAAGGAAGTATTTACATTAGAAAGTAAGGAAGGAAACCTCGATAACCTAAACTTAGAACATTTAAAAAAAGAAGAAAGGAAACAAATTGAACTTATTTTACAACGGTATAGTGAACTATTTTTTAAAGAAGGAGACATATTGACGAGTACGACAGAAATCGAACATGAAATACGGACAACCACAGACGAACAACTAAATTCAAAACTTTACAGGTATCCACCACAACATGAGGAAGAAGTACGGAGACAAATAAAAGAAATGACAGAACAAGGTATAATAAGAAAAAGTAATTCAAAATATTCAAGTCCTTTGATAGTAATACCGAAAAGAATATACAACTCAGGCAAAAAGAAATATGGAATTGTAATTGATTATAGAAAGTTGAATGAAATTACCATAGATGACAAGTTCCCGATCCCAAACATCGACTCAATTTCAAACTCGGAAGAGCACAATACTTCACGACGTTAGACTTAGCAAAGGGATATCATCAGATTTTGGTTAAGAAAGAAGATAGGAAGAAGACAGCATTCGTAACGCCACACGGCTTCTATGAGTTTATAAGAATGCCCCAGGGTTAAAAAATGCCCCAGCCACTTTTCAAAGGCTGATGAATGAAATTTTGAGGGACCACATAAAAAAAAATGTGTCGTATATCTAGCCGATATACTAATTTTTAGCACTTCATTAAATGAACATATTCAGGCAATCAAAGAAATCTTCCAAATTCTTGAAAAAAAAAAATTTTAAAAGTTCAAATAGATAAATGCAATTTTATGAAAAGAGAGGCAGAATTTTAAGGACACATCTTGACAAAAGAAGGCATTAAGCCAAATCCCAATAAAATCGCGATTATAGAAAAATTGATACTACCCCGGACGGGAAAACAGATAAAAAGTTTTTTAGGAATAACGGGTTACTATAGGAAATTTATTAACAAAATATTAAAAGAAAAATGTAAAAATTAATTCAAAAGATCCGAATTACGTTAAGGAATTCAAAAAATTAAAACATATGATCAGCTCACACCCAATTCTTAGATATCCAAAATTCGAAAAATTATTTACTCTAACGACAGACGCGTCGAACTATACAGTAGGGGCAGTTTTATCCCAAGAAGGGCACCCAATTTGCATGCATCGAGAACATTAAATAATCACGAAAAAAATTATTCGGCAACCGATAAAGAATTTTTGGCAATTCTTTGGAGTGTAAATTACTTTAGACCATATTTGTATGGAAGAAAGTTTAAAATACTAACAGATCACCAACCTATAAAATTCTTACATTCAAAACATAAAGGGAAAGACATTTCACCTAGACATCAAAGATGGTTATTGAAGCTAGGAGAGTACCAATTCGAGATTGATTATTTAAAGGAAAGGAAAATAGAGTAGCTGACTTTCTAAGTAGACTTGAAGACAACGACTGCACTCATAACGAAAATAACGACAAAGAATCAAGTATAAATACGCTAGCAAACATGGAAGATGAAGAAGATAATACATCAATAGTGACAATACACTCAGCAGAAGAAAACCTACACGATCATTTTTTAATAAAAGAGAAATTAGTTAATAAATATAAAACGCAGATAATTATTACAAATTTCAAGACAGACGAATATAAAACAGTAAATAATAAAAGAATAATATTCATAGCAAAACACGATTTTTCAACAATGGGCGAAATTTTTAAGAGATATATAAACAAAGGAAAATAGGAATATACTCGGAATTACCAGATCATGAATACAATATAGTTCAAGAAAAATTAATAGAAATGTTTTTCAACGACAAGCAGACACAATTCATAAAATGCACACTCAGAGCACAAGACATCGAATCCGAAACGAAAACAGAATATATTACCCAAAATTGCTAGAATTAGTGCAAGTGGTTATTAACCATTGTGACCGGTGCAAAGAAATTAAATATGATAGGAATCCTATTAAAAACAAGTTCAAGAAAACAGAAACCCCATCAGATAAGAACCAAATTGTTCATATATGTAGATACATACGTAGTAAGAAATACGCACTTTCTAACAGTTATAGACAAATTTTCCAAGTTTGCAGCAGCATATATATTAAACGATAGAAACCACATTACCATAGTAGAGCAACTAGAAGAACATTTCACAAAGATAGGAAGACCAGATAAAATTATAGCTGACAATGAGTTTAACTCTATCAGAATTAAAGAATTATTATCGGAAGAAGGAATAGAATTACATCTTACTAAACCAAATAGTCACACAGGAAACTCGGACATAGAAAGGTTACATAACTCAGTAGCAGAAAAATTTAGAGTAATATATAAAACAGAAGCATCAAACATGACAGTAAAACAGATAATGCAAAAAGTCGTGAGAAACTATAATAACAGATATCACTCTACAATTAAATGTACTCCTAACGAAGCCCAGAACAATAAGGTAGACTTGACAAAAATTAATGAAAATATAGAAAATGCTAAACAAAAAATGATAGAAAAACACAACAATAACAGAGAAAATTATGAGGAAAAACGAGAAGAAGGGTTTTTAAAAAATTATAAGGCAGTGAGACATAAGGAAGCCCCGAAATATAAAAAAGCTAAATTAAAGAATATTGACCCTAAAAATATAAAACGAACTCACAAATTTTCAGAAGATGTTAATGATGATATTATTAATCCTGCGACAATGAGAACGATATCAGGAACATTGACAACCCAGCAAATACAAGACGGGTATGCACAAATAGCGGACGTTGACGATACTATGCGCAGTACGTTCAAGTGGCCCCTACGACACCAGGACAAAGCCTGTTACGCGCGAGCCCAAGCAGATAACTGCCCACCTCCCACCCGACCGACCGAGGGGTGCAGCCGTATAACGCACGGCACGAATCGCGTGGACAAATACACAAGAGAAAAAACAGACAAACAAATAATACTATGGTTATCTATTAACTAAATGGGATAGGATAGATGTTTTAAGCATATTGATAGAAAGATCTGAGCTGTTTACAGGGAATAGAAGGTTGTAATCAGAGCAGAGAACCCTAAAAGGTTCATGCATGGCATAGTTAGAAGAACAACGTCTAAGGGATAAAGGTATCAAAGGATGTCTACTCCGTCTACATGGTACCGACAGATTTACCTGAGCTAATAACTCAGGCGAGTCGATATCACCAATTAGGAGCTTGTGCATGAAAATGACACCAAGCATAGTTCTACGGTTAGTTAGGGAAGGAAGGTTAATCAAGAGAAGTCTACTAGAATACGAAGGCAAATTGACATTGCGATCCCAGCTTAAGCCACGAAGAGCAAATAGCAAGAACTGCTTTTGAACGGATTCAAGTCTAATCTGGTGCGACTCATATTGAGGTGACCAAATGCAAGATCCATACTCTAAAATAGGACGGACAAGCTAAGTAAAAAGAACTTTAGTTGTATAGGGGTCATCGAATTCTTTTGACCATCTTTTAATGAAACCCAGGACACTCATGGCCTTTGAGACCGTGGTGGAAATATGGGTGTTAAAATTTAACTTATGGTCCATAAGTACGCCCAAATCATTCATATTATTTAGACGTTCTAAAGGGCTATTGTTTAGAAAAGAAGTGACCAGTTGAGGAGAGTTACGAAAAAAGTCATTACCTTACATTTGGTAGTGTTAAGATTTAGTAGATTAAACTGGCACCAGGATTGAAAGTTTTTAAGATCAGCTTGTAGCCGACTAAATGAATCTGTATCTTTATACGTAAAACAAAGCTTGACATCGTCAGCATACATAAGCACACGCGAATGAACAATGACTGATGGAAGATCGTTAATGAATAGTGTGAAAAGCAGAGGGCCCAGATGACTACCTTGAGGTACACCAGAAGTCACAGGAATGGAAACGGAAAAAGAAGACTTAAAAAGTACCTTCTGTTTTCTATTTGTTAAATATTCTCGAACCCAAGATAGGAAAAGGGGTGGAAATCCAATGTCGCTCAGCTTCGAAAGTAATAGGGCATGATTAACGGAATCAAAGGCTTTGCTGAAGTCTTTGATGAAGTCAGTGTATATGACATCAGTTTGTTTACCATTTTTGAACCCCTTGATAATTATTGATGTAAATTCTAAAAGGTTAGTGGTTGTAGATCTACGTTTCACAAACCCATGTTGGGATGGCGAAATAATAGAGCTGCAAAAATGTTGCAATTGAGAAGTTATAATTTTCTCAAAAGCTTTCGGAATAGCGGACAATTTTGAGATACCCCTATAGTTAGAGGCTTCGGACTTTTTGCCATTTTTATGCAGAGCAATGATATACGACTCCTTCCAAATAGATGGAAAAGAGGAAGATTCGACAGACAATAGAAACAATTTTAAAATGGGTTTACATAATGCGTTTGCACAGAACCTGAGTACGCATCCAGGAAGACCATCTGGCCCCGGAGAATAAACGGGTTTAACTAATTTAAGTTCGCTAAGAATAGAACCTTCATCAATCACTGGATTGAAAATGCAATTAGCCTTTTCTAAATGATAAGGATACGGACTTGCTCGATATTCCGTTGAGGAATAAGTTGTTTTGAAAAAACTCGCAAACATATCGGCAATTGCCTGATCAGTGCTCGCTTTTTTATTTTGAAAAGACAAAAAAGATGGGTGCACAGAGGTCTTACGTTTAGAATTAACAAAATTATAAAATTGTTTAGGGTCAGAAGAAAACTGAAGTTTACACCGCTGAAGATAATTCTTATAGCATTGTGTATTAAGCATCATGAATTTTGAACGTGTTTTTGAAACTTCTTATAATATCGTGTCTTCACATTTTTCAAATTGCACAGCTCACGAGAGAACCAGGGAGGTTTGTTAAGCCGCTCCAGCCTACCAAGAGGCACACAAATATCAAAGAGTGAATTCAGAGTATCATAGAAAAAACTAACAGCTGAGTTCATATCTCTACAATTGTACAGATAAGACCAATCGGTAGTAGCAATGTTTTCATTAAGGCTGGCAAAGTCAGTCTTACGAAAGCACCTAGTTAGAGGTAACTCATTTGAACCAAGTAATGGTGAAAGTAAGGGCAGATCAATTTTTAAATTTAATGTAGGATGAAATTTGTCTTCTGGAAGAACAAATGGTTCGATCCTAGAAACCTCACAATAAGAAGAATCCAATACAAAAATAAGATCTAACGATTTTCCGTTAGAATTTAAGACAGGATTGACTTGGGATAAAGATAAGCCTAGAAGGCCATCAATAAAGTCATGTGACAAAGAGGGCAGCAACATGGTACATTCATCTGTTTGTGACCATGCTAAAGCGGATAAATTAAAATCACCTAAAACTATGAACATGTCTTGACTGGGAACGAAAGAGGAGACAAACTGAATTGCCTCTAAATGATTTGAATATACCACCATGTCTGACAATGGTGGAATATAGGAACAAGTAATAAAAGCATTAAAAGATTTAACATTTACTTTAACACCGACAAACTCAATCTCCTGGGTACTAGAAAATTGAATCATTTCAGATGATAAAGCAGCATCAACAGCTATCAGAACGCCACCACCTATGCGAGAAATCCGGTCACGTCTGAATATAGAAAAGTTTGTGGGAAAAACCGATGCATCAGCAATATCAGGTTTAAGCCACGTCTCTGTAAAAGCTAGAATTGTATGTTCAAAAGAAAGACTATTTACATAGAGATTAGGAAGTTTAGATTTCAGTCCTCTAACGTTCTGGTAACCCAGGTTAAGGGACGAAGCTAGTTTTTTGACACACCAGCAGATGCTGATGTGGCAGGAATAGTTTTAGTTGTTGTTGTTGGCAAGCGAATCGGTTGCCGATTTTTCTTTTTTACAGTATATTCCTTAACTATTATATGTTTCGGCCAAAAATCTTCTCGACATATGGTGTCGAAGATATTGGCAGAAACACTAATTTTAAAGGACGAAATGTCCCGAGAATAAGAAAATTTATACTTCTCCACCGCAATATTCGAGACGTTAACTTTCTTCCGAATATAGGCTATTACATCATCAGATGTGACAACAGGGTCTAGCGTTTTTAAGAGATCATTCCCAGGTGATATCGGTAATTCCTTACTAATAGCATTCACAACCGGGCTCTTAAACGATATCAATTGCTGTACATTAGGAGTGGACGGTGCATGAGACCGGTCGGATACGATAAGAGATGCTGGCGGATCTACAGATACAGAAACACCCCAAGGACTGGTCCTTTTCCGTTTCGGAGACTCATTCATAAGCGATAAACTTCTGAACTGAGCCTCCACCGCAGTAAACTCCGCTTGGAGTTTATTAAAACCTGCCCTTAAGGTGTCAAAACTATCTCTAGTCCGCCTCATGAAAGAGCGCATTAGTGGCAACTATACAATTATTTTTTGAGCAGACAACCATTTTATCAAAAAGTTAAATTTATTTTCAACAAGGAAATACAAAAAAATAACAAATAGAAATTCTAAAGGTAAAAATTCTGTGAATAAGAATATACTGACCAGTTCTGACACAAGGGTTAATGTGCAGAGTAAGCCTTCACAACTAAAGAATTAAAAGAGATGAAAGCACAAAAACAAAAACACGTATCACAGAGTCGCGGGTAGGCAAAAGACGAGAGCGCAAATCAATCAAGAATAGGAAAGAGCGGGAGAGCGCGTCAAATTGAACACATGCAGCAACAATTTGTACGCAAGAGCGCGAGAGTTAGTTAAAAACGGTAAAGACACAAAAGCAAAAGAGATAAGCAAAACAACAACACCGCTAATGCGAGTATTGTTGTATGTTTTGATTTTATTTAAATTTAAACAAAAGCGACAGCAAGTATTCGCAAAATGAAAATAAAATTCGGATGCTGAAATTATTATTAATTAATTTAACCGGTAATAAATTTAAAAGTTATGGAAAAGTATTTAATCGCGTGAAAAAAATAAAAGTTGATAAGCGCAAAAAAAACACGTCGGTCCTCTGCCTCTGTGTGACTAGAGATGAAATATCAAGACATAGTTACAGCAACGGACATAATAATACACATAATAAATTTAAAAGACATCGATAACATTCTAAGTGACCTAGAAAACAACATATTAATGATAAACAACGACAACAAACATATATTACAAACACAATTGACAGAAACAAAACATAAACTTTATACATTATACGGAAACTACACACGTAAAAGACGAGGACTAGTTAATGCAATTGGTAGTGGAGCAAAATGGATGTTCGGTACCATGGACGAAGAGGACAGAAAAGTAATAGAAATCATTTATCAAAATTCAAAGAAAACATGCAAGAAACTAACGAATTATTGAATAAACAAATTTATATCTACTTTAATGATACAATTCAGTATATCAAGCAAATAATAAAGGCAGACAGAAAAGCAATTGAAAATCAATTAAACGCAATTAGAAAATATGAAAATAATAGATATCAATAGAACTTGTATTACGATCAGCAAATAAAAATTCAGTTAATAAGAAATAAGATAGAACATCTACAAGATAACGTAGCATCGGCTAGGTACAATATATTACACCCTAGCATATTAACGGATAGTGAGGTAAAGAAATACAACATTAACTTCAACAAACTAAATCATATTAAGTTAACTACAGCATTGTTTACTAATAATCTATTAATATTCGCAATAGAAATTTCCAAAAATTTTACAACAATTAAAGTGCAACTAATTGTACCAATACCTAATGAGGAAAAATTAGAAATAGATTATAAATCAGAATTAGTATTTAATTATAAAAATGTAACCTACACATATGAAGTAAACAAAAAATTAAAAGAAATGAAAATAAGCAAACATTGTATATTTAAGAAAAATTGTAATTGGTAAAACAAAAAGAAATGGAAATACTAGAATTAGACGAAGAAACCATAGTAATCAAAAATGCCAATAACGAAACATTATATCAAAATTGTGTCAACGAAAAAATACAAAAATACAAATAATACATTAATACATTTTGCAAATTGTACAATAGGTATAGACAACAATTATTTTACAAACACTTTCGAAACAGAAAACGAAAAAACACTTTATGAAAAAAAGAAACAAATACAAAATTTTACTAAACAAATAACATTTGAAAACATACTAGAAAATTACAAAATTAACTGGATAAACATAAAAAACTTGAAGACACATAAAAACATAACCTATTCATTTAATATCGCAGTAATTTTAATAATAATTATATTAATAACTGTCATTATGTTAAAACACAAGAAATTTAAAGTCCAGCTTAATAATAATAGAATTCAGGAGAATTCTTTTCTAAAGGGGGGAGAAGTTATGTATAAGTCCACTCTATTCCAGAACATAGTATAAAACCAGACCGTCTACAAACCCCAATTAGCCAGAAAGTACAAGAGCTATTGAACTCGTTAAATGCCTAATAAGTGATTTCGCAACACGAGTTTAATAAACTCTTTTAAATACGAAAACATCCTGTTTGGCAACCGAAACACAAATGCAATACACCTAATTCCAATTAATTGTACCAACACAAATATATACTAAAACACATGTATGTCAAATAAGTCTAATCAGCATAATCATGGAATATGCATTGAATTCCAAATAATTATACCAACACAAATAGATATGGAGACACATGTACGTAGCATAAGTTAATCAGCATTTTTATGTAAAAGCTTTCATTTATACATTTTGAATAAAGAGTTTTTAGTTTTTAGCCACTGAAACATAAACGTCGTGTTCTTTATACTTCGCCAAAATAATTATTTTTTTTAACTAAACGCATTCTCCAATTCCATAATTCGTGCGCTCCATTGCTGGCAATCAGGTCCTTAAAATTCTTATCAGAGGCGTATAAAGAATTATTTCCAATTGGATCTGATGTATTAGCGGAGGATATGTACGTCGACGATCTACTTTATGGAGCTGACTCAAACGAAGAACTCAATGCTAAGACGAATGAAGTTAACAAGTTGCTCTCCAAGGCAGGCTTAGAATTGACAAAGTGGAATTTCAGTGGCGCACCAACAGATTATGAATATAATCTCAATATTGACAATAGTGATGTCACCAAGGGTCTTGGCATGTCGTGGCTGCCAAGTGAAGATCTTATATTATTTCGATTTGATATTCCATTAACTGCAATACCAACTATGATGTACTAGGATTATTAGCGCCAGTCGTAGTACGCTACAAAATCCTGATCCAAGACTTGTGGATCGATCGCTTGGACTGGGACGACCCGTCAGAGATCTTACAGACTAGATGGCAACAACTTGAAGCTGATTTATCTAATTTTGACATCGTTCGCTTAAATCGATTTGTTAACACATCATCAAAAAATAAGTGTAAAATCCATGGATTTTCGGATGCCTCAAATCGAGCGTATGGATGTTACACCCAATCACAAAGTATACCTCGTTTAGAGCTTTGTGCTGGACTAAAATCAAACACAAATTCAATTCTCTTGTCAGCAAAACATATTTTTGGACAGATTCATCTGTCGTTCTTCATTGGATTAAAATGCACCCATCAACTCTAAAATGCTTTATTGCCAATCGCGTATCAACCATACAAACTCAATCGCAGGATATCATTTGAAGTCACGTGCCTGGAAAGGATAATCCAACCGACATTGTTTCACGTGGATGCGCAGCTCGCGATTTGATGCAGACAATTTGGTTTCATGGACCAAAGTTCTTAGCATTTTATACATTACATTGGCCGAAATCTGAAAGAAAGACAGAGTTCCAGCCCAAAGAGTTAGAATTGCGAAAGACCCTTGTATTGAAATGTAGCACTAGTTATAAAGAAAATAGCAAAGTTGAGCAGATCAATAGTAGACTATCATCGTTTCGTATGATTGTGAGAGTCTTCGCATACGTTTTACGAGTTTTTAACCGAGTTCCTATTAATCGCAATAATACGATAAGTGCTACAAAAAGCATTTCAGTAGAAGAATTTAAATTGGCTTTTAATCATATAATCTTTTCCATTCAGAGTGATGTGTTTGCGAAAGAACTAAAGGACTTACAAGCAGGACGAAGTCTGAAGCCGGAGCTTCAAAAATTAAATCCATTCATATCACATGAATAGATCGGGCCTCGAAATATTGGACTTATCCGTGTTGGAGGCCGTCTTGCCATGGCTGACATACCATTGGACGCTAGAATGCCGTTATTGCTTCAAAAGACTCATCATTTCACTTATAAATATATTGAAGATCTTCATTTGCGAAACCTTCACGTTAAGGATCTGATAGCGATTCTGCGCCTACCAGTGTGGATCGTAAATGCTCGCGAATTGGTCCGCAAGGTTGTTAAAAGTTACACCCATTGTTATCATTACAAGCCAGTACTAATGCGACAAATCATGGGTATCCTCCCAGTTGACCGTCTCCAAGCCGAACGACCGTTTCTGATATGCGGAGTGGATCTATGTGGACCATTCCTCACTTCGTACCGCATTCGAAGCAAGGTTCCCTACAGAACATATTTGGCCATATTTGTTTGCTTTTCTTCAAACTATTCATACAGAACTAGTTTCAGACCTCTCTGCTTATAATTTTATTCTCTGTTTGAAGCGATTCATCGGATGACGTGGCATACCCAAAAGGATTTATTGTGACAATGCCACTGGTTGTACAAAATGTGGAGGAATTTAGCCGAAATGCCGGCTTTGAATTCAACTTTATTCCACCGCGCGCTCCCCATTTCGGAGGCTTGTGGGAAGCCGCAGTAAAGTCAATAAAGACTCTGCTCATCAAAAATTCAATTTGACCTCTTCTAATTTGACGTACGAAGAACTTCAATCGATTGCAATTGAAGTGAAGGCGATATTGAACTCCCGTCCAATATCCAATATCCCTGACGCCAGCACATTTATTAATCGGATGTTCATTGCGAGCAATCCCTGAACCGCTAGTGAATGACTCAAAACTTTCTTATCTATCTCGTTGGCAAAGGGTGACCTATCTCAAGCAACACTTCTGGGAACTCTGGAAGCGCGACTATGTCCATCAATTGCAAGAACGCTCTAAGTGGTTGCATCCCGAAAGCAACATAACAAGGGATCAATTAGTTCTCATCCATAAAGACAATCTTCCACCGCAATGCTGGAGTACTGGTCGTGTGGTCGAAGCTATAACTGGGGCAGATGGAAGGTTCAGAGTAGCCGATGTTCGCACCAAGAAAGGAATTATTCGCCGCCCAATCTGCAAACTTGCCCCATTGCCTTTGAGAGATGACGTTTATGTAAATTGAAGGAGTCATACTTCATCCTTCAATGGGGGAGTATGTTGGAGGAGACGTCATCGTTAACTTAGATTTGTATATATTAAGATTTCTTATATTATTTGTTTAAGATCATTGGAATTTCTACCACTGTATTTACATTAACATGTTCTAAAATCTTCTGTTACATGGCTCATGAAGAGCTTCTAATTCATGAAACCGAAATATAAAAATGACTTCTTTCTGGAATTCGAAGAGGAGAAGACCTATTTTTTCACTCCACTCCACATGCTATTTGAGCATTGGAGTTTTGTACCATCTGCAACTGGGCAGATCAAACAGTAGAGTTTAATCTTATACATTAAAGATAATTTTGTTCTTTTTTTTCTTACTGAATAGGAATGGACTCTTTTTTTTCACCCAGTGTTTCATGTTCTACCTGGAAACCATCTTTAAGCAAAAATCTATCATTTCTTAATACCTTTTCGACTATGTAAGGCCCTTTATGTTAAGGTATAAATTTTCTCGACACTCCAGCTGTACTATCAAAATTCTTTACCATCACGAAGTCTCCTTTCCTATATTGTGTTAGCATTATCTTAGGTTTGTTGTAGTATGTTTCATTGTACGACTGTGCTCTCTTCTGATTTTCTATTGCTTCTTCACGAATCTTTTTTTTAACTTTCCGGATTCTCAGGACTTTGGATTTCTTCCAATTTCTCTCTGAACTGATCAATAACTTAACATTTCTGCTCTATTCCAAACAGCATCTTACTTGGCTGTTGCTTAATACCTCTTTGCAATGCGTTATTAAAAGGAAATTCCATTGTTTTAATTATAGAGTCCCAATGCAGACCTCTCTCTGGTTTTATAAGTTTCGCTATCATTGGGCCTATGCTTCTATTCAATCGTTCATCTTGGCCGTTTGCTTGAGGAGAGCCTGTGGCTATCTTTAAGTGTTTTAATTACATTCAGTCATAAATTGTTCAAACTCACTAGATGTAAAACAACTCCCTCTATCTGACATTGACTCGGTCGGCTATACGCCCTAAAATAATATTTCAACGCTTTTACTACTTCTTTTGTGCTTCTAGACTTTGTTGTATACAATCTAACATTCTTAGTAAATCCGTCCTCTACGACGAATATGTGCTTGTTAAGAATACATATATGTATATATTATATTATTTTGGCCTTAGTTAGAACTTTGTGTGTGACCGATGTGATCGAGGCGAGAGTACGATTGCGAGTATTTTTAATCGACGCTTCTACTTTTATTTTCGAATGAGTGAGTCTAGCAGATAACTACGGCCGCTGCGTGTCGTTCTGTCTCGCTCGATAGCCACTATGCGATTACGAATATTATGCTTGCCTGACACTTCATTTCCACAATTTATCCTTAATGTTTTTGATCAATAGCTTTTTGAAATCGTATCTATGATCTTATCTCTGCCGATTCGACCAAATTTATTATGATATTTGTACAAAACCTGATACTCCATATCCTGAGGAACATAAAACAATAACCTGTCATCTCTTGATTTTCTAATCAACACCAACTTTCTTTTGCATTAAAGCAGCCCCGAAACCAAGTGCATTTGCATCACAATGCACCTCTGCTTTATGCTTGTAATCAAAAATCTTCCCTTTAAGAGGTTCAAAACAATCTAGCTCTGCCTTTCCAAACTTAAAAGGAATATATTTGCTAAGAAAAAGGTACAATAGCTTAGCTGTTATCGAAAAATCATTAATAAATCTTCGGAAGTATGAACCTAACCGTAGAAAACTTTGCACTGTTTGTACCTTTTCTGGCGTTGGAAATTTCTTGACTGCTTCTATTCCACTAAATTCCATTAAATTATTAATTTCGAAAGAATGGCTCCGCCAACTAGGACCATCCCTTAAGATTACGATGATGCAAAAAAGGGGCAAGCTCAATACAGCAAAAGCGTTAAACTCGACAGTGACCAATTAAAAGATAGAAGTAATTCGTTACAAGCAACAGAGTTGGAATTTAAATAAGAAATGTTGAATACTAATATCGAGACTGCGCTGAGATATCAAGTTTGGGTATAGACGTTTGACTCCGGCGATGAATACAGGTAAGAGCTAGAAGAGCTGTGCATTTCGATGAAAGCACAACTTAAGTCCGTAAGTAATGCGTCTGATACCAGCACGCTTCCGGAACACACGTCCGTACCACTAACTCGTTCTCGTCTTCCGGATTTATAACTGCCTTGCGGGAAGTACTCAGAGTTTAAAAATTTTATGTCATTGTTCGAAACCTTGTTCAAGATAGAATATTTACGCGCTCTTTAGGCTTCCTAAGATGATACATCCATCAGCTGCATCGTTGAGGAGACTGGTTGACAATGTCTCCGCCATTTTTGGCACCCTTATGTCGATTGGCAAAAAGTAATTTTCACTTAGTTATGAACAAGGTTGATTCTTAAATAAGAAAGAGCAGATCGATTTTGCTACAATCCCGTCGTGAAAGAAATGTGAGACGCCGCTGAATCGGCTTCATTAACGTATTGTATTGATCCCTTAGTTATCCATGAAGACAACTTCAAACGAACTCTGGATATGATCACTGTCCTTCCCCTTCGGGTGATGTTTAACGATACTTACTCGATCCCTCGATCCAGAAGTTTTCGCAAGACAAACTTCAATAAACTTTTTTTTTTATTGATGATGGGTCATACCTTTTTATTGGCTCTTTATTGGGCGTAGGCGTACAACGCTCAGTACAAACAAGCGGCCCATATGACACCAGGGCCGGGTCTGTTACAAATGACCCTAAATTCAGTTAGTGTTTACAATCACTACCCACTCCAAACTAAGGGCAAAGGCATATTTACATATAAAGATAAGTTAAACTAAAAGAAATAAAAAATATTAGGAGTAATAAGAGAATAGGATATACATAAAAATATCAAAGAAGCTAACATCGGCTGTGCCGAAGTTTATATACCCTTGCAGTCCATGGCCATAATATTTTTACATGTTCCAAACTATTTTTCTGTATCTCAATTCATTAATGCACAGAACCTTTCAAATATCATTTCAATTTCTTCTTCTTCTTCCCCATCCCCTTTTACACGCATGCCGCAATTCGCACGCATACACATATAGTTAATGTAGCGTTGCGTCTGTTTGTGTGCATGCGTGTGTTCTGTTGATTTGATGATGACGTAGTAGGCAGCAAGTTGAACCGATTTATATCGGCTGTCACTTGTGTTCTATATATCCGATTAGATTCAAATTTTGGGATCTGAGATATATATGAAATACTATCATATTGGTAAATTTCATGGCGATACTTCAATTTTTGCAAAAATGTTTCCTCCAGAGCTATATATTGTGGTCTGATTCTGCCAATTTTCATACTTTATTTTTCCCAGGTAATAAAAAGCACCCAAAAAAAATTTCATCCCGATAGCTCTTAAGATGGCTGAGTAAAACGCATACGCACAGACGGACGGACAGACGGACATGGCAACTCAGCTTCTCATGCTGATCAAGAATATATATACTTTATAGGGTCGGAAACGTCTCCTTCTGTGCGTTACAAACATCTGACCAATTTTATAATACCCTCTGCAAGGGTATAAAAATATAATAGGTTAACATAAATATCACTTTGTTTTTGAACCGATAACGTGGCAGAGTCTGTTGTAGTCGTTACATAGTATACAAAAAGGGTCATGCAGGGCAAAGTTAATTGCGCAAGTAGAGAGTGTAAGCGGTGTGTAATTTCGGGTCCTTTAAATGAACCAGAAATATTAATCCGACTCAACAGCTCCAAAGAGTCAATCTCACTATTCAAAAGTTTAGAAAGAAAAGTTACACCATGCATATTTCTACAATTAGTTCTAAAGGTTAATTGTCTGAAGTCGTCTAGAATCAGAAGAAAGTTATATATTTGGATGTCAGCGCAAATCATGAAGGGCAAAAAGTTAGTAGCGCAGAAAGTGTAAGCGGTGTGTAATTGCGGGTCCTTCTAGATGGAACAGAAATATTAATCTAACTCAACAACTTTGAAGAGTCAATCTCACCATTCAAAAGTTTGTAAATAAAAGTTACTCCATGCATGATTCTACGTTAAAGAATATAGGTTAATTATCTAAAGTCGATTAGAACAAGAAGGAAGTTGTACATTTGGATCCCAGCGCAAATCACGACGGGCCAAAATAAAAACTGAAAAACTTCTACTGAGGAATCCAAGTTCAAATTCCATACTCCAAAATTGGACGGCCTAATGAAGTATAAAGTATTTTGGTTGTTTAAGAATAAACATAGTGTTCATCTGAAGCGGCTTCACCAAATCAGATGCACTAAAGAAAATATAATACAACTGTACTTTTGTCACGAACAACTAACCTAGCATATGACTAGAATTACAATCAGCCACACAAGTTGTGGGAAAAAAAAACTTGTAGTTCTAAACTAACACAAAGGATCACAACGGCAGGATGTCAAGTGGCCGACGCCGTGCCCAAAATAATAATAATTTTTCAACCCCCGAATACGCGGGTGTGAGTCGTACTAGAATAAGATCTCCTAAGAACAATTGTTACCTCCTGCCTAAGATTCCCTATATAAACTCCGTACTTTCGTAAATAAAATAAGTTAATATTTGCAATTCAACGAATTAAGATCGGGTTATTATTTCCTTTGCCCTGGAAGCCCTATTCATTTCGGTCCTTCGATAAAAAAGGAACTCTGCAGTTTTAGTCAGTGGTAACAGACTCAGAGAGTAAATCAGCTCTTTAAAGTTTGAATTCTTATGCAAGTGTTAATGCTAAGATCAGCTCTTTAAAGTTTGAGTTCTTATGCCAGTGTTAATGCTAAGATCAGCTATAGGTAGCTAAATAAAATAACTCTTGTTTTCCCCCACCAGTGGTAAGAAACAGAGTATAAAATAAAATCAATATATTATAAAAAGTTCGTGCGTCCAATTATAAAGGCAGTTTGGCTAGTGAAGCAACTGTGGTATTTTTGGCGGCGGGTAATTTTATGTGTGGCGTATTCGAAGCCCTAATATCGAAAGCGTATATATACACTATATATAATTGCAAATCAGCAACTAGAAACAGCAGCAGAGCAACAAGATAGTTGCAAAGAAGTGGCGACTGGAGGCGACACTACTGTAAAGAAACGGCAAGCTACCAGCAAACTATCGGCAAACCCTACCCATTGGCAGACAAGAAGCGGCAGACTATCGGCAAACCCTATCGTGCAAACTCTACTTGGCAGACAACGTTGGCGAACGGTGTTAACGACAGCATCATCAGATAAGATATAAATTAAAATAGTTATAAGTACATCAATCTATTTTCATACCCTTGGAAAAATGGTATATTAATTTTGGTCAGAAGTGTGCAACGCATAGAAGGATGCATCTCCAACCATATAAAGTATATACATTCTTGATCAGCACGACGAGACGACTTCATATAGCCATGTCCGTCCGTCCGTCCGTCCGGATCAACGCAAACTCCTCCTAGACCGTAAGAGCTACAGAGTTGAAATTTTGCATGTAGGTTTGTATATACTGCAGGCGTTGTATATCTCGGATTCAGCCGATCGGACCACTATATCGTAAAGCTCCCATACAAACAGCACAGTCACGAACAGTGACTTTTCTCAATAACTTCGTTATTTTCTGAGCTACTGTCTTGAAATAATGAATTAATATTTAATTTTAATATTGGTAAGTTTATTACACTTGTAAACTACTGTGCCAAATTTGATCAAGATCGGATGACTATATCTTATAGCTCCCATAGGAACGATCGGTCGAAAACAGTGACTTTTATCAATAACTTTGTTACTTTCACGCAATTTGCATATTAATTATTTATTATCAGTTTAATATACCTGTTGTGTATGCAGCCCTATCATACGTAAGCCATCTGGCAACCCTCTGGGGGACGCCCAAAAAGGCATTCCGGTCGGTCGTTCGCAGCAAGCACATGCGTTATAAACTTGCGTTTATATATATATGTAATCTCAATAACACTTAATCAATAAACTTTCTAAGATATTTCAAACTGGCGACGAGGATGGGATACTAATTATCATCCGAAATAAACTTGGAATTATTGACGCAAAATATCAAAAAATTTGTCACGCACAAAAGCATACGTATACGTTTACATATACATACATGCTGTGGTGAAATTTTGCAAACGTTTACACACACATTTGCATGGCAGAGTCGCTTGCTGGTGAATTTGGAGAGATTGGATTGGCCGGCATTTTTGAGGAAAAGAAGGAAGTAATTGATTCTACGAGTGCTAAATATACTCAACGGAACCCAATTATGACGACAGTTGGAAGTTTGGAACCGTTTGATTTGGGACAGCCAAATAAATGGGGCTCATATTTGGAGCGATTTGAATTGTTCCTGCTTGCCAATGATGTCAAAGACGAGGGTCGCAAAAAGCATCTTTCCTCACATTGGTCGGAGCACCAGTCTACGATCTTTTGACATCATTGGCGTTTCCAAACCAGGTCAGTACATTACCGTTAGACCAAATTGAGAAGATTCTAACTGATCATCTTTGTCCACGTCCATCGGAAATCGCTGCATTTTATCATTTTCACAAACGTGATCAACATCCGGATGAGACCGTCGGAAACTATCTCGCAGCGCTGCGGGCATTGGCAGTGGGTTGCAATTTTGGAACAGCGTTGGACAGAATGCTGCGTGATCGTTTTGTATGCGGCATGAGGGATGAAAACTTACAGAGAAGTTTTCTTGCAGACACTGAATTGACAGTGCAGAAAGTTTTGGAGAGAGCAACTACTAGTGAAGCTGCAGCAGCGAGTGCAAAGGCTATCAGACAGCCTAACGAGACTATCCACAGCATCAAATCACAGCGCCCTCAACAACCACATAAAGGAAAAGGACAACAATGTGCGGGTTGTGCCGGTCCACACGGCCGGCAGCAATGCCCTTATCGTGAAGCAATATGTCACGGCTGTGGCCGGAAGGGCCATCTTAAGCGTGTCTGCCGGAATAATGAATCGTCAAACGATGTTCATCCAGTAAAGGGCAAAAATTCACGTGGAAAATCGGTAAACCTCATTTCTAATTTGGTGAGCCTGAAGAAACGTATCACGGTACAGATTAATGGAAAATCGTGTATTTTTGAAGTGGATTCTGGATCTGACGTAACTATGATGACGTTGCGGACTTATGATCGTATCTGGCCAACAAACAAGCCTAAGGTTTACAACTACGATCCGGGGTTTAGTGACTACCAACACAACCCAATCCAGATACTAGGAGTTTTTGATGTATCAATTCATTACAACGGTCGTAATATTGATAATCTACCAGTCATCGTCACTAAAAGCGGTTGTAGCGACCTTCTGGGTTGCAACTGGTTCGATCCACTAGGCATCAGTATCAAGGGCATACATTCAGTGGGCAGTGACGTACAGATCGCATGCATTCTGAATAAGTTCGAACATTTATTCTCAACAGAACTTGGTTGTTACACTGGTCCGCCAGTCATATTAAACATTGATGCAACAGTGCCACCAGTGCGACTACCTCCACGCCGAATTCCATATGCTCTAAAGGGACTAGTCGAAGAGGAGTTGGATCGCCTATGCAAGCAAGGGATTCTTAAACCAGTGGAGTATTCAGATTGGGCCACTCCTATTGTACCAGTTATGAAGAAGGACGGTTCAATTCGTATTTGCGGCGACTATAAATCAACTTTAAACAAAGCGGTTAAGCCACACTGCCATCAAATACCGGCGATCAACACTTTGCTGGCATCTATTGAAGGTGGATCGATTTTTTCCAAAATTGATCTGGCTCAAGCTTATCAGCAGTTAGTAGTCGACGAAAACTCGTCTTTGCTGCAAACAATCAGTACACATAAGGGTGCATTCAAAGTTACTCGATTGCAATTCGGCATTTCATCTGCACCAGGCATTTTTCAAAGCTGTATTGAGAATGTGGTACAGAATATTTCCGGAGTCTTACCATATTTTGATGACATTGTAATAATTGGAAAAACGGAAACGGAATTGGCAACTAGATTACAGGAACTGTTTATACGTTTTGATAAAGCCGGACTGCGACTACGCAAGGACAAATGCAAATTCGGAGTACCATTCGTTGAGTTTTTAGGTTTCAAAATTGACTCAACTGGTATAAGACCATGTGCCGATAAAGTCTCGGCAATCAAAGATGCACCAGCACCTAACGATAAAAAGCAGTTGCAGGCTTTTTTAGGACTACAAAATTTTTATCACTCATTTTTGCCACATAAAGCAACAGTGGCAGAACCCTTACATCGTCTTTTGGATAAAAATGCAACTTGGAGGTGGGACAAACAGTGTGAGAAGGCTTTTTCTACACTTAAGGAACTTATTGGGTCAGACGACGTACTAGTGCATTATGATGGTTGATTGCCACTAATTCTAGCTTGTGATGCGTCACCATATGGACTCGGTGCAGTTTTAAGTCACAAAATGCCAAATGGAGCGGAGAAACCCATCGCTTTTTACTCCCGTACCTTATCCAAAGCTGAGCGAAATTATGCTCAGATTGATCGAGAAGCTATTGCCTTGGTAGCAGGAGTAAAAAAGTTCCACAACTACGTCTACGGTCGTACCTTCACACTAATCACCGATCATCGACCTCTGTTGGGTATTTTTACCACATCGAAAGCAATCCCAAACATTATTTCAAATCAGATGCTACGTCGATCTGTGTTCCTCTCAGCATATACTTTCGAGCTAGTACACCGCTCCGGATTAAAAATGGGCAATGCGGATTTTTTAAGTCGTTGTCCACTGTCAGCAGCATCGGACGTTATTAGCACCGACGATGTGCTTATGATCGAATTAGCAGCAACGCCAATCATAAGTGCTGAGGCGATTGCCGCTCAAACATCGAAGGACCCCTTATTGGCGAAAGTATCAAACTGGGTGTTAAGGGGATGGCCTGACATGAAATTGGAGCAATCAGATATTGAATATCCATACTATTGCCGTCGGGAACAGCTCTCTACTAATAAAGGAGTTTTGATTTGGGGAAATCGCGCAGTAGTTCCACCGAAATCCAGAGAAACAATTTTAGTTGCTCTACATGCCGCTCATCCAGGCATTGTAAAAATGAAGGCGTTAGCGCGTAGCTATGTTTGGTGGCCAAACATTGACGCAGAGATTGAGCTCATTGTTAAGAAATGTGTTCCATGCCAGCAGAATCGTAACGATCATTCAGAGGCACCGGTGCATCATTGGGTGTCAGCCAAGCGGCCGTGGTCCCGTCTACACATCGATTTTGCAGGACCCTTTCAAGGAAAAACCTTTCTTCTGGTCGTGGATTATTACTCAAAATGGCTAGAGGTTGCGGTTGTTAGCTCCACTTCTACAGCGGCTACAATCAAAGTTCTCAGGCAACTGTTCGCTACGCATGGGTTACCAGATCAGATAGTGTCAGACAATGGCACAGTATTTACCTCCGAGGAGTTCAAGGCATTCCTCCACAACAATATAATTCGACACATTAGATCAGCACCGTTTCACCCAGCAACAAACGGCCAAGCAGAGCGAATGGTGCAGACCACCAAAAACTACCTTAAAAAACTATCTCCGAACAATAATATGGATCTAAGCCTTGCTCGATTTTTGTTTAATCAACACATAACTCCACATGCAACGACAAATCGCTCGCCAGCTCAGCTGTTGTTAAATCGGGAGTTAAAGTCCTACTTTGATAAACTACAGCCACAAGAAATTTCTAATGGAGCAGAGCCATTTATTAATCAATCGAAATGTTTTGATACTGGCAAATCCGTTTGGGTACGAAACTATGCACCCGGTCCAAAATGGATAGAAGCCTACATATCCGAGCAAACAGGACCAGTGTCTTACAAAGTTCGTTTGTCAGACAATCGCATCATGAAGCGTCATCATAACCAAATTCGAAGCCGAGTTGAACAAATAGATGTAAACATATCACATCAGGCACCATTAGCAACTGATGACAACACGGAAGATCCTGTTTCCAGTAACCGCTCTAGGCCAGAGAGTCCTAGTCAAGATGATCCACAGGCATTGCATGCCTCACCGATGCTACGACGTTCTGCTCGCATGAGACGACCCACTCAATTCTATGAGTCATCTGGGTGTTAAGGGGTGTTGTGTATGCAGCCCTATCATACGTAAGCCATCTGGCAACCCTCTGGGGGACGCCCAAAAAGGCATTCCGGTCGGTCGTTCGCAGCAAGCACACGCGTTATAAACTTGCGTTTATATATATATGTAATCTCAATATCACTTAATCAATAAACTTTCT
>JAEIFP010000142.1:0-49411 GCA_018903935.1 Drosophila insularis | reverse complement strand
TCCACATGCCTCTTCTTACACCAAACCTGTTGACAGGCCTACGAACCGGCGGATAGAACAATTAGTAACGGAAAAACGACGTTTAAGAAGAGAATGGCAGATTACTCGATCACCAGCAGCAAAACTTCGCCTAAGGCAAGCTAATCGCAACCTCTCCAAGGCGTTAAGACAAGAGGAAAGCTGGGCTCAAAGGAAATACATAGAAAAGCTCAGTCCAACCAGCACTAAACATCCTCTGTGGAAAGCCCACCCAACTTTAAGCGCTCCTACAGAGACAATTTCACCGATAAGGAGTCCAACCGGTGGATGGGCCCGCAGTGACGAAGAGAGGGCATCCGTATTTGCCACACATCTTAAAATGGTTTTCCAGCCAAATCCAACATCAAACTCATCTGTACTTCCCCCTTCGAACACATTAACGGATAGTGAGTACTCGGAACTCCAATCGGACGAGATCACTGCAGTTATTAAAAACCACATAAAGCCGAAAAAAAGCCCCTGGCCATGACCTAGTCACACCGAAAATGATCCTAGAACTCCCTATCATTGCAATACAATATATCTGCAAACTGTTCAACGCTATAATAAAAATTGGCTACTTCCCAAGAACATGGAAAAAGTCCACTATCATCATGATTCCTAAAGTGGGAAAGGACAAAACCCAGCCATCATCCTATAGGCCAATTAGTTTGCTGCCATGTCTTTCGAAGCTTTTTGAAAAGGTCCTGCAGATCCGCCTAAACTCATTTCTGGCATCGGAGAACACAATCCCTTCACACCAGTTTGGCTTCCGCGAAAAACATGGTACAATTGAACAAGTCAATCGCATAACATTCGAAATACGAACAGCATTCGAACTAAAAGAATACTGTGCGGCTGTCTTTCTCGACGTTGCCCAGGCTTTCGATAGAGTTTGGCTGGAGGGTCTGATGTTCAAAATCCGGCAAAAACTGCCACAGTACACACACAAGCTCATGGAATCTTACCTTTACAATAGGAAATTCGCTGTAAGATGTAATGGCTCCGTCTCCGCTGATTTTGAAATCAAAGCTGGTGTACCGCAAGGCAGTGTACTCGGGCCATTGCTCTACCTGCTGTACACTGCAGACTTACCAACGAGTTTAGGACTTACAACGTCCACTTTTGCCGATGACACGGCAATCCTTAGCAGATCCAAATGCCCAATACAAGCCTCTGCAAAACTAGAGGAACACCTTAAGGTGGTAGAGGAATGGCTAGCAACCTGGCGTATCCGGGTCAACGAGCAGAAATGCAAACATGTTACATTTACGCTTAACAGAAGAAACTGTCCAGCTCTAATGCTAAACAACGTACCAGTTCCTCAAGCCGTGGATGTCACTTACCTTGGCATCCACCTAGACAGAAGACTAACTTGGCGCAAGCACATCGAAGCAAAAAAGTCACAGCTTAAACTGAAAGCGAGTAGCCTACATTGGATCATCAATGCTCGGTCCCCTCTACGTCTGGAGTATAAAGTCCTCATATACAACTCCGTACTGAAACCCATCTGGACTTACGGAGCCGTACTATGGGGAAATGCAAGTACCAGCAATGTCGATATTATACAAAGAGCGCAGTCGAAGATTTTAAGATCAATCACGGGGGCCCCGTGGTATATACGAAACGACAACATTCAAAATGATCTAAATATACCTAGCGTAAAATCTGAAATAGGTACTCAACAACTAAAGTATTCTGCGAAACTGGATGCACACCCAAATGTTCTTGCCAATTCCCTTACGCGAACTAATAATAGAACTCGTCTTAAAAGAAATGACAGACCAACCCAATAACAAGTGATTAGGACCGCCTGCAATATCCCCAGGATTTATCTTAAGTACTAGTCTAAGAAAAATATCTCAAACTTGTTGTTAGGCTCTAATTTAAGAGTAGATTCAACAAATATATATTAAACGTTAAAAAAAAATGAAGTAAGTAAGTCGTCTCGCCGACTTGGATATACCATACACCAGTAAAACAAATATTTTAAATTTATAATAACCAATGCATTTTCGTATTTTTAAAAAAATCTGTTTGCATGCTTTTTAGAAGCATATCTTAGTATTTCGCTCACTCAAGCATTCGAGCACCCTAGCGCCCCCACCAGCCAACGGCCACTTCCGGCCATATGGAAAAACGTTTATATGCATAACTTGACTATTTTTATTCCGATTTTGATCAAATTTGGAATTTTGCTTGATATTAGTATCAAATTTAAGTGTGCTAAATTTGATTGCACAAGGTAGAAAATTAGGGGAGATAATCGAGTTTTTTCAAATTACGGGGGCGGAGGGGGGCGTGGCAAAATCTTTACACATAAAAAATGTGCGCAATTACTAAGCAAATATACGTACCAAATTTTGTGTCTCTAGCTAGAATAGTTTTTGAGAAAATCGGTTTTATTTAATTTGCGGGGGCGGTAGGGGGCGTGGCAAAATTTTTACAAATACAAAACGTGCGCATTTACTAAGCAAATATACGTACCAAATTTTGTGTCTCTAGTTGCTATAGTGTTTGAGAAAATCGGTTTTATTTCATTTGCGGGGGCGGTAGGGGGCGTGGCAAAATTTTTATAAATACAAAATGTGCGCGTTTACTAAGCAAATATACATACCAAATTTTGTGTCTCTAGTTGCTATGGTGTTTAAGAAAAAAAAAAATTTATAAGTATGGGCGGATATGCATATGTGCGCAAAATACTGGCCGTAAAAAAAATATATATATAATTTATAAAGGTGAGATATACGAGTTCAAAATAATGGCCGGAATGAATTAACTGTGCCTTTATTTATAAATATGGACGGGGATATACGTAGGCGAAAGAAGGCAATCGGAAAGAATGTGATTTGAATTTGGCGCACTTGAGCCGCCTATCGATATCACGACTCGACTCACGTGTCACCACTACTCCGAAAACAGCTGTCGGCCGCTGCTTATATATTTGGTTTTGGTTTGTTGTTTATTTATGTGAATTTTTTTGCCTTTTTTATACCATACACCCATAGGGTGAAATGGTATATTAAAGTCGCTAAAATGTATGTAACAGGCAGAAGGAAGCTTTTCCGACCCCATAAAGTATATATATTCTTGATCAGCATCAACAGCCGAGACGATCTAGCCATGTCCGTCTGTCCGTCCGTCCGTCCGTCCGTCCGTCCGTCCGTCCGTCCGTTCGTCCGTCCGTACGTCCGTCCGTCCGTCCGTCTGTATGAACACCTAGATCTCGGAGACTATAAGAGCTAGAGCCACCAAATTTGGTATGTAGACTCGTGCCATATGTACGCTTATCGAGTTTGTTTCAAATTTTTGACACGCCCCCTACCGCCCCCGCAAATGATATAAAACCGATTTTCTTAAACACCATAGCAACTAGAGACACAAAATTTGGTATGTATATTTGCTAAGTAAATGCGCACATTTTGCATTTGTAAAAATTTTGCCACGCCCCCTACCGCCCCCGCAAATGAAATAAAACCGATTTTCTCAAACACTATAGCAACTAGAGACACAAAATTTGGTACGTATATTTGCTTAGTAATTGCGCACATTTTTTATGTGTAAAGATTTTGCCACGCCCCCCTCCGCCCCCGTAATTTGAAAAAACTCGATTATCTCCCCTAATTTTCTACCTTGTGCAATCAAATTTAGCACACTTAAATTTGATACTAATATCAAGCAAAATTCCAAATTTGATCAAAATCGGAATAAAAATAGTCAAGTTATGCATATAAACGTTTTTCCATATGGCCGGAAGTGGCCGTTGGCTGGTGGGGGCGCTAGGGTGCTCGAATGCTTGAGTGAGCGAAATACTAAGATATGCTTCTAGAAAGCATGCAAACAGATTTTTTTTAAAAATACGAAAATGCATTGGTTATTATAAATTTAAAATATTTGTTTTACTGGTGTATGGTATATCCAAGTCGGCGAGACGACTTACTTACTTCATTTTTTTTTGTTTGTGGTTGTGCGGGAGAAAAAAAAAACACAAAACGAACGTTTTTACACACCGCGAGTGTTGTGCGCGAAACAAACACAGTACCCGATCAGTGCATATGGACGAATGCCTGGATATATATATGTATGTACGTACATGCGTAAGTACACAGGTAAGTATGTAGATATGTAAGCACCCGCGTTCTTCATACAAAACGTAAGTAATTTGTCTTTTAGTTGAATGTTGGATTCCTTTCCCCTCCTTTTTTTTGGCAAATCAATGCGCGACGCCGAAATGGATTATGTGTTGTGGATATGTACATACAGTCTGTCAAGAAACACTTTACACAGTGAAAAAAAGCTCAATTTTTTTACTTTATGTAAAAAAAACAAAGGTTTTGTTTAATTTAACTAATTTTTTTCAATGGTTAACTGTTTAATAGGTATTTTTAAATGAAATTATAAAAAACAGAAACAAAAACAATAACGGTGAAACTTAAAAAACAACAAAAACTTAGATTACACATGTTTGACACTGTCAAGAAACTCTTTACACATTTTGTTCTCTTCATCGGTTTTGCTCTCATTCTAAAAAATAACGGGGCTTTACCGTTAACTATCCTTTTAGAATCTCTATGAATCTCTATTTTTGTGTTTATTTTTTCACTTTGTGCGAGATTTGGCTGAGTACACATGAAAAAAGGAATTAAAATTTTGATTAATAATGCCGGGAAAGAGATTAAGCTTCGATGTTGTCCAATTGATCTTGTACAATCGGCAGTTGGGGAAATCAGTTCCAGAATTAGTGGAAATGTTTTCCGTGTCGAGAAAAACAATATACAACGTTCTCAGTCGCGCGGAAAACGAGGGAAGACTTGAGGCAAAGGGTGTAGGTGGCCGGAAACAAAAGATATCTGATCGGGGAAACCGCCTTATGATGCGAAGGATCAAAGCAAATCCCCAAATTTCGACCAGAACTCTTGCCAAGGAACTTAAGGAAGAGTGTGATGTGGATGTGTCCCACGAAACGGTCCGTCAGGCCATTCTTCGGCATGGGTATTCTTCGAAAGTGGCACGTAAGAAACCCTTGCTGTCCTCAACCAATGTGGAAAAGCGCTTCTCTTTTGCTCTTACTATGCTTAGGCACCCAGAGGAGTATTGGAAGGATGTTATATTTTGCGACGAGACCAAAATAATGTTGTATTACAACGAAGGTCCTCCCAAAGTATGGCGAAAGGTCTCTACAGCTTATGATAAAGCAAATATCATTCCAACAGTCAAATTTGGAAAACTGTCGGTTATGGTTTGGGCCTGCATATCCAGCCAAGGAGTCGGTGAACTGGTATTCATTGAAAACACCATGAATGCCGAGCAATATCTGCAAATTTTGAAGTCAAATTTACGCCAAAGTGCAACCAAATTTGGCTTTATAACCGAAAATCGGCCAACTTTTAAATTTTACCAGGACAACGATCCAAAACATAAAGAGTTTAATGTACGCAATTGGCTGCTTTACAACTGCGGAAAGGTCTTGGAAACACCACCACAAAGCCCAGATCTCAACCCAATCGAACATGCGTGGTCCTATTTAAAGAAAAAGGTTGGAAAAAGGAATCCAACAAACCGTGGACAGCTAAAAGCTTTTGTAATCGAAGAGTGGCAGAAGATACCCCTAGATTATATTCAAAACTTGGTCAATTCTATGAAAAGAAGACTCCAACATGTATATAATGCTAAGGGGGGCCATACTAAATACTAAGTTTTTCAAAATTAGCTATAGTTAGTTTTACATTTTAAATTTAGAACAAGATATATGAAGTGTGTAAAGAGTTTCTTGACAGTGTCAAACATGTGTAATCTAAGTTTTTGTTGTTTTTTAAGTTTCACCGTTATTGTTTTTGTTTCTGTTTTTTATAATTTCATTTAAAAATACCTATTAAACAGTTAACCATTGAAAAAAATTAGTTAAATTAAACAAAACCTTTGTTTTTTTTACATAAAGTAAAAAAATTGAGCTTTTTTCCACTGTGTAAAGTGTTTCTTGACAGACTGTATGTGCGTGCATCAATAATTGTATGACGATGTATGTAAGTATGTATGTACATATGTAAGCCAGTGCATCGGTTTTTAAGTACGCGCGTGAGGAAATTAATTTCGCAACCAATTTGAAAACACAAGAAGTCGCGGTGCATACGTTAATTGCTATTAACAATTTTTCTCTGTTTTTTTTGAGTTGTGAGAAATGTGCGAATAATTTATATGTAGATGGGTATGTACATATGCGCGTACATCAACAGATGAAGATGTATGTATGTAAGTATATTCGCGCGTGAGGAAACTAGTTCGGCATGGAAATAATTCGAACACATAAGAAATCGCGGTGAACACTTTGATTACTATTTTTTTTTTCTATTTTTTTTATATAATACTTTAATAATTTTTGGTTTTTTTTCTCTCTCTTTTTTAAACCTTTACGCGGACTTGGCGAACAGCTGTGACAAACACATGTACATGTGAATGCATATGTATGTACAAAAAAATGGAATGGGACCAAAAAAATAAAAAGGGTGATCATGAAATGGAAAACAAAAACGTTGGACAAACACGCTAAGGATTAGGAACTACCATGGAACCTTGGAACAGGTCAGGTATGTACATACAATATATAAAAGTGTGTAGGTCGCTGTGGAAAAGCGGGAAAACCTCACACTTTTATTAGTATGTAGGGCAAATGAAATGAATAATGAAATTTTGTACTTATCAGGAATTCCGCCGATGCTAGCTGGAGGAGCGGAAGGATATCCGGCTCGAAGGACCAATGTTCGTGGAGGGGCGGAAGGATCCAAATAAAATACAAGTCGCTGGCGAGTGCCAATTTCTTCTGGGTATGGTGAGCGGGTGATGAATTAAGAACGCGCGATAAATTCGGTTAAAAAACTTATACTTTATTCAATATTCACAGGTGGCCCGACACACACGAAATGGTTCGGGTTAAATATATGAAGTTCGAGATTACAAATCTGAAGGAGAAGAACGGGTGTTCGGGACTCGGACTAGATTAAATGGCGATCCCCATGGGAAAAAAACCAGTCACCCCTCCTGGTGTGACCGTAGCTGCCGAGGATAAAAAAACCCTCCTCACTCCTCACTGCTCTTCGCCGCTCACTGCTGTTCACCCGGTGGCGTGAACAGGGTGTTCTATAGCGGCTATCTTAGTCCCTGTGACCGCTACCGTGGCATCTACAGCCATGAAAGCTGCATTATTTGTACTAGAGCCGGGAACTTGGGACCTGTGTACGATATCTTGGTTTCTCGAAACGTAAAACCTTAATTCTCGTGCCCACAGCCTTGATTCCAAAGGCCGTGAAATGTGCATTGGGTGTTCTAGAGCGGCTATATTAGGTCCTGTGACCGCTACCTTGACATCCAGAGCCATGAAATCTTGGCTTCTCGAGCCGTAAAACCTTAATTCTTGTGCCCACAGCCTTGATTCCAAAGGCCGTGAAATGTGCATTGGGTGTTATAGAGGGCTATCTTAGGTCCTGTGACCGCTACCTTGACATCCAGAGCCATGGAAGCTGGATTATTTGTACTAGAGCCGGTATCTTGGGTCCTGTGTACGATACCTTGGCTTCTTGAGACGCAAAACCTTCATTTTCGTGCCCAAAGCCTTGATTCCAAAGGCCGTGAAATGTGCATTGGGTGTTCTAGAGCGGCTATCTTAGTCCCTGTGACCGCTACCGTGGCATCTACAGCCATGAAAGCTGTTTTATTTGTACTAGAGCCGGTATCTTGGGTTTTAAGCCGGATACTTTAGCTTCTGGAGCCATGAAGATTTCATTAGGCGCTCTGAAGCAAATATCGCTAGCCCTGTGCCCAAAGCCTCGACTTCCACGTCCGTGAAATCTGGATTAGGTGTTCTAGAGCGGCTATCTGAGGTCCAACAGCCATGAAAGCTTCATTATTTGTACTAAAACCGGTATCTTGGGCCTCTGAACGATATCTTGGCTTCTCGAGCCGTAAAACCTTCATTCTCGTGCCCAAAGCCTTGATTCCTAAGGCCGTGAAATGTGCATTGGGTGTTCTAGAGCGGCTATCTTAGGTCCTGTGACCGCGACCGTGGCATCTACAGTTTTCTAGCGCGGCTATCTCAGGTCCTACAGCAATGAAAGCTGCATTATTTGTACTAGAGCCGGTATCTTGGGACCTGTGTACGATATCTTGGCTTCTCGAGCCGGTATCTAGGGTCCTGTGTGCGATACTGTAGCTTCTCGAGCCGTTAAACCTTCATTCACGTGCCCAAAGCCTTGACTCCAAAGGCCGTGAAATGTGCATTGGGTGTTCTAGAGCGGCTATCTTAGGTCCTGTGACCGCTACCTTGACATCCAGAGCCATGAAAGCTGGATTATTTGTACTAGAGCCGGTATCTTGGGTCCTGTGTACGATACCTTGGCTTCTTGAGACGCAAAACCTTCATTCTCGTGCCCAAAGCCTTGATTCCAAAGGCCGTGAAATGTGCATTGGGTGTTCTAGAGCGGCTATCTGGAGTTATTAATAATCATTAGATAGTTAATTAAAGGTAAGATAATTGTAAGGTAAATGTGTATATAAGGGAAAAAAAAATTTTTTTTTTTTTGTGTCTTAGTTTGTGTCTGCTCAGACAAATTCTCTTTCTCTCTTTCTTTTCGAAATCATATGAATATATTTTCAATAATAGATGAATCCATAAAAAAAATTTATATACATATATTTGTTTTTTCGTTTTCACTTTTTGATAGTATATATTTATTTATTTTTTTTTTTTTTTTAAAAAGATATCTATATATATATTCTTATTAAAATTTTTTTTTCTTTTTTTTTTTTTTTTATATATATATTTTTTTTGTGTTTTATTTGTTATTCCTTTTTAGTCTATCCTTATGAACTTTTTGTTCCCTATTTTTCCTATTCTTTATAACTACATTATTATTTTTCTCTATACTAATGACATCAAACGGTCCTATATAAGAAGATTCTAATTTATGACCTGTTTCATTATTGAGATAAACTTGGTCTCCTATTTCTATTTTAAAATCTAATACTTTGCTATCATTTATTTCTTTTTGCTTAATTTTATTTTTTTCTAAAAGAATTCGAGCTCTCTTACACGCGTTTTCTAATCTAAACTTAACTTCCTTAGAATAGTCTTCTATATTATATATTGGATCTATAGTATTAACGCTATTAAATTGAATTGGTAGGTTACTTTGTTTACCAAATACAAGTTCATATGGACAATAAATTTGTGTTACTGATGGTGTTGTGCTAAAACAATACACGAAATACTGTAACCATATGTCCCAATCAGTTTTATCTACTGAAATATATGAACGAATGTACTCGTTGAAGGTCCTATGACTTCTTTCAACGGTACCTAATGTCTGGTGGTGGTGTGCTGTAGACGTTATATTGTCTATTTTTAAATACTTGCACAAGTCATTTATAATGGAATTTTTATATTCTGTTCCCATGTCCGTAATGAACGTCTTCATTGGACCGTACTTCAGAATAAAAGATTCGACTATGGCTTTTGCCACAGTTGTTGCACTTTTGTTTGCCACAGGAATTGCTACTAAATACTTTGTCAGGTCACATATTAATGTGATTGCGTATTCATTCCCATTTTCCGAACGTGGTAGTGGACCAATTGTGTCCACTATCACTCTGTCAAAAGCATATTGTGGAGTTTCGGTTATAATCATAGGTGATCGTGTATGTTTCGTCGTTTTCGACGTCAGGCATTTTGGACATTTATTAATGTACTTTTTAACATATTTAGTCATGTTTTTCCAATAATATCGTCTCTTTATTTTTGCAATTGTTTTATTTATGCCTGTATGACCTCTTTGAATTGGATCTTCATGGAATGTAGACAATATAGCTTCTTTTTCTTTATCGTTTTGGATGAGGGTCACCGGCGTGAGTAGCGCTACTCCTAAAAATTGTAAAATTTGATTGCCCATATTTTTAAAAGATTCTATTGAAATAGTTTCAAAGATCTTTTCGCTCGGTGCCACTTTGACTTTGGTGATACTAAGTATACCGGCTTCTTTTTCGAGCCTTTGAAAAAACTGACCTAAGTCGAGAATTCCATTGGTATAGATATCGCAAATGTCAATTCTTGCTATAACTTTCTTGCCATGTTTGAATGTGGTCGAGGAATCAGTTATTCGCAAGGTCACTACTTTTCGTACTTCGTCATTTACAATAACGTCAAATACGTTGGGCTTAGAAGCTTTTTCAAGATTTTGCCTTGGCAATAGTTCTTGTTTATTTTCTGCGCAGAAATTGTTTTGTCTACTTTGGTACCTGGTAGTGACTTTCAGGATTCTTTTGTTCATGTCAATTAGATCGGATATTGTTATCCTTGATAGGGCGTCTGCCACAAAGTTATCTTTACCTCTCAAATACTCTACTGTAAAGTCGTACTCTTCCAATTCTAGCCGCATGCGTGTCAGTTTTGAACTCGGGTTGACCATGGAGAACAAATATGTTAATGGTCTATGGTCTGTTCGCACTGTGAAATGTTTTCCATATATATATGGTCGAAAATATGTTATTGCCCAGTGCATTGCTGCTAGCTCTTGTTCTGTAGTACTCTTGTTGCTTTCACCTTTAGTGAATGCTCTTGATGCATATGAAACTGGAAGCTGGAGTCCATTATAGTTTTGTGTTAGAACTGCTCCACATGCTTGTTTGCTTGCATCTGTGATTATGCAAAATTCTTTGCTAAAATCCGGGTACTGCAATAGATTAGGTTGAACGAGCTTTTCTTTTAAGTATTGGAATGTATTTTCGCATTCTGCTGTCCATTCGAATGGAACATTCTTTTTACATAATCTTGTTATGTGCCGGGAATATTCGGCGAAATTACGTTAAATTTGGTGGTCTAATTATTAACCAATCCTCTGAACTATTGTAATCTAATTGGCAATTAAATCTTTTCATGAAATCTAGTCCTATTATTCCATCGCAGGGGATTGCGAAATCTTCATGAAGTATATGAAATTTATATGGAATAATGTATTTGTCTGTTTGTAGCTCAATTGAGGCTAGTCCTTTAGATTTTATTACTCCTTCTCCTATGCCTCGAATGTCTACAGTTTTGTTTACTTGGATTTTTTTTTTTTTTTTAACGTTTGATATATATTTGTTGAATCTACTCTTAAATTAGAGCCTAACAACAAGTTTGAGATATTTTTCTTAGACTAGTACTTAAGATAAATCCTGGGGATATTGCAGGCGGCCCTAATCACCTATTTCAGATTTTACGCTAGGTATATTTAGATCATTTTGAATGTTGTCGTTTCGTATATACCACGGGGCCCCCGTGATTGATCTTAAAATCTTCGACTGCGCTCTTTGTATAATATCGACATTGCTGGTACTTGCATTTCCCCATAGTACGGCTCCGTAAGTCCAGATGGGTTTCAGTACGGAGTTGTATAGGAGGACTTTATACTCCAGACGTAGAGGGGACCGAGCGTTGATGATCCAATGTAAGCTACTCGCTTTCAGTTTAAGCTGTGACTTTTTTGCTTCGATGTGCTTGCGCCAAGTTAGTCTTCTGTCTAGGTGGATGCCAAGGTAAGTGACGGCTTGAGGAACTGGTACGTTGTTTACCATTAGAGCTGGACAGTGTATTCTGTTATGCGTAAATGTAACATGTTTGCATTTCTGTTCGTTGACCCGGATACGCCAGGTTGCTAGCCATTCCTCTATCAACTTGAGGTGTTCCTCTAATTTTGCAGAGGCTTGTATTGGACATTTGGATCTGCTAAGGATTGCCGTGTCATCGGCAAAAGTGGAGTTGGTAAGTCTGCAGTGTACAGCAGGTAGAGCAATGGGCCGAGTACACTGCCTTGCGGTACACCAGCTTTGATTTCAAAATCAGCGGAGACGGAGCCATTACATCTAACAGCGAATTTCCTATTGTAAAGGTAAGATTCCATGAGTTTGTGTGTGTACTGTGGCAGTTTTTGCCGGATTTTGAACATCAGACCCTCCAGCCAAACTCTATCGAAAGCCTGGGCAACGTCGAGAAAGACAGCCGCACAGTATTCTTTTAGTTCGAATGCTGTTCGTATTTCGGATGTTGTAACGATCCTTTCTCGTCCTTCGGGATATTTATAATATCTCTCGGGCTAGGTTCGGCACAACAAAATTTATTTTGTGCCCCGGTGAAATTAGAACAGCTTTGTTTATTGATTTGATTTTTTATAATACGTTTATTTGCGATCGTTATGGGCTTGATTGGCTATGACAAGTTTCTCTGCGGTAGGTCTGGACTTGGACAGCGTTGGTGAGTTACTTTGAATCCCTCGTCGTCGCTTCCTGCCTTCCTCTTGCTTCTGTTGCCGATTATTGTTTCGGTCTGTATCATATGCTTGAGTTGTGCTCCACACCTCTGCACCCTTTCGCTATGCTCGTTGAGATGGCTCTTGCTTTATGACTTTGGCAGGATATTCCTCAATTATTGGTATTCGTCAGGATATATAGATCCTGGAATTTCGGCAGTAGGATATATCCTCGTGCCTACCATTAACTTTGGATACTCCTGGAGATGCTTGGCTTCTCTCCCACTCGCTCTAGCTTGGGTACGGTGTTTACTATCCTTATTTAAGGATTTGTTGCTGTCGAAATGAACTGTACAGGTTACTCGTAAGGCCTGTATAGTTCCTTGTTTTTACTTTGCTCCTTCTGTTTCCTTGATAAGTTCTTAAGGTTACTCGTAAGGCCTTAATTACTTGTTACTTGATCACTACTTGATGACTTGATGACTTGATGACTTCATTGACGGGCGTTGCCTTTATATAGGCAACTCCCGCGGCCTCAGGAATAGCTTGGTGTAGTACCGCTATACAGCTGGTACATTTCCATCGGCCCTCTGCTTTCACCCACGCATTCCCTTGTTGCTATGCGTGGTGAAAGTCCCGTAAATCTTTGGCGCATATGTCCACTTTCTTTGTGGCTGCGCGCCCATTTATTCCTTGTCCCTGTCTTTCTTATTTGTACATATTGACTTGCATCCCTTTCTTATGCTGGCGTCGCCTTTCTATTGGCCGCCCATCGTATCCCGTTGGCTTTCTCTGCTTTCATCGCTGCCTTTGCCCGTCGCTCCCTTTGATCCACTTGTCATACCCAATTTCACACATATTCTCTCCTTATTATATTTACATACATATATATGACAATTATATTAACTTAAGCTATTGTTTAACGATAATCATATTGATTAAATTAACATATGAAATCGTTTAATTTCCCATACAATGCACATTCATCCGCATATCGTATCTATCAGATATGAGGGCTTCCCCATTGTTCATCCCTCCCCCTTCGGTTCGCATATTCCCCTATCCAATCCACAAACCATTATCGTTTCATACATGCATACATGCCCCGCACCCGTCTCGTGGGCTTGCTTGGCCCTCACTTTGTTCTCATAATTTCGGCAGTTCATGCTCTCACTGCTTTGATCTCTTGTGTGTGACGTAGGCAGAGAGCACCCATAAGCCACCGGTACTCCCTCTCGCGGTCATACACGCATAGCATACATGTATTGTGAGTGTATGCTTGTACATGCATTGTACGTCAATGCATGCATTTCTATTGTGGCCTCTCTGTGCTCTTAAATTGTCTCACTGGGCCAATGCCCTTTTCGCTTGCCCTTATTTGCTCTTATATAGCCGATTTTATACATTATGCCTCCCACGCATCTTCCCGCTTGTACGAAATTTGCCATCGGTCGCATGCGGCTCGATCATCATGCTCGATCGTACGTCACAGGTTCGATCGAGCCATGTTGGACCTGGTTGCCCGTCGTATGTATGCATATTGGTTTTTTTGCATTCTGCTTCCCACGCATCTTCCCGCTTGTACGAAATTGCTCGCGGTTGCGTGTGGTTCGATCCATTGCATTTGATCGTAACTTATTTGCGTTGCACTGGTTCGATCGACCAGTGCCAATATTGGTCGTATATCGTACATCTGGTTCGTGTCTCGGCTATGTCTTGTATCGTATATCGTACATCTGGTTCGTGTCTTGGCTATATCTTGTATCTGGTGCGTTATTCACACCTTTGTATTGCCTCGCTGTTGGTTTGTTGTGTGGGATATTATTATGATTTATAATATTCCTCACAATGTTATGCGATTGACTTGTTCAATTGTACCATGTTTTTCGCGGAAGCCAAACTGGTGTGAAGGGATTGTGTTCTCCGATGCCAGAAATGAGTTTAGGCGGATCTGCAGGACCTTTTCAAAAAGCTTTGAAAGACATGGCAGCAAACTAATTGGCCTATAGGATGATGGCTGGGTTTTGTCCTTTCCCACTTTAGGAATCATGATGATAGTGGACTTTTTCCATGTTCTTGGGAAGTAGCCAATTTTTATTATAGCGTTGAACAGTTTGCAGATATATTGTATTGCAATGATAGGGAGTTCTAGGATCATTTTCGGTGTGACTAGGTCATGGCCAGGGGCTTTTTTCGGCTTTATGTGGTTTTTAATAACTGCAGTGATCTCGTCCGATTGGAGTTCCGAGTACTCACTATCCGTTAATGTGTTCGAAGGGGGAAGTACAGATGAGTTTGATGTTGGATTTGGCTGGAAAACCATTTTAAGATGTGTGGCAAATACGGATGCCCTCTCTTCGTCACTGCGGGCCCATCCACCGGTTGGACTCCTTATCGGTGAAATTGTCTCTGTAGGAGCGCTTAAAGTTGGGTGGGCTTTCCACAGAGGATGTTTAGTGCTGGTTGGACTGAGCTTTTCTATGTATTTCCTTTGAGCCCAGCTATCCTCTTTTTTTGCTGCTGGTGATCGAGTAATCTGCCATTCTCTTCTTAGACGTCGTTTTTCCGTTACTAATTGTTCTATCCGCCGGTTCGTAGGCCTGTCAACAGGTTTGGTGTAAGAAGAGGTATGTGGAGTAGATACTCTTGCTGCAGCTCCCATCATCGACTCAAGTGCAGAGACGCACATATCAATGTCCTCTGCAGCATCCAGTTTCGGCGAACAGTCAATGTGGGCACTCATGTACATTTTAAATTTAAGCCAATTTGTTTTGTTGTTTGTAAGCCTATATGGGCGATCAAGTACTTGAGGTCTTGTTAATAATGTGAATAGCACTGGAGAGTGATCGGAAGTTAAATCTAGTAGTGTTTCCGCAGTGATCCGATTACGTGGAATCCTCTTGGTTACTGCGAAATCAATCAAGTCAGGCACTTTCTGTGGATCTGTGGGCCAATAAGTAGGCCTACCCGGTGAGACGCAATCCATCTTATTGAGAGGGTTGACTATTGTGTTGTACAACTGCTTTCCTTTAGGATTTACCAGGCGAGATCCCCAGTGCGTATGTTTGGCGTTATAGTCCCCTGCTGCAATGAAGCGATCTACGAGTGTGTTAAAGAAATCGGTAAATTCCTTTTCAGAGATTGAGAAGCGTGGTGGGCAGTACAGGGCGACCAATGTAGTGTTGCCGCAGCTGGTTTGGACGGTTATAGCAGTTGCTTGTAGGTGCTGTGTTTCAAATCTGTTGAGGAACGAGTGTTTTATACGGTTTTTGATTAGGATACCGGTCCCGCCATGAGCTTTTCCGTCTGGATGGTTTGTTGCGTAGAAGGTATATTTTGGTATTTGAAAATTATTTTTTGATGTTAAATGTGTTTCCGAAATCAGCAAAACGTCGATTTCACTTGAGTCTAGGAATAGTTGCAGTTCATTTTTGTGCTTGGAGATGCCGTTAGCATTCCAAAGACATAGACGTAGGGAAGCCATTATTTATTCTCGATAAGCTTCTGGATAAGCAGGTTTTGATTCCGCATTAGTTCGTGCACACAGTTTTGCATGAACGTCATAAAAGTGGTCATGTTTTGATTGAGTGAGATCAATAGGGCCTCTAGACCACTTGGAGTTTGCTGGCCAAGCTCTGGTGCGCTAGGTTGCGGATTCTGTAGATGGCGGAGTGACGGGGTCTCTTTCGCGGGCTCCGTCTGTCCAGTTCGGAGCACACTAGCGAAGGATACACTAGGACTGGTTGTAGCAGTCATGTTGGATGATCTAACAGCCTTGGCGAAGAAAAACCTCCGGTGTAGTTTTGGAGGCGTTGAAGATGATTTTTGGTCCGGCTGGGGGTTTGCGCCCGTTTAGGTGTGATTTAAGATCCTTAAAGACAGGACATCCTCTGTAGTTGGCCGTGTGGTTCCCTCCACAGTTGCTGCATAGTCTTAGTGCGACGTTGTTTCTGTCCTTGGTGCAAATTCCACCTTCATGATGTTCGCCGCAGCCAACACACACTGACCTAAGATTGCAATTGTTAGAGGTGTGGTTGTATTCCTGGCAGTTTTTACACTGCGGTGGTTGGCGTCTCTTATGGGGCTCCTCTACGGTGATTCTTCTGTGCAGTAGAAGCTGTAGGTTGTAGATCGGGTGCACTTCATTTGGCTTCGACCGCTTTGCATCTGGTTGGAGCTCGATTTTAAAGAGCGGTTGTGCGACTTTATTCCTGTTGATGATGTTGACAACGGACTTGACCGCAAACCCTTTTTCGACCAACGAGTCTGCTATTTCTTGAGTAGGGACCGATGGCTCAATCCCCTTTAACACAACCTGGAGCCCATTACTGCTTTTTAGTTGGTAGGTATAGAAGTTGATGTTAGCATTACGGAGGTACTTTTCGATGATGCGGAAATTGTCCTCAGTTTGGGCTTGACATTTAATTTCTTTAATGTTACCCCTATTGAGAGGGGTTACAACAAAGTTATTTGCCCCTACTGTTTCTACTAGCTTCGAAATCAGGGCGCTGCAGTTGGCTCCACGGATGTATAAAGGGGGTGGTCTAGCCGATTTAACTTTATCTACAGCGCCGGCTTGATCGTCTTGCTGATCGGCAAGAATTTTAAAACGATTCCCGCTAAGGGGTGCTACTCGTTCATTTGGTTTGGTTATTTTCGGCGTATTGCCACTTTTTTTCTTTTGCGGGCTTAGCTTCCGCTTAGTTATTTTAATATATCTGTCCATTCCAGTTTGGACAGAAGTCGTTGGGTTTACTATTGTGGCTGACTCTGGGCGACTTGTCGTTGACGGCTTGAGGCAGGTCAATACTTCGGCAGACGTTGCAGTAGTTGCTGTCAACGAGCTGACGGTGCTGGTTGGTGCAATCGGTGACCCAGTTATCGATATTGATGGAGAAGCACACTGCTCTCTCCACGGTAGGTTGCTGTTAATTGCTGAGTGGCTGGCACTTTCGGTGTTATTGCTTACGTTAGCATTCGGTGGGGTCGGCGACACCACCGAAAAGTACGCGTTGTTGCGTTGGACCGAGAGTCGACGCTCACGTTGTTGTTGTACAATTAGTTCTTGTAGCTGTTGCTGGTGGGGATTGAGAGAGCTTGGGCCCGAATTGGTGGACATGGCTTTTGTAAAAATTACGCACTTTGTTGTTGCAACTTAGTATTTATTGCTATTAGAGCCCTACACAACTTTTTGCAAACGCAGACTTTTTTTTTTTTTTTTTTTATTACACTCAATTTTTGCGGAGTGCATTAAAAAACACGTCTGCACACGGCGGCAGTTGAATTGATAGTTTACTTGGATGTCGTGAAATACATCAGAATTTTCTTTTATTATTGAAATGTCTGCACCGGTATCAATTAAGAATGTTATTTTCTTATTTGTTTTAACATTCTTAAATGATACGAAATTATTAAGACTTAGGTTAATGGAATAGACTTTATTTTTTAATTTTGAGCATTTGGAGGATCTTGTCCGTTTCCCTGGTCGCTTTGGGTAATTCGGACATTTGTGTTGTTGTAACCAATCGGTTGGTTATTTGTATTTTGTCTATTATTATTGCGTCCACCTCCACGGCCGCCTCTTTGGTGGCGTGAATAATTTCGGCCTCGTTGGGCTCTGTGGGCATCATTATTTCTCCAATTCGAGTTGTTATTGTTCCAATTCGAGTTGTTTCTCCAGTTACCATTATTGTTATAGCGGCGTCTGCCGCGGTCATTATGCTGGGCATAAAAAATGGTATTATTTTGGAAACTTCCGGTGGAACCCGACTCTACTGAAAGAGTGGTAAATCTGGTGATTGCTTCTTTGGCTGATTGAAAGTGTCCTGATTCCATTAATAATTGGACTCTTGGACTTTTGGTATGACCTACCATAGCATTTACCGCCACTTTGGTGGTGTATTTTATTGCTTGTTCAGTTGGAAGACCATCCGAAATATAAGCGCCTTTAAGGGCATCGGTCAACTCAGTAATTTCGTTTGTGTATGAAACACAGTTATTTGGGTTTCTCTGCAGATTTTTAATTTTTGCTGTTAAAAGATCTACTGACAATCTACCTTGAAGATTGTTGATAGTCTTTGTATAACTTCATCAATCGTTTCTTCTGAGCTTAGGCTATTAGCCGCTTGACCTTTTAATTTTGATTTTATCAGTTGGATGGCTACCGCTTCGTGCGGTTCTTTTATGGTGTCAAGAACGCGAAGCGCTCCAATGAAACCTGGTAGACTTTTACTATCACCATCGAAGTATGGTATCAGCTTGGTGGCTGTATTTATGAATTCTACCCTCGTTTGTGCCATTTTGTTGTTTTCTTTGGGAATTGTTGGTTTGTTACGACTTATCACTGATGGTTCTTCTTGACTTATTTCTTCATCAGCCATTAGTTGCGTTTTTTCTTCCAGTACTATTGAAGTTTCCAAATCAGATGTTTGTTTGAATTCAATATTGTGTCTGTTTAGCACAGTTATTGCTTTTTGTTTGCAATCACTGTAGAACGCATTTGCGGCTGTTTTTTGCCATGTCTTTAGTTTGCTATAGTGTTCAGTTAATACCGCTCTAATAGCTTGAAGATTCTCGGTTATTATCTTCGTGTGTTTAGTTACTGTGTCTTGGGATGTTTCTCTATTCTGCGAGAGACACTTACAAGATTTAGTTAATTCTTGTGCGTGTATTCTAGCTTTTTCTATTATATCATCCCAAGTAACCATAGTTTGTTAAGATTAATTTCTATTTCTATTTTGGATTCTTGAGAACCCATTTTACTAAACAAAAAAAAGGAATTTGTCGTTTAGACCTCTTGTTGATTTAAGAAAAAGATTTTGAAAATGTGTAAGGTTTTACTATTCTATGTCTATTATTTCTATATCTGAGTCTGTTAAATCTATTGGTTCTACACTCGATTCCGATATGTTTATCAGCGCAATTGAGTCCTTGAAAAGTTCGTGGACCCATCCGGGCACGTCTTTTCTTAAAGACGTCTTAGCTAATAATCTACTATAAGCTACTTTTATGGATTTTTCCATAAGATCTACAATGTTTTTTCGAAATTTGTAGTTGTGGGCTATCCAATACCTTATTTCCTTGTATTTGTGATTTGTTTCACCTGATTGTATCAGGAAATCAAGGAAAGGTAAATATTTTTGGAGCTTTTTTGTTTCTGCTTTATCCATATTCTACACTAACTGCCTAAGCCTATTTAACTGATTATGGATGTATTTAGTTCTTTACTGCTTCGGTTCCTCCATTAGGTAGAAACGCAGTGTGCCTGCTGCGTTTGAAAAACAGCATACATATGGTACCGTGAGAATGAAACTCATCTGTACCCTAGTGCCTCCTTTGACTGGGAAATCTTCGCCCGTTATATCAAGGTAAGCTAACCTAATTTGTACTAAGTTTATGGAGCGTTGAGGTGAGGTACTTCCCTCGCTTCTAAAAACCTCAATTAAGTCTTGGACTATGCTAGGGTGCCTGTAGTTTATTTTTTCAAAGTACCTGTCGCAATGGGTCATTTTTTTAAAATTTTTTTTTTATTATATATATATTTTATCTTTTGTTAAAAAGGTTTTGATTTATCATTGCTTGTGTGCATATGTATTTTTTAGATCTTATCTATATCATTAGCTTGGCTTAGAGCTCTTTTTGTTACACATCTATTGTGTAGAGCTTTTATTGTTACACATTTATTGTGTAATAGGTAAGCCTTATATAATACATATGCGCACAATATTATGACAATTATTAATAGTAGTATGTTCGTTAATGTCATATCAGCATTTGATGATTCAATTTCATTTATGACATTCGCAGTGGAGTCCACTGATTTTGTTTCGATTAACCCCATTGTGGGTATATCGGATATGTCATCAAATTTACTTATGCTATTATCGAACATACGTATGGGATTTTTTTTTTTTATTTATTACAAGTGTGCAAAATATGAAATAAAGTTCATAAAGACAGGTTAAAAATTTTTGTTTAGCAATTACTTTAATTTTATTAATAAAATTGTTATGGATTCATGCATATTTTTTTTTTTATTTAAATTTGTTTGTGAAGAGAAAAAAAAATAAGAGAGAAATAAAATTTATCTCAACTGTGTCTTGCACAGCGAGCCGGAGACGTGGAAAAATTATAGAGTATGTGGTTGGCTCACAATTCAGGTATACATTTCAATTGTTTTATTTTTAAAAAAAAAAAATTCTCCAGCCACATTGTTAGTAATAGCCTAGCAGTGAGTTAGTAGCTCCAACTTGCTATTAAGCTTATAATTAGAATTATTAAATTAAAGGCAAGTTAAGGCTTGCGCATTTCTGCGGCCCCCTTGCGTTTCTTCGCTCTTTGGCGAAGTTCAGCTTTCAGGATGTCAATACGCTCTATGCAGCGTTGTCGGTCTTCCTCCGTCTTCAGAGTGGCCAGTAAGTCTACTTCCAGCCTCTTCTGCTGGAGTAGCTTGTGTATTTGGCCTCCTCTTTTGGTCTTCTTTGGCTCTGGCTTTGTAGATTTTGTGTTGCGGGCCCGGTACTCAGCTATTGTGAGTGGGCGCGGTCCATCGTTGGGATACAGCTCTAACGCTTCCTCTAGCGTCGGTGCATCCATTTGCTCGATAGGAGCAGATTCCGCAAAGGGAATATCTTCACTGTTCATTCGTGCTCCTTATTGGTTGATTGGTCGATTTCGAACGCCACTGCCGAAAAGATGGATACTTGACGGGGGGCGGGAATTTGTTGTTGCCAGTTGCCAGACTGCTTGCTGCTGCTGCTAATGCTGCTCTCTATCGCTAAAGTAGTTGCAACACATTGTGAGACATTGTTTTATGCTTTTTTTTTTTGTTTGTTTTGTTGAACTTTTCTTGGGTTTTTTTTTTTTTTTTATTGTTGCTGTTGTTAGCATGGAGAGTCCTTGTAGGTCCTTTAGTGAATTGTCACGGTCGCCATGTAATGACCGGGTTCCATTTAAGAAGAAATGATATTATTGAGGACGGACACGTCAGTGTCCGTTGATTCTAGTTTTCAGATTGATTCTTTATTCCAAAATATTCTTTTGCTTAAGCTAAGTTTACATATATATTCTTATGCTGCGACTTATGCGACAGCTACAAAAGAGAGGGAGAGTGTCAGTACATACATACATATTGTTGGAGCGCATGCATCAAAGTGCTTGGTCAGCGTTCCCACGCTGGCCTGGCTCTAGCTCATGTTACGCTTGTGCATACATTGCTTATGTGAATATATGTATGTGCATATACAAATGCACATACATATATGATCATGCTTAGCTGTAGATTTATGTGAATATGTTTATGTACATCAATGTATATATATATAAACATATTCAAGTGCACAATTATATTTTAATGCGTATATGTTTAATTGTTTATACTTGCAACAGGGTGTTACAAGTTGAGCTTATTGTACTGAATGATTATTTGTATGAATATACTACACGCGATATACTTTAGCTTCTGGAGCAATGAAGATTTCATTAGGCTCTCTGAAGCAAATATCGATAGCCCTGTGAAATATGCATTAAGTTTTCTAGCGCGGCTATCTCAGGTCCTACAGCCATAAAAGCTGCATTATTTGTACTAGAGCCGGTATTTGGCACCTGTGTACGATATCTTGGATTCTCGAGCCGTTAAACCTTCATTTTAGTGCCCAAGCCCTTGATTCCAAAGGCCGTGTAATCTGTATTGGGTGTTCTATAGCGGCTATTTAGGTCCTGTGACAGCTTCCTTGGCATCTACAGCCATGAAAGGTGTTTTATTTGTACTAGATCCGGCATCTTGGGACCTGTGTACGATACTTTAGCTTCTGGAGCCGTGAAGATTTCCATAGGCGCTCTGAAGCAAATATCGCTAGCCCTGTGCCCAAAGCCTTGACTTCCACGTCCGTGAAATGTGGGTTAGGTGTTCTAGAGCGGCTATCTGAGGTCCAACAGCCATGAAAGCTGCATTATTTGTACTAAAACCGGTATCTTGGGACCTGTGTACGATATCTTGGCTTCTCGAGCCGGTATCTTGGGACCTGTGTGCGATGCTGTAGCTTCTCGAGACGTTAAACCTTCATTCACTTGCCCAAAGCCTAGACTCCAAAGGCCGTGAAATGTGCATAAGTTGTTCTAGAGCGGCATTCTCAGGTCCAACAGCCATGAAAGCTGCATTATTTGTACGTGAGCCGGTATCTTGAGACCTGTGTACGATACTTTAGCTTGTGGAGCCGTGAAGATTTCAATAGGCGCTCTGAAGCAAATATCGCTAGCCCTGTGCCCAAAGCCTTGACTTCCACGTCCGTGAAATGTGGGTTAGGTGTTCTAGAGCGGCTATCTGAGGTCCAACAGCCATGAAAGCTGCATTATTTGTACTAAAACCGGTATCTTGGGACCTGTGTACGATATCTTGGCTTCTCGAGCCGGTATCTTGGGTCCTGTGTGCGATACTGTAGCTTCTCGAGCCGTTAAACCTTCATTCACTCGTGCCCAAAGCCTTGACTCCAAAGGCCGTGAAATGTGCATTAGGTGTTCTAGAGCGGCTTTCTCAGGTCCTACAGCCATGAAAGCTGCATTATTTGTACTAGAGCCGGTATCTTGGGACCTGTGTACGATATCTTGGCTTCTCGAGCCGTAAAACCTTCATTCTCGTGCCCAAAGCCTTGATTCCAAAGGCCGTGAAATGTGCATTGGGTGTTCTAGAGCGGCTATCTTAGGTCCTGTGACAGCTTCTTTGGCATCTACAGCCATGAAAGCTGCATTATTTGTACTAGATCCGGTATCTTGGGACCTGTGTACGATACTTTAGCTTCTGGAGCCGTGAAGATTTCATTAGGCGCTCTGAAGCAAATATCGCTAGCCCTGTGCCCAAAGCCTTGACTTCCACGTCGGTGAAATGTGGATTAGGTGTTCTAGAGCGGCTATCTGAGGTCCAACAGCCATGAAAGCTGCATTATTTGTACTAAAACCGGTATCTTGGGACCTGTGTACGATATCTTGGCTTCTCGAGCCGGTATCTTGGGTCCTGTGTGCGATTCTCGAAACGTTAAACCTTCATTCACTTGCCCAAAGCCTAGACTCCAAAGGCCGTGAAATGTGCATTGGGTGTTCTAGAGCGGCTTTCTCAGGTCCTACAGCCATGAAAGCTGCATTATTTGTACTAGAGCCGGTATCTTGGGACCTGTGTACGATATCTTGGCTTCTCGAGCCGTAAAACCTTCATTCTCGTGCCCAAAGCCTTGATTCCAAAGGCCGTGAAATGTGCATTGGGTGTTCTAGAGCGGCTATCTTAGGTCCTGTGACCGCTACCTTGGCATCTACAGCCATGAAAGCTGTTTTATTTGTACTAGAGCCGGTATCTTGGGTTTTGTGCCCGATACTTTAGCTTCTCGAGCCATGAAGATTTCATTAGGCGCTCTGAAGCAAATATCGCTAGCCCTGTGCCCAAAGCCTTGACTCCCACGTCCGTGAAATGTGCATTAGGTGTTCTAGAGCGGCTATCTCAGGTCCAACAGCCATGAAAGCTGCATTATTTGTACTAGAGCCGGTATCTTGGGACCTGTGTACGATATCTTGGCTTCTCGAGCCGTAAAACCTTCATTCTCGTGCCCAAAGCCTTGATTCCAAAGGCCGTGAAATGTGCATTGGGTGTTCTAGAGCGGCTATCTTAGGTCCTGTGACCGCTACCGTGGCATCTACAGCCATGAAAGCTGTTTTATTTGTACTAGAGCCGGTATCTTGGGTTTTGTGCCCGATACTTTAGCTTCTCGAGCCATGAAGATTTCATTAGGCGCTCTGAAGCAAATATCGCTAGCCCTGTGCCCAAAGCCTTGACTCCCACGTCCGTGAAATGTGCATTAGGTGTTCTAGAGCGGCTATCTCAGGTCCAACAGCCATGAAAGCTGCATTATTTGTACTAGAGCCGGTATCTTGGGACCTGTGTACGATATCTTGGCTTCTCGAGCCGTAAAACCTTCATTCTCGTGCCCAAAGCCTTGATTCCAAAGGCCGTGAAATGTGCATTGGGTGTTCTAGAGCGGCTATCTTAGGTCCTGTGACCGCTACCGTGGCATCTACAGCCATGAAAGCTGTTTTATTTGTACTAGAGCCGGTATCTTGGGTTTTGTGCCCGATACTTTAGCTTCTCGAGCCATGAAGATTTCATTAGGCGCTCTGAAGCAAATATCGCTAGCCCTGTGCCCAAAGCCTTGACTCCCACGTCCGTGAAATGTGCATTAGGTGTTCTAGAGCGGCTATCTCAGGTCCAACAGCCATGAAAGCTGCATTATTTGTACTAGAGCCGGTATCTTGGGACCTGTGTACGATATCTTGGCTTCTCGAGCCGTAAAACCTTCATTCTCGTGCCCAAAGCCTTGATTCCAAAGGCCGTGAAATGTGCATTGGGTGTTCTAGAGCGGCTATCTTAGGTCCTGTGACCGCTACCTTGGCATCTACAGCCATGAAAGCTGTTTTATTTGTACTAGAGCCGGTATCTTGGGACCTGTGTAGATATCTTGGCTTCTCGAGCCGATACTTTAGCTTCTCGAGCCATGAAGATTTCATTAGGCGCTCTGAAGCAAATATCGCTAGCCCTGTGCCCAAAGCCTTGACTCCCACGTCCGTGAAATGTGCATTAGGTGTTCTAGAGCGGCTATCTCAGGTCCAACAGCCATGAAAGCTGCATTATTTGTACTAGAGCCGGTATCTTGGGACCTGTGTACGATATCTTGGCTTCTCGAGCCGGCTATCTTCACTTGCCCAAAGCCTTGATTCCAAGCCGAAATGTGCATTAGGTGTTCTAGAGCGGCTATCTCAGGTCCAACAGCCATGAAAGCTGCATTATTTGTACTAGAGCCGGTATCTTGGGACCTGTGTACGATATCTTGGCTTCTCGAGCCGTAAAACCTTCATTCTCGTGCCCAAAGCCTTGATTCCAAAGGCCGTGAAATGTGCATTGGGTGTTCTAGAGCGGCTATCTTAGGTCCTGTGACCGCTACCTTGGCATCTACAGCCATGAAAGCTGTTTTATTTGTACTAGAGCCGGTATCTTGGGTCCTGTGCCCGATACTTTAGCTTCTCGAGCCATGAAGATTTCATTAGGCGCTCTGAAGCAAATATCGCTAGCCCTGTGCCCAAAGCCTTGACTTCCACGTCGGTGAAATGTGGATTAGGTGTTCTAGAGCGGCTATCTTAGGTCCTACACACAGCCATGAAAGCTGCATTATTTGTACTAGAGCCGGTATCTTGGGACCTGTGTACGATATCTTGGCTTCTCGAGCCGGTATCTGGGACCTGTCATTACGTAGCTTCTCGAAGCCGTTAAAAACGCTTCATTCACTGTGCCCAAAGCCTTGACTCCAAAGGCCGTGAAATGTGCATTAGGTGTTCTAGAGCGGCTATCTTATCTCAGGTCCTACAGCCATGAAAGCTGCATTATTTGTACTAGAGCCGGTATCTTGGGACCTGTGTACGATATCTTGGCTTCTCGAGCCGTAAAACCTTCATTCTCGTGCCCAAAGCCTTGATTCCAAAGCCTGAAAAGGCCGTGTGCATTGGGTGTTCTAGAGCGGCTATCTTAGGTCCTGTGACCGCTACCTTGACATCCAGAGCCATGAAAGCTGCATTATTTGTACTAGAGCCGGTATCTTGGGTTTTGAGCACGATACTTTAGCTTCTGGAGCCATGAAGATTTCATTAGGCGCTCTGAAGCAAATATCGCTAGCCCTGTGCCCAAAGCCTTGACTTCCACGTCCGTGAAATCTGTATTAGGTGTTCTAGAGCGGCTATCTGAGGTCCAACAGCCATGAAAGCTGCATTATTTGTACTAGAGCCGGTATCTTGGGACCTGTGTACGATATCTTGGCTTCTCGAGCCGGTATCTTGGGACCTGTGTACGAATTCTTAGCTTCTCGAGCCGTAAAACCTTCATTCTCGTGCCCAAAGCCTTGATTCCAAAGGCCGTGAAATGTGCATTGGGTGTTCTAGAGCGGCTATCTTAGGTCCTGTGACCGCTACCGTGGCATCTACAGCCATGAAAGCTGTTTTATTTGTACTAGAGCCGGTATCTTGGGACCTGTGTACGATACTTTAGCTTCTGGAGCCATGAAGATTTCATTAGGCGCTCTGAAGCAAATATCGCTAGCCCTGTGCCCAAAGCCTTGACTTCCACGTCCGTGAAATGTGCATTAGGTGTTCTAGAGCGGCTATCTTAGGTCCTGTAACCGGACCGTACGATATGCTTCTCAGCGAAAACCTTCATCTCGGCCCATCACAGCCATGAAAGCTGTATTTATTTGTACTAGAGCCGGTATCTTGGGACCTGTGTACGATATCTTGGCTTCTCGAGCCGGTATCTTGGGTTCTGTGCCCGATACTTTAGCTTCTCGAGCCATGAAGATTTCATTAGGCGCTCTGAAGCAAATATCGCTAGCCCTGTGCCCAAAGCCTTGACTCCAACGTCCGTGAAATGTGCATTAGGTGTTCTAGAGCGGCTATCTCAGGTCCAACAGCCATGAAAGCTGCATTATTTGTACTAGAGCCGGTATCTTGGGACCTGTGTACGATATCTTGGCTTCTCGAGCCGTAAAACCTTCATTCTCGTGCCCAAAGCCTTGATTCCAAAGGCCGTGAAATGTGCATTGGGTGTTCTAGAGCGGCTATCTTAGGTCCTGTGACCGCTACCTTGGCATCTACAGCCATGAAAGCTGTTTTATTTGTACTAGAGCCGGTATCTTGGGTTTTGTGCCCGATACTTTAGCTTCTCGAGCCATGAAGATTTCATTAGGCGCTCTGAAGCAAATATCGCTAGCCCTGTGCCCAAAGCCTTGACTACCACGTCCGTGAAATGTGCATTAGGTGTTCTAGAGCGGCTATCTCAGGTCCAACAGCCATGAAAGCTGCATTATTTGTACTAGAGCCGGTATCTTGGGACCTGTGTACGATATCTTGGCTTCTCGAGCCGTAAAACCTTCATTCTCGTGCCCAAAGCCTTGATTCCAAAGGCCGTGAAATGTGCATTGGGTGTTCTAGAGCGGCTATCTTAGGTCCTGTGACCGCTACCTTGGCATCTACAGCCATGAAAGCTGTTTTATTTGTACTAGAGCCGGTATCTTGGGTCCTTTGTACCCGATACTTTAGCTTCTGGAGCCATGTAAGATTTCCATTAGGCGCTCTGAAGCAAATATCGCTAGCCCTGTGCCCAAAGCCTTGACTTCCACGTCCGTGAAATGTGCATTAGGTGTTCTAGAGCGGCTATCTGAGGTCCAACAGCCATGAAAGCTGCATTATTTGTACTAGAGCCGGTATCTTGGGACCTGTGTACGATATCTTGGCTTCTCGAGCCGTACTTAAAATATGTGCGAGCTGTAGCTTCTCGAGCCGTAAAACCTTCACTCTCGTGCCCAAAGCCTTGTTTCCAAAGGCCGTGAAATGTGCATTGGGTGTTCTAGAGCGGCTATCTTAGGTCCTGTGACGCATTCTCAGGTCTCAACAGCCATGAAAGCTGTTTTATTTGTACTAGAGCCGGTATCTTGGGACCTGTGTACGATACTTTAGCTTCTGGAGCCGTGAAGATTTCATTAGGCGCTCTGAAGCAAATATCGCTAGCCCTGTGCCCAAAGCCTTGACTTCCACGTCCGTGAAATGTGCATTAGGTGTTCTAGAGCGGCTATCTCAGGTCCAACAGCCATGAAAGCTGCATTATTTGTACTAGAGCCGGTATCTTGGGACCTGTGTACGATATCTTGGCTTCTCGAGCCGGTATCTTGGGACCTGTGTGCGATGCTGTAGCTTCTCGAGACGTTAAACCTTCATTCACTTGCCCAAAGCCTTGATTCCAAAGGCCGTGAAATGTGCATTAGGTGTTCTAGAGCGGCTATCTGAGGTCCAACAGCCATGAAAGCTGCATTATTTGTACTAGAGCCGGTATCTTGGGACCTGTGTACGATATCTTGGCTTCTCGAGCCGTAAAACCTTCATTCTCGTGCCCAAAGCCTTGATTCCAAAGGCCGTGAAATGTGCATTGGGTGTTCTAGAGCGGCTATCTTAGGTCCTGTGACCGCTACCTTGGCATCTACAGCCATGAAAGCTGTTTTATTTGTACTAGAGCCGGTATCTTGGGTTTTGTGCCCGATACTTTAGCTTCTCGAGCCATGAAGATTTCATTAGGCGCTCTGAAGCAAATATCGCTAGCCCTGTGCCCAAAGCCTTGACTCCCACGTCCGTGAAATGTGCATTAGGTGTTCTAGAGCGGCTATCTCAGGTCCAACAGCCATGAAAGCTGCATTATTTGTACTAGAGCCGGTATCTTGGGACCTGTGTACGATATCTTGGCTTCTCCAGCCGTAAAACCTTCATTCTCGTGCCCAAAGCCTTGATTCCAAAGGCCGTGAAATGTGCATTGGGTGCTATTTAGGTGTCTAGCTTCTTGAGGTCCTGTTAAACCTTCATTGGCATCTACAGCCATGAAATTTTATAATCTAATATCGCTAGCCCTGTGCCCAAAGCCTTGATTCCAAAGGCCGTGAAATGTGCATTAGGTGTTCTAGAGCGGCTATCTCAGGTCCAACAGCCATGAAAGCTGCATTATTTGTACTAGAGCCGGTATCTTGGGACCTGTGTACGATATCTTGGCTTCTCCAGCCGTAAAACCTTCATTCTCGTGCCCAAAGCCTTGATTCCAAAGGCCGTGAAATGTGCATTGGGTGTTCTAGAGCGGCTATCTTAGGTCCTGTGACCGCTACCGTGGCATCTACAGCCATGAAAGCTGTTTTATTTGTACTAGAGCCGGTATCTTGGGTTTTGTGCCCGATACTTTAGCTTCTCGAGCCATGAAGATTTCATTAGGCGCTCTGAAGCAAATATCGCTAGCCCTGTGCCCAAAGCCTTGACTCCCACGTCCGTGAAATGTGCATTAGGTGTTCTAGAGCGGCTATCTCAGGTCCAACAGCCATGAAAGCTGCATTATCTGTACTAGAGCCGGTATCTTGGGACCTGTGTACGATATCTTGGCTTCTCAAGCCGTAAAACCTTCATTCTCGTGCCCAAAGCCTTGATTCCAAAGGCTGTGAAATGTGCATTGGGTGTTCCAGAGCGGGTATCTCAGGTCCAACAGCCATGAAAGCTGCATTATCTGTACTAGAGCCGGTATCTTGGGACCTGTGTACGATATCTTGGCTTCTCAAGCCGTAAAACCCTTATTCTCGTGTCCACAGCCTTGATTCCAAAGGCCGTGAAATGTGCATTGGGTGTTCTAGAGCGGCTATCTTAGGTCCTGTGACCGCTACCGTGGCATCTACAGCCATGAAAGCTGTTTTATTTGTACTAGAGCCGGTATCTTGGGTTTTGTGCCCGATACTTTAGCTTCTCGAGCCATGAAGATTTCATTAGGCGCTCTGAAGCAAATATCGCTAGCCCTGTGCCCAAAGCCTTGACTCCCACGTCCGTGAAATGTGCATTAGGTGTTCTAGAGCGGCTATCTCAGGTCCAACAGCCATGAAAGCTGCATTATTTGTACTAGAGCCGGTATCTTGGGACCTGTGTACGATATCTTGGCTTCTCGAGGAATGACTAGCTTCTCGAGCCGTAAAACCTTCATTCTCGTGCCCAAAGCCTTGATTCCAAAGGCCGTGAAATGTGCATTGGGTGTTCTAGAGCGGCTATCTTAGGTCCGCCGCTACTTACAGCCATGAAAGCTGTTTTATTTGTACTAACCGGTATATTGAATACGATATCTTGGCTTTTGAGCCGGTATCTTGGGTTCTGTGCCCGATATGTTTAGCTTCTCGAGCCGTGAAAATTTCATTAGGCGCTCTGAAGCAAATATCGCTAGCCCTGTGCCCAAAGCCTTGACTCCAACGTCCGTGAAATGTGCATTAGGTGTTCTAGAGCGGCTATCTCAGGTCCTACAGCCATGAAAGCTGCATTATTTGTACTAGAGCCGGTATCTTGGGACCTACAGCCATGAAAGCTGTTTTATCTTGGCTACTAGAGCCGGTATCTTGGGTTTTGTGCCCGATACTTTAGCTTCTCGAGCCATGAAGATTTCATTAGGCGCTCTAAGCAAATATCGCTAGCCCTGTGCCCAAAGCCTTGACTCCCACGTCCGTGAAATGTGCATTAGGTGTTCTAGAGCGGCTATCTCAGGTCCAACAGCCATGAAAGCTGCATTATTTGTACTAAAGCCGGTATCTTGGGACCTGTGTACGATATCTTGGCTTCTCGAGCCGTAAAACCTTCATTCTCGTGCCCAAAGCCTTGATTCCAAAGGCCGTGAAATGTGCATTGGGTGTTCTAGAGCGGCTATCTCAGGTCCTGTGACCGCTACCATGGCATCTACAGCCATGAAAGCTGTGTTATTTGTACTAGAGCCGGTATCTTGGGTTTTGTGCCCGATACTTTAGCTTCTCGAGCCATGAAGATTTCATTAGGCGCTCTGAAGCAAATATCGCTAGCCCTGTGCCCAAAGCCTTGACTCCCACGTCCGTGAAATGTGCATTAGGTGTTCTAGAGCGGCTATCTCAGGTCCAACAGCCATTATTGCATTATTTGTACTAGAGCCGGTATCTTGGGACCTGTGTACGATATCTTGGCTTCTCGAGCCGGTATCTTGGGTTTTGTGCGATACTTTAGCTTCTCGAGCCATGAAATTCCTAAAAATATCGTTACCCTGTGCCCAAAGCCTTGATTCCAAAGGCCGTGAAATGTGCATTAAGTGTTCTAGAGCGGCTATCTCAGGTCCAACAGCCATTATTGCATTATTTGTACTAGAGCCGGTATCTTGGGACCTGTGTACGATATCTTGGCTTCTCGAGCCGTAAAACCTTCATTCTCGTGCCCAAAGCCTTGATTCCAAAGGCCGTGAAATGTGCATTGGGTGTTCTAGAGCGGCTATCTTAGGTCCTGTGACCGCTACCTTGACATCTACAGCCATGAAAGCTGTTTTATTTGTACTAGAGCCGGTATCTTGGGTTTTGTGCCCGATACTTTAGCTTCTCGAGCCATGAAGATTTCATTAGGCGCTCTGAAGCAAATATCGCTAGCCCTGTGCCCAAAGCCTTGACTCCCACGTCCGTGAAATGTGCATTAAGTGTTCTAGAGCGGCTATCTCAGGTCCAACAGCCATTATTGCATTATTTGTACTAGAGCCGGTATCTTGGGACCTGTGTACGATATCTTGGCTTCTCGAGCCGTAAAACCTTCATTCTCGTGCCCAAAGCCTTGATTCCAAAGGCCGTGAAATGTGCATTGGGTGTTCTAGAGCGGCTATCTTAGGTCCTGTGACCGCTACCGTGGCATCTACAGCCATGAAAGCTGTTTTATTTGTACTAGAGCCGGTATCTTGGGTTTTGTGCCCGATACTTTAGCTTCTCGAGCCATGAAGATTTCATTAGGCGCTCTGAAGCAAATATCGCTAGCCCTGTGCCCAAAGCCTTGACTCCCACGTCCGTGAAATGTGCATTAGGTGTTCTAGAGCGGCTATCTCAGGTCCAACAGCCATTATTGCATTATTTGTACTAGAGCCGGTATCTTGGGACCTGTGTACGATATCTTGGCTTCTCGAGCCGTAAAACCTTCATTCTCGTGCCCAAAGCCTTGATTCCAAAGGCCGTGAAATGTGCATTGGGTGTTCTAGAGCGGCTATCTTAGGTCCTGTGACCGCTACCGTGGCATCTACAGCCATGAAAGCTGTTTTATTTGTACTAGAGCCGGTATCTTGGGTTTTGTGCCCGATACTTTAGCTTCTCGAGCCATGAAGATTTCATTAGGCGCTCTGAAGCAAATATCGCTAGCCCTGTGCCCAAAGCCTTGACTCCCACGTCCGTGAAATGTGCATTAGGTGTTCTAGAGCGGCTATCTCAGGTCCAACAGCCATGAAAGCTGCATTATTTGTACTAGAGCCGGTATCTTGGGACCTGTGTACGATATCTTGGCTTCTCGAGCCGTAAAACCTTCATTCTCGTGCCCAAAGCCTTGATTCCAAAGGCCGTGAAATGTGCATTGGGTGTTCTAGAGCGGCTATCTTAGGTCCTGTGACCGCTACCGTGGCATCTACAGCCATGAAAGCTGTTTTATTTGTACTAGAGCCGGTATCTTGGGTTTTGTGCCCGATACTTTAGCTTCTCGAGCCATGAAGATTTCATTAGGCGCTCTGAAGCAAATATCGCTAGCCCTGTGCCCAAAGCCTTGACTCCCACGTCCGTGAAATGTGCATTAGGTGTTCTAGAGCGGCTATCTCAGGTCCAACAGCCATGAAAGCTGCATTATTTGTACTAGAGCCGGTATCTTGGGACCTGTGTACGATATCTTGGCTTCTCGAGCCGTAAAACCTTCATTCTCGTGCCCAAAGCCTTGATTCCAAAGGCCGTGAAATGTGCATTGGGTGTTCTAGAGCGGCTATCTTAGGTCCTGTGACCGCTACCGTGGCATCTACAGCCATGAAAGCTGTTTTATTTGTACTAGAGCCGGTATCTTGGGTTTTGTGCCCGATACTTTAGCTTCTCGAGCCATGAAGATTTCATTAGGCGCTCTGAAGCAAATATCGCTAGCCCTGTGCCCAAAGCCTTGACTCCCACGTCCGTGAAATGTGCATTAGGTGTTCTAGAGCGGCTATCTCAGGTCCAACAGCCATGAAAGCTGCATTATTTGTACTAGAGCCGGTATCTTGGGACCTGTGTACGATATCTTGGCTTCTCGAGCCGTAAAACCTTCATTCTCGTGCCCAAAGCCTTGATTCCAAAGGCCGTGAAATGTGCATTGGGTGTTCTAGAGCGGCTATCTTAGGTCCTGTGACCGCTACCGTGGCATCTACAGCCATGAAAGCTGTTTTATTTGTACTAGAGCCGGTATCTTGGGTTTTGTGCCCGATACTTTAGCTTCTCGAGCCATGAAGATTTCATTAGGCGCTCTGAAGCAAATATCGCTAGCCCTGTGCCCAAAGCCTTGACTCCCACGTCCGTGAAATGTGCATTAGGTGTTCTAGAGCGGCTATCTCAGGTCCAACAGCCATGAAAGCTGCATTATTTGTACTAGAGCCGGTATCTTGGGACCTGTGTACGATATCTTGGCTTCTCGAGCCGTAAAACCTTCATTCTCGTGCCCAAAGCCTTGATTCCAAAGGCCGTGAAATGTGCATTGGGTGTTCTAGAGCGGCTATCTTAGGTCCTGTGACCGCTACCGTGGCATCTACAGCCATGAAAGCTGTTTTATTTGTACTAGAGCCGGTATCTTGGGTTTTGTGCCCGATACTTTAGCTTCTCGAGCCATGAAGATTTCATTAGGCGCTCTGAAGCAAATATCGCTAGCCCTGTGCCCAAAGCCTTGACTCCCACGTCCGTGAAATGTGCATTAGGTGTTCTAGAGCGGCTATCTCAGGTCCAACAGCCATGAAAGCTGCATTATTTGTACTAGAGCCGGTATCTTGGGACCTGTGTACGATATCTTGGCTTCTCGAGCCGTAAAACCTTCATTCTCGTGCCCAAAGCCTTGATTCCAAAGGCCGTGAAATGTGCATTGGGTGTTCTAGAGCGGCTATCTTAGGTCCTGTGACCGCTACCGTGGCATCTACAGCCATGAAAGCTGTTTTATTTGTACTAGAGCCGGTATCTTGGGTTTTGTGCCCGATACTTTAGCTTCTCGAGCCATGAAGATTTCATTAGGCGCTCTGAAGCAAATATCGCTAGCCCTGTGCCCAAAGCCTTGACTCCCACGTCCGTGAAATGTGCATTAGGTGTTCTAGAGCGGCTATCTCAGGTCCAACAGCCATGAAAGCTGCATTATTTGTACTAGAGCCGGTATCTTGGGACCTGTGTACGATATCTTGGCTTCTCGAGCCGTAAAACCTTCATTCTCGTGCCCAAAGCCTTGATTCCAAAGGCCGTGAAATGTGCATTGGGTGTTCTAGAGCGGCTATCTTAGGTCCTGTGACCGCTACCGTGGCATCTACAGCCATGAAAGCTGTTTTATTTGTACTAGAGCCGGTATCTTGGGTTTTGTGCCCGATACTTTAGCTTCTCGAGCCATGAAGATTTCATTAGGCGCTCTGAAGCAAATATCGCTAGCCCTGTGCCCAAAGCCTTGACTCCCACGTCCGTGAAATGTGCATTAGGTGTTCTAGAGCGGCTATCTCAGGTCCAACAGCCATGAAAGCTGCATTATTTGTACTAGAGCCGGTATCTTGGGACCTGTGTACGATATCTTGGCTTCTCGAGCCGTAAAACCTTCATTCTCGTGCCCAAAGCCTTGATTCCAAAGGCCGTGAAATGTGCATTGGGTGTTCTAGAGCGGCTATCTTAGGTCCTGTGACCGCTACCGTGGCATCTACAGCCATGAAAGCTGTTTTATTTGTACTAGAGCCGGTATCTTGGGTTTTGTGCCCGATACTTTAGCTTCTCGAGCCATGAAGATTTCATTAGGCGCTCTGAAGCAAATATCGCTAGCCCTGTGCCCAAAGCCTTGACTCCCACGTCCGTGAAATGTGCATTAGGTGTTCTAGAGCGGCTATCTCAGGTCCAACAGCCATGAAAGCTGCATTATTTGTACTAGAGCCGGTATCTTGGGACCTGTGTACGATATCTTGGCTTCTCGAGCCGTAAAACCTTCATTCTCGTGCCCAAAGCCTTGATTCCAAAGGCCGTGAAATGTGCATTGGGTGTTCTAGAGCGGCTATCTTAGGTCCTGTGACCGCTACCGTGGCATCTACAGCCATGAAAGCTGTTTTATTTGTACTAGAGCCGGTATCTTGGGTTTTGTGCCCGATACTTTAGCTTCTCGAGCCATGAAGATTTCATTAGGCGCTCTGAAGCAAATATCGCTAGCCCTGTGCCCAAAGCCTTGACTCCCACGTCCGTGAAATGTGCATTAGGTGTTCTAGAGCGGCTATCTCAGGTCCAACAGCCATGAAAGCTGCATTATTTGTACTAGAGCCGGTATCTTGGGACCTGTGTACGATATCTTGGCTTCTCGAGCCGTAAAACCTTCATTCTCGTGCCCAAAGCCTTGATTCCAAAGGCCGTGAAATGTGCATTGGGTGTTCTAGAGCGGCTATCTTAGGTCCTGTGACCGCTACCGTGGCATCTACAGCCATGAAAGCTGTTTTATTTGTACTAGAGCCGGTATCTTGGGTTTTGTGCCCGATACTTTAGCTTCTCGAGCCATGAAGATTTCATTAGGCGCTCTGAAGCAAATATCGCTAGCCCTGTGCCCAAAGCCTTGACTCCCACGTCCGTGAAATGTGCATTAGGTGTTCTAGAGCGGCTATCTCAGGTCCAACAGCCATGAAAGCTGCATTATTTGTACTAGAGCCGGTATCTTGGGACCTGTGTACGATATCTTGGCTTCTCGAGCCGTAAAACCTTCATTCTCGTGCCCAAAGCCTTGATTCCAAAGGCCGTGAAATGTGCATTGGGTGTTCTAGAGCGGCTATCTTAGGTCCTGTGACCGCTACCGTGGCATCTACAGCCATGAAAGCTGTTTTATTTGTACTAGAGCCGGTATCTTGGGTTTTGTGCCCGATACTTTAGCTTCTCGAGCCATGAAGATTTCATTAGGCGCTCTGAAGCAAATATCGCTAGCCCTGTGCCCAAAGCCTTGACTCCCACGTCCGTGAAATGTGCATTAGGTGTTCTAGAGCGGCTATCTCAGGTCCAACAGCCATGAAAGCTGCATTATTTGTACTAGAGCCGGTATCTTGGGACCTGTGTACGATATCTTGGCTTCTCGAGCCGTAAAACCTTCATTCTCGTGCCCAAAGCCTTGATTCCAAAGGCCGTGAAATGTGCATTGGGTGTTCTAGAGCGGCTATCTTAGGTCCTGTGACCGCTACCGTGGCATCTACAGCCATGAAAGCTGTTTTATTTGTACTAGAGCCGGTATCTTGGGTTTTGTGCCCGATACTTTAGCTTCTCGAGCCATGAAGATTTCATTAGGCGCTCTGAAGCAAATATCGCTAGCCCTGTGCCCAAAGCCTTGACTCCCACGTCCGTGAAATGTGCATTAGGTGTTCTAGAGCGGCTATCTCAGGTCCAACAGCCATGAAAGCTGCATTATTTGTACTAGAGCCGGTATCTTGGGACCTGTGTACGATATCTTGGCTTCTCGAGCCGTAAAACCTTCATTCTCGTGCCCAAAGCCTTGATTCCAAAGGCCGTGAAATGTGCATTGGGTGTTCTAGAGCGGCTATCTTAGGTCCTGTGACCGCTACCGTGGCATCTACAGCCATGAAAGCTGTTTTATTTGTACTAGAGCCGGTATCTTGGGTTTTGTGCCCGATACTTTAGCTTCTCGAGCCATGAAGATTTCATTAGGCGGCTATCTCAGGTCCAACAGCCATGAAAGCTGCATTATTTGTACTAGAGCCGGTATCTTGGGACCTGTGTACGATATCTTGGCTTCTCGAGCCGTAAAACCTTCATTCTCGTGCCCAAAGCCTTGATTCCAAAGGCCGTGAAATGTGCATTAGGTGTTCTAGAGCGGCTATCTCAGGTCCTACAGCCATGAAAGCTGCATTATTTGTACTAGAGCCGGTATCTTGGGACCTGTGTACGATATCTTGGCTTCTCGAGCCGTAAAACCTTCATTCTCGTGCCCAAAGCCTTGATTCCAAAGGCCGTGAAATGTGCATTGGGTGTTCTAGAGCGGCTATCTTAGGTCCTGTGACCGCTACCGTGGCATCTACAGCCATGAAAGCTGTTTTATTTGTACTAGAGCCGGTATCTTGGGTTTTGTGCCCGATACTTTAGCTTCTCGAGCCATGAAGATTTCATTAGGCGCTCTGAAGCAAATATCGCTAACCCTGTTGCCAAAGCCTTGACTCCCACGTCCGTGAAATGTGCATTAGGTGTTCTAGAGCGGCTATCTCAGGTCATGAAAGCTGCATTATTTGTACTAGAGCCGGTATCTTGGGACCTGTGTACGATATCTTGGCTTCTCGAGCCGTAAAACCTTCATTCTCGTGCCCAAAGCCTTGATTCCAAAGGCCGTGAAATGTGCATTGGGTGTTCTAGAGCGGCTATCTTAGGTCCTGTGACCGCTACCGTGGCATCTACAGCCATGAAAGCTGTTTTATTTGTACTAGAGCCGGTATCTTGGGTTTTGTGCCCGATACTTTAGCTTCTCGAGCCATGAAGATTTCATTAGGCGCTCTGAAGCAAATATCGCTAGCCCTGTTCCCAAAGCCTTGACTCCCACGTCCGTGAAATGTGCATTAGGTGTTCTAGAGCGGCTATCTCAGGTCCAACAGCCATGAAAGCTGCATTATTTGTACTAGAGCCGGTATCTTGGGACCTGTGTACGATATCTTGGCTTCTCCAGCCGTAAAACCTTCATTCTCGTGCCCAAAGCCTTGATTCCAAAGGCCGTGAAATGTGCATTGGGTGTTCTAGAGCGGCTATCTTAGGTCCTGTGACCGCTACCGTGGCATCTACAGCCATGAAAGCTGTTTTATTTGTACTAGAGCCGGTATCTTGGGTTTTGTGCCCGATACTTTAGCTTCTCGAGCCATGAAGATTTCATTAGGCGCTCTGAAGCAAATATCGCTAGCCCTGTGCCCAAAGCCTTGACTCCCACGTCCGTGAAATGTGCATTAGGTGTTCTAGAGCGGCTATCTCAGGTCCAACAGCCATGAAAGCTGCATTATTTGTACTAGAGCCGGTATCTTGGGACCTGTGTACGATATCTTGGCTTCTCGAGCCGTAAAACCTTCATTCTCGTGCCCAAAGCCTTGATTCCAAAGGCCGTGAAATGTGCATTGGGTGTTCTAGAGCGGCTATCTTAGGTCCTGTGACCGCTACCGTGGCATCTACAGCCATGAAAGCTGTTTTATTTGTACTAGAGCCGGTATCTTGGGTTTTGTGCCCGATACTTTAGCTTCTCGAGCCATGAAGATTTCATTAGGCGCTCTGAAGCAAATATCGCTAGCCCTGTGCCCAAAGCCTTGACTCCCACGTCCGTGAAATGTGCATTAGGTGTTCTAGAGCGGCTATCTCAGGTCCAACAGCCATGAAAGCTGCATTATTTGTACTAGAGCCGGTATCTTGGGACCTGTGTACGATATCTTGGCTTCTCGAGCCGTAAAACCTTCATTCTCGTGCCCAAAGCCTTGATTCCAAAGGCCGTGAAATGTGCATTGGGTGTTCTAGAGCGGCTATCTTAGGTCCTGTGACCGCTACCGTGGCATCTACAGCCATGAAAGCTGTTTTATTTGTACTAGAGCCGGTATCTTGGGTTTTGTGCCCGATACTTTAGCTTCTCGAGCCATGAAGATTTCATTAGGCGCTCTGAAGCAAATATCGCTAGCCCTGTGCCCAAAGCCTTGACTCCCACGTCCGTGAAATGTGCATTAGGTGTTCTAGAGCGGCTATCTCAGGTCCAACAGCCATGAAAGCTGCATTATTTGTACTAGAGCCGGTATCTTGGGACCTGTGTACGATATCTTGGCTTCTCGAGCCGTAAAACCTTCATTCTCGTGCCCAAAGCCTTGATTCCAAAGGCCGTGAAATGTGCATTGGGTGTTCTAGAGCGGCTATCTTAGGTCCTGTGACCGCTACCGTGGCATCTACAGCCATGAAAGCTGTTTTATTTGTACTAGAGCCGGTATCTTGGGTTTTGTGCCCGATACTTTAGCTTCTCGAGCCATGAAGATTTCATTAGGCGCTCTGAAGCAAATATCGCTAGCCCTGTGCCCAAAGCCTTGACTCCCACGTCCGTGAAATGTGCATTAGGTGTTCTAGAGCGGCTATCTCAGGTCCAACAGCCATGAAAGCTGCATTATTTGTACTAGAGCCGGTATCTTGGGACCTGTGTACGATATCTTGGCTTCTCGAGCCGTAAAACCTTCATTCTCGTGCCCAAAGCCTTGATTCCAAAGGCCGTGAAATGTGCATTGGGTGTTCTAGAGCGGCTATCTTAGGTCCTGTGACCGCTACCGTGGCATCTACAGCCATGAAAGCTGTTTTATTTGTACTAGAGCCGGTATCTTGGGTTTTGTGCCCGATACTTTAGCTTCTCGAGCCATGAAGATTTCATTAGGCGCTCTGAAGCAAATATCGCTAGCCCTGTGCCCAAAGCCTTGACTCCCACGTCCGTGAAATGTGCATTAGGTGTTCTAGAGCGGCTATCTCAGGTCCAACAGCCATGAAAGCTGCATTATTTGTACTAGAGCCGGTATCTTGGGACCTGTGTACGATATCTTGGCTTCTCGAGCCGTAAAACCTTCATTCTCGTGCCCAAAGCCTTGATTCCAAAGGCCGTGAAATGTGCATTGGGTGTTCTAGAGCGGCTATCTTAGGTCCTGTGACCGCTACCGTGGCATCTACAGCCATGAAAGCTGTTTTATTTGTACTAGAGCCGGTATCTTGGGTTTTGTGCCCGATACTTTAGCTTCTCGAGCCATGAAGATTTCATTAGGCGCTCTGAAGCAAATATCGCTAGCCCTGTGCCCAAAGCCTTGACTCCCACGTCCGTGAAATGTGCATTAGGTGTTCTAGAGCGGCTATCTCAGGTCCAACAGCCATGAAAGCTGCATTATTTGTACTAGAGCCGGTATCTTGGGACCTGTGTACGATATCTTGGCTTCTCGAGCCGTAAAACCTTCATTCTCGTGCCCAAAGCCTTGATTCCAAAGGCCGTGAAATGTGCATTGGGTGTTCTAGAGCGGCTATCTTAGGTCCTGTGACCGCTACCGTGGCATCTACAGCCATGAAAGCTGTTTTATTTGTACTAGAGCCGGTATCTTGGGTTTTGTGCCCGATACTTTAGCTTCTCGAGCCATGAAGATTTCATTAGGCGCTCTGAAGCAAATATCGCTAGCCCTGTGCCCAAAGCCTTGACTCCCACGTCCGTGAAATGTGCATTAGGTGTTCTAGAGCGGCTATCTCAGGTCCAACAGCCATGAAAGCTGCATTATTTGTACTAGAGCCGGTATCTTGGGACCTGTGTACGATATCTTGGCTTCTCGAGCCGTAAAACCTTCATTCTCGTGCCCAAAGCCTTGATTCCAAAGGCCGTGAAATGTGCATTGGGTGTTCTAGAGCGGCTATCTTAGGTCCTGTGACCGCTACCGTGGCATCTACAGCCATGAAAGCTGTTTTATTTGTACTAGAGCCGGTATCTTGGGTTTTGTGCCCGATACTTTAGCTTCTCGAGCCATGAAGATTTCATTAGGCGCTCTGAAGCAAATATCGCTAGCCCTGTGCCCAAAGCCTTGACTCCCACGTCCGTGAAATGTGCATTAGGTGTTCTAGAGCGGCTATCTCAGGTCCAACAGCCATGAAAGCTGCATTATTTGTACTAGAGCCGGTATCTTGGGACCTGTGTACGATATCTTGGCTTCTCGAGCCGTAAAACCTTCATTCTCGTGCCCAAAGCCTTGATTCCAAAGGCCGTGAAATGTGCATTGGGTGTTCTAGAGCGGCTATCTTAGGTCCTGTGACCGCTACCGTGGCATCTACAGCCATGAAAGCTGTTTTATTTGTACTAGAGCCGGTATCTTGGGTTTTGTGCCCGATACTTTAGCTTCTCGAGCCATGAAGATTTCATTAGGCGCTCTGAAGCAAATATCGCTAGCCCTGTGCCCAAAGCCTTGACTCCCACGTCCGTGAAATGTGCATTAGGTGTTCTAGAGCGGCTATCTCAGGTCCAACAGCCATGAAAGCTGCATTATTTGTACTAGAGCCGGTATCTTGGGACCTGTGTACGATATCTTGGCTTCTCGAGCCGTAAAACCTTCATTCTCGTGCCCAAAGCCTTGATTCCAAAGGCCGTGAAATGTGCATTGGGTGTTCTAGAGCGGCTATCTTAGGTCCTGTGACCGCTACCGTGGCATCTACAGCCATGAAAGCTGTTTTATTTGTACTAGAGCCGGTATCTTGGGTTTTGTGCCCGATACTTTAGCTTCTCGAGCCATGAAGATTTCATTAGGCGCTCTGAAGCAAATATCGCTAGCCCTGTGCCCAAAGCCTTGACTCCCACGTCCGTGAAATGTGCATTAGGTGTTCTAGAGCGGCTATCTCAGGTCCAACAGCCATGAAAGCTGCATTATTTGTACTAGAGCCGGTATCTTGGGACCTGTGTACGATATCTTGGCTTCTCGAGCCGTAAAACCTTCATTCTCGTGCCCAAAGCCTTGATTCCAAAGGCCGTGAAATGTGCATTGGGTGTTCTAGAGCGGCTATCTTAGGTCCTGTGACCGCTACCGTGGCATCTACAGCCATGAAAGCTGTTTTATTTGTACTAGAGCCGGTATCTTGGGTTTTGTGCCCGATACTTTAGCTTCTCGAGCCATGAAGATTTCATTAGGCGCTCTGAAGCAAATATCGCTAGCCCTGTGCCCAAAGCCTTGACTCCCACGTCCGTGAAATGTGCATTAGGTGTTCTAGAGCGGCTATCTCAGGTCCAACAGCCATGAAAGCTGCATTATTTGTACTAGAGCCGGTATCTTGGGACCTGTGTACGATATCTTGGCTTCTCGAGCCGTAAAACCTTCATTCTCGTGCCCAAAGCCTTGATTCCAAAGGCCGTGAAATGTGCATTGGGTGTTCTAGAGCGGCTATCTTAGGTCCTGTGACCGCTACCTTGACATCCAGAGCCATGAAAGCTGTTTTATTTGTACTAGAGCCGGTATCTTGGGTTTTGTGCCCGATACTTTAGCTTCTCGAGCCATGAAGATTTCATTAGGCGCTCTGAAGCAAATATCGCTAGCCCTGTGCCCAAAGCCTTGACTCCCACGTCCGTGAAATGTGCATTAGGTGTTCTAGAGCGGCTATCTCAGGTCCAACAGCCATGAAAGCTGCATTATTTGTACTAGAGCCGGTATCTTGGGACCTGTGTACGATATCTTGGCTTCTCGAGCCGTAAAACCTTCATTCTCGTGCCCAAAGCCTTGATTCCAAAGGCCGTGAAATGTGCATTGGGTGTTCTAGAGCGGCTATCTTAGGTCCTGTGACCGCTTCCGTGGCATCTACAGCCATGAAAGTTGTTTTATTTGTACTAGAGCCGTTATTTTGGGTTTTGTGCCCGATACTTTAGCTTCTCGAGCCATGAAGATTTCATTAGGCGCTCTGAAGCAAATATCGCTAGCCCTGTGCCCAAAGCCTTGACTCCCAAGTCCGTGAAATGTGCATTAGGTGTTCTAGAGCGGCTATCTCAGGTCCAACAGCCATGAAAGCTGCATTATTTGTACTAGAGCCGGTATCTTGGGACCTGTGTACGATATCTTGGCTTCTCGAGCCGTAAAACCTTCATTCTCGTGCCCAAAGCCTTGATTCCAAAGGCCGTGAAATGTGCATTGGGTGTTCTAGAGCGGCTATCTTAGGTCCTGTGACCGCTACCGTGGCATCTACAGCCATGAAAGCTGTTTTATTTGTACTAGAGCCGGTATCTTGGGTTTTGTGCCCGATACTTTAGCTTCTCGAGCCATGAAGATTTCATTAGGCGCTCTGAAGCAAATATCGCTAGCCCTGTGCCCAAAGCCTTGACTCCCAAGTCCGTGAAATGTGCATTAGGTGTTCTAGAGCGGCTATCTCAGGTCCAACAGCCATGAAAGCTGCATTATTTGTACTAGAGCCGGTATCTTGGGACCTGTGTACGATATCTTGGCTTCTCGAGCCGTAAAACCTTCATTCTCGTGCCCAAAGCCTTGATTCCAAAGGCCGTGAAATGTGCATTGGGTGTTCTAGAGCGGCTATCTTAGGTCCTGTGACCGCTACCGTGAACTACAGCATCTAAGCCATGAAAGCTGTTTTATTTGTACTAGAGCCGGTATCTTGGGTTTTGTGCCCGATACTTTAGCTTCTCGAGCCATGAAGATTTCATTAGGCGCTCTGAAGCAAATATCGCTAGCCCTGTGCCCAAAGCCTTGACTCCCACGTCCGTGAAATGTGCATTAGGTGTTCTAGAGCGGCTATCTCAGGTCCAACAGCCATGAAAGCTGCATTATTTGTACTAGAGCCGGTATCTTGGGACCTGTGTACGATATCTTGGCTTCTCGAGCCGTAAAACCTTCATTCTCGTGCCCAAAGCCTTGATTCCAAAGGCCGTGAAATGTGCATTGGGTGTTCTAGAGCGGCTATCTTAGGTCCTGTGGCCGCTACCGTGGTATCTACAGCCATGAAAGCTGTTTTATTTGTACTAGAGCCGGTATCTTGGGTTTTGTACCCGATACTTTAGCTTCTCGAGCCATGAAGATTTCATTAGGCGGCTATCTCAGGTCCAACAGCCATGAAAGCTGCATTATTTGTACTAGAGCCGGTATCTTGGGACCTGTGTACGATATCTTGGCTTCTCCAGCCGTAAAACCTTCATTCTCGTGCCCAAAGCCTTGATTCCAAAGGCCGTGAAATGTGCATTGGGTGTTCTAGAGCGGCTATCTTAGGTCCTGTGACCGCTACCGTGGCATCTACAGCCATGAAAGCTGTTTTATTTGTACTAGAGCCGGTATCTTGGGTTTTGTGCCCGATACTTTAGCTTCTCGAGCCATGAAGATTTCATTAGGCGCTCTGAAGCAAATATCGCTAGCCCTGTGCCCAAAGCCTTGACTCCCACGTCCGTGAAATGTGCATTAGGTGTTCTAGAGCGGCTATCTCAGGTCCAACAGCCATGAAAGCTGCATTATTTGTACTAGAGCCGGTATCTTGGGACCTGTGTACGATATCTTGGCTTCTCGAGCCGTAAAACCTTCATTCTCGTGCCCAAAGCCTTGATTTCAAAGGCCGTGAAATGTGCATTGGGTGTTCTAGAGCGGCTATCTTAGGTCCTGTGACCGCTACCGTGGCATCTACAGCCATGAAAGCTGTTTTTTTTGTACTAGAGCCGGTATCTTGGGTTTTGTGCCCGATATTTTAGCTTCTCGAGCCATGAAGATTTCATGGACGCTCCGATGCAAATATCGCTAGCCCTGTGCCCAAAGCCTTGACTCCCACGTCCGTGAAATGTGCATTAAGTGTTCTAGAGCGGCTATCTCAGGTCCAACAGCCATGAAAGCTGCATTATTTGTACTAGAGCCGGTATCTTGGGACCTGTGTACGATATCTTGGCTTCTCGAGCCGTAAAACCTTCATTCTCGTGCCCAAAGCCTTGATTCCAAAGGCCGTGAAATGTGCATTGGGTGTTCTAGAGCGGCTATCTTAGGTCCTGTGACCGCTACCGTGGCATCTACAGCCATGAAAGCTGTTTTATTTGTACTAGAGCCGGTATCTTGGGTTTTGTGCCCGATACTTTAGCTTCTCGAGCCATGAAGATTTCATTAGGCGCTCTGAAGCAAATATCGCTAGCCCTGTGCCCAAAGCCTTGACTCCCACGTCCGTGAAATGTGCATTAGGTGTTCTAGAGCGGCTATCTCAGGTCCAACAGCCATGAAAGCTGCATTATTTGTACTAGAGCCGGTATCTTGGGACCTGTGTACGATATCTTGGCTTCTCGAGCCGTAAAACCTTCATTCTCGTGCCCAAAGCCTTGATTCCAAAGGCCGTGAAATGTGCATTGGGTGTTCTAGAGCGGCTATCTTAGGTCCTGTGACCGCTACCGTGGCATCTACAGCCATGAAAGCTGTTTTATTTGTACTAGAGCCGGTATCTTGGGTTTTGTACCCGATACTTTAGCTTCTCGAGCCATGAAGATTTCATTAGGCGCTCTGAAGCAAATATCGCTAGCCCTGTGCCCAAAGCCTTGACTCCCACGTCCGTGAAATGTGCATTAGGTGTTCTAGAGCGGCTATCTCAGGTCCAAAAGCCATGAAAGCTGCATTATTTGTACTAGAGCCGGTATCTTGGGACCTGTGTACGATATCTTGGCTTCTCGAGCCGTAAAACCTTCATTCTCGTGCCCAAAGCCTTGATTCCAAAGGCCGTGAAATGTGCATTGGGTGTTCTAGAGCGGCTATCTTAGGTCCTGTGACCGCTACCTTGACATCCAGAGCCATGAAAGCTGCATTAGTTGTACTAGAGCCGGTATCTTGGGTTTTGAGCCCGATACTTTAGCTTCTGGAGCCATGAAGATTTCATTAGGCGCTCTGAAGCAAATATCGATAGCCCTGTGCCCAAAGTCTTGACTCCCACGTCCGTGAAATGTGCATTAGGTGTTCTAGCGCGGCTATCTCAGGTCCAACAGCCATGAAAGCTGCATTATTTGTACTAGAGCCGGTATCTTGGGACCTGTGTACGATATCTTGGCTTCTCGAGCCGTAAAACCTTCATTCTCGTGCCCAAAGCCTTGATTCCAAAGGCCGTGAAATGTGCATTGGGTGTTCTATAGCGGCTATTTTAGGTCCTGTGACAGCTTCCTTGGCATCTACAGCCATGAAAGCTGTTTTATTTGTACTATAGCCGGTATCTTGAGACCTGTGTACGATATTTTAGCTTCTCGAGCCATGAAGATTTCATTAGGCGCTCTGAAGCAAATATCGCTAGCCCTGTGCCCAAAGCCTGGACTCCCACGTCCGTGAAATGTGCATTAGGTGTTCTAGAGCGGCTATCTCAGGTCCAACAGCCATGAAAGCTGCATTATTTGTACTAGAGCCGGTATCTTGGGACCTGTGTACGATATCTTGGCTTCTCGAGCCGTAAAACCTTCATTCTCGTGCCCAAAGCCTTGATTCCAAAGGCCGTGAAATGTGCATTGGGTGTTCTAGAGCGGCTATCTTAGGTCCTGTGACCGCTACCGTGGCATCTACAGCCATGAAAGCTGTTTTATTTGTACTAGAGCCGGTATCTTGGGTTTTGTGCCCGATACTTTAGCTTCTGGAGCCATGAAGATTTCATTAGGCGCTCTGAAGCAAATATCGCTAGCCCTGTGCCCAAAGCCTGGACTCCCACGTCCGTGAAATGTGCATTAGGTGTTCTAGAGCGGCTATCTCAGGTCCTACAGCCATGAAAGCTGCATTATTTGTACTAGAGCCGGTATCTTGGGACCTGTGTACGATATCTTGGCTTCTCGAGCCGTAAAACCTTTTGAGCCGTAAACCTTCATTCTACGTGCCCAAAGCCTTGATTCCAAAGGCCGTGAAATGTGCATTGGGTGTTCTAGAGCGGCTATCTTAGGTCCTGTGACCGCTACCTTGGCAATCTACAGCCATGAAAGCTGTTTTATTTGTACTAGAGCCGGTATCTTGGGATTTGTGTACGATATTTTAGCTTCTCGAGCCATGAAAATTTCATTAGGCGCTCTGAAGCAAATATCGCTAGCCCTGTGCCCAAAGCCTTGACTCCAAAGTCCGTGAAATGTGCATTAGGTGTTCTAGAGCGGCTATCTTAGGTCCTAACACAAAGCCATGAAAGCTGCATTATTTGTACTAGAGCCGGTATCTTGGGACCTGTGTACGATATCTTGGCTTCTCGAGCCGTAAAACCTTCATTCTCGTGCCCAAAGCCTTGATTCCAAAGGCCGTGAAATGTGCATTGGGTGTTCTAGAGCGGCTATCTTAGGTCCTGTGACCGCTACCGTGGCATCTACAGCCATGAAAGCTGTTTTATTTGTACTAGAGCCGGTATCTTGGGTTTTGTGCCCGATACTTTAGCTTCTGGAGCCATGAAGATTTCATTAGGCGCTCTGAAGCAAATATCGCTAGCCCTGTGCCCAAAGCCTTGACTCCCACGTCCGTGAAATGTGCATTAGGTGTTCTAGAGCGGCTATCTCAGGTCCAACAGCCATGAAAGCTGCATTATTTGTACTAGAGCCGGTATCTTGGGACCTGTGTACGATATCTTGGCTTCTCGAGCCGGTATCTTGGGTCATGTGTGCGATACTGTAGCTTCTCGAGCCGTTAAACCTTCATTCACGTGCCCAAAGCCTTGACTCCAAAGGCCGTCAAATGTGCATTAAGTGTTCCAGCGCGGCTATCTCAGGTCGTACAGCCCTGAAAGCTGTTTTATTTGTACTAGGACCGGTATATTGGAATACGATATCTTGGCTTTTCGAGCCGGTATCTTGAGTGCAGTGCCCGATAGCTTCTCGAGCCGTGAAAATTTCATTAGGCGCTCTGAAGCAAATATCGCTAGCCCGGTGCCCAAAGCCTTGACTCTAACGTCCGTGAAATGTGCATTAGGTGTTCCAGCGCGGCTATCTCAGGTCCTACAGCCATGAAAGCTGCATTATTTGTACTAGAGCCGGTATCTTGGGACCTGTGTACGATATCTTGGCTTCTCGAGCCGGTATCTTGGGTCCTGTGCCCGGATACTTTAGCTTCTCGAGCCGTGAAGATTTCATTAGGCGCTCCGAAGGCAAATATCGCTAGCCCTGTGCCCAAAGCCTTGACTCCCACGTCCGTGAAATGTGCATTAGGTGTTCTAGAGCGGCTATCTCAGGTCCAACAGCCATGAAAGCTGCATTATTTGTACTAGAGCCGGTATCTTGGGACCTGTGTACGATATCTTGGCTTCTCGAGCCGTAAAACCTTCATTCTCGTGCCCAAAGCCTTGATTCCAAAGGCCGTGAAATGTGCATTGGGTGTTCTAGAGCGGCTATCTTAGGTCCTGTGACAGCTTCCTTGGCATCTACAGCCATGAAAGCTGTTTTATTTGTACTAGAGCCGGTATCTTGGGTCCTGTGTACCGATACTTTAGCTTCTCGAGCCATAAAACCTTCATTAGGCGCTCTGAAGCAAATATCGCTAGCCCTGTGCCCAAAGCCTTGACTCCCAAGGCCGTGAAATGTGCATTAGGTGTTCTAGAGCGGCTATCTTAGGTCCTAATACAGCCATGAAAGCTGCATTATTTGTACTAGAGCCGGTATCTTGGGACCTGTGTACGATATCTTGGCTTCTCGAGCCGTAAAACCTTCATTCTCGTGCCCAAAGCCTTGATTCCAAAGGCCGTGAAATGTGCATTGGGTGTTCTAGAGCGGCTATCTTAGGTCCTGTGACCGCTACCTTGGCATCTACAGCCATGAAAGCTGTTTTATTTGTACTAGAGCCGGTATCTTGGGACCTGTGTACGATATCTTGGCTTCTCGGAGCCATGAAACCTGCATTAAAGCCGGTATCTTGACTTTGATATCCTAAAGCCTTGACTCCAAAGCCTTGATTCCAAAGGCCGTGAAATGTGCATTAGGTGTTCTAGAGCGGCTATCTTAGGTCCTGAAACCTTGACATCCACAGCCATGAAAGCTGCTTTATTTGTACTAGAGCCGGTATCTTGGACCTGTACGATATCTTGGCTTCTCGAGCCGGTATCTTGGGTCCTGTGTGCGATACTGTAGCTTCTCGAGCCGTAAAACCTTCATTCACGTGCCCAAAGCCTTGACTCCAAAGGCCGTGAAATGTGCATTAGGTGTTCTAGAGCGGCTATCTTAGGTCCTACAGCCATGAAAGCTGCATTATTTGTACTAGAGCCGGTATCTTGGGACCTGTGTACGATATCTTGGCTTCTCGAGCCGGTATCTTGGGTTTTGTGCCCGATACTTTAGCTTCTCGAGCCATGAAGATTTCATTAGGCGCTCTGAAGCAAATATCGCTAGCCCTGTGCCCAAAGCCTTGACTCCAACGTCCGTGAAATGTGCATTAGGTGTTCTAGAGCGGCTATCTCAGGTCCAACAGCCATGAAAGCTGCATTATTTGTACTAGAGCCGGTATCTTGGGACCTGTGTACGATATCTTGGCTTCTCGAGCCGTAATTAGAACCTTCATTCTCGTGCCCAAAGCCTTGATTCCAAAGGCCGTGAAATGTGCATTAGGTGTTCTAGAGCGGCTATCTTAGGTCCTACAGCCATGAAAGCTGCATTATTTGTACTAGAGCCGGTATCTTGGGACCTGTGTACGATATCTTGGCTTCTCGAGCCGGTATCTTGGGTCCTGTGCCCGATACTTTAGCTTCTCGAGCCATGAAGATTTCATTAGGCGCTCTGAAGCAAATATCGCTAGCCCTGTGCCCAAAGCCTTGACTCCCACGTCCGTGAAATGTGCATTAGGTGTTCTAGAGCGGCTATCTCAGGTCCAACAGCCATGAAAGCTGCATTATTTGTACTAGAGCCGGTATCTTGGGACCTGTGTACGATATCTTGGCTTCTCGAGCCGTATTTGTACTTGAGCCAAACCTTCATTCACGTGCCCAAAGCCTTGACTCCAAAGGCCGTGAAATGTGCATTAGGTGTTCTAGAGCGGCTATCTTAGGTCCTACAGCCATGAAAGCTGCATTATTTGTACTAGAGCCGGTATC
>JAEIFP010001412.1:0-164894 GCA_018903935.1 Drosophila insularis | reverse complement strand
TACCCCAACGGTACATAGGATTTTGAATCACGGAAAGGATTTAAGAGAATTTCAGTGTTTACCAATTGGAGACCTATCCGAAGAAGCACAGGATCGTAAAAACAAGGCCTACAAAAGGTTCAGATATACTAAATCATTAAAAACTTCTCGTGTTAGACAAAATGAAGAGCTTTTTAACATGCTGGCAGCCTCTTCGCACCCACTTATTGCATCACTGAAACACGTTCGATCACGAAGAGATTTGGAAAATAGCAACTATAGTCCCGAAATGTTAAGTTTATTAGATTTTGATGTAAATATTGAAAATTATTTTGAAGAAAATCAGCCATCAATAGCAAATTCAAAAAAATTCAAAGTTAACCTAAAAAAAGAATTAACAAAAAATTTTTTTTTTCTTTTTGTAATTATGCTAAAAAGTCAAATTAAAACATTAAAAAATGTTACATAGTCGTCTAAAACAATGAAAAATTCCATTTGTGATTTAAAAGCATTTTTTAGAACAAATGTCGCCTTCTAGAGTTTAAGAATTCATTTATATACACAACAATTGTTTAAATAAAATCAGTTCGTATTTTGAATTCAACGAATGAAGATCGGGTTATTATTTTCCTTCGCCCTGGAAGCCCTATTCAGTAGCATTGAGTATTTCGGAGTCAAAATTGAGATTTGGCTACACAGTAATTTACATAGTCAAGTCGCGATCTAGTTTTTTTCACAATCTATGTATATCACATCACTTAAAAAGGGTGAACTATCAAAAGAGGAAATAAGGTCGAATCATTAGAGAACACGCATACACACACAGACGCAACGCAACATAAGGCTAATGCTGAACACGAGAGGACCAAAACAGGAGTGGAGACTATTGTTGATGAGTGTGCTGAAATCGGTCATTTTGTATGCGGCACAAATCTGGGCCAGCGCTATACACATCACGGCGTACAGTAGGGGCATCACCGCTACCTACTCTGCGCGCTGAGGGTCTGCAGCGGTTTTAGGACGATCTCCGAGGATGCTGCACTGGTTGTTGCAGGCATGATCCCCATCAACTTACTGGCGGACGAGGCCAAGAACATCGCGGACGCAAAAAGGCGCGGCACGCTAAAGCGGACAGCTAGTAGCGAGGCAAGGATGCAGAGCTTCACCACTTGGCAAGAGCGGTGGGATTCATCTACCAAGGGGAGGTGGACCTACACCCTTATCCCCAACATCAGGCCATGGATCGAAAGGAAGCATGGACAGGTGTCTTTCCATCTGACACAGTTCATAACAGGTCCTACCTGTATAGATTCGGACACGAGGCTGAGCCGTACTGCTTGACATGTGGTGAAGGAATGGTAGAGGACGCGGAACGTGTCCTTTTCGCTTGTAGGCGATTCACTAACCAACGGCGGCTTCTGGAGGAAACGGTCGGCACTATGCTGACCACGGAGAACCTGGTGCCTATAATGCTGGCAGACCTGGCGGCATGGGAAGCAGTGAGCAGCTTTACAGGCTTCGTGGGAAATAGTTTGAGAACGACAGAGCGTGAGCGAAATGGCAATACCTAAAGGGTTATAGGTTTTTGCGAAGCAATTCCCCATGGGACGTCCCGCAGAAATCCCCCTTATACGTATTCCCCCCTTATATTAATTTGCGATGTATATATTTATATATTTATTTAAAACTAATGTAATAAATGAATAAAAAAAAAAAAAAAACGCAACATAACCTATATATGTATGCGTGACAATCGCGGCATGTATGTAAAAGGGGATGGGGAAGAAGAAGAAGAAATGGAAATGATATTTGAAAGGTTCTGTGCATTAAGGAATTGAAAACGGAACAGAAAAGAACAGAAAAAGAGTTTGGAACATGTTAAAATATTATGGCCATGGACTGCAAGGGTATATAAACTTCGGCACAGCCAATGTTATCTTCTTTGATATTTTTTTCAATATGGGTTGGTTCGATTGCGAGGATACCCAAAGGAAAGATAACAAGGCAAACGCAGTAAATAATGTTAGATTTATAAATCACACAGGTGATATCAACGCTCATTGAATATTACTTTGAATATTAACAATTGTCTCAGTTTGTCAATTTCGATTGACACTCTACTTAAAGCACAATAAAATAATAAAATAACACGATATATGAGGAAAGCGAACAATTTAGAAATTATATAATATAAAATAGATGAAGTTCATCATTTTTGAGTAAACTCTCTTCAAATATTACAACATAGCAAATCATCAAAATACATGAATTCGAGAGAAAATATACATACATATAGACACTTTTCGTTGCATAACAAGCCCATTGGTAAATGTAGCAAAACAAAAAAAAAGGAGCATAATTATGAACACATTACCATAGGTAGAAGAAAACCATCCAGTACTTGATACATAAACAATAATTTTGGTGCGATCGTTAAAAGATTCAAACCAAGCCATGGAATGGAATGCATTAGAAGGAAAAATCAATGATTACAAAGACAAAGAAATCGTTCGAGTGAATAAATTCTGATAAAATCATAAGACCAAATACCTGAAAAGCGCAATTATTAATAACTCAATATAACAACATAGTAACAACACTACATCAGGTTCATGAAAAATTATCACCAGAATATAAATATCAATGTCAAAACTTTATAACATCTTTGAAAACAAGATTACACAATATTGGTATTAGACGGAGTATTATAATTACCATACCAAACTTGTTAGCCGAATTCGATGAGAATCAGTTACAAGATTTGGATGAGTCTAAACCAATACTCGATGCAGATACTGAGAGTGACATTGAAACCATCCAAGAAAATACAGATACCATAATGCCTGACCAAGTAGACCTAGATAGGGAAGCAGATTTCCTTTTCAGTCCCTGAACTTCATGGTAAAAAACTGTCACTTAATAGATTAACTGCTTTAAGCATAATAGAAAGAACAAAAGGCAACCAAGAGGACATAGCGGTCGAGGTTATTTAATCAAAAATAACCGGCATAATCTTGTACAAGATAAAAAATGAAACAACTATATCCGAGAATCTTCTGACGTAGGGAGTTCAATTCTGACAGCGGTGAAAAGTAGACGTGTCATGAAATTAAGTGCTTAACAAACGGGGTTTTCGAAGTTTCTTTTCTCTACAATTAATTTTATTTTTTTGAGTGTTTAATGCAAAAACTAACTGCCCATAGAGGTAGCAGCTCGTAATTATGAATGAGCATAATGCTGTCAACGATATGGACGTCAATTCTAATGATATGGACCTAGAAAATATACTATGTAGGTAACTCCAGAAAAAGAAGAAGTGTTTACTCTCCCACAAAGCATGAAAAAAAAGCTTCGCGTAAATCCACTAACTACTACGAATTACTAGACATTGATTCGCAACGGTGCGACGAAGAAGTGCTTCAAAGCTTTATGCAGCATGTGCAGGTCTCAATAAAAAAATAAGTGCAAAAACTGCGATATGACGACTACAAAAACAATAACAGCTTCAACAGATGGGCCCATACCATCACCGTCAACATCCAAAGCTGCAAAAACCACCTCAACTATAACTGCGGACACAGGGCCCAATGCAGAAAATATTAAAAAGACCAACAAAAATAACAATAAACATATACCCCCAATAAATGGGTTTAACATTGAAGCAAAACAAATAATAAAATTAATTAAAACTGGTTTAAAAATTACACAATTCACTATCAGAAAACTAAACCAAAACAAAATTGCCGTACATAAAAGTACGTGGCCACCTGGAAAAATCCAACGCTCAATTTTTCTCGTTTATACCTAGGAGCCTCAAAACCAAAACATACTTAAGGAAAGGCCTAAGTGGGGACTCAGACGCGCAGGAAATTTTGAGATATCTAAAAAGTTTTAAATCAGAAGCTCTAAAATTCATACAGGTAAAACCCTTGACACAAAATCCTCTGTGGAACTGTAAATTGTCTTACCTATGTTTTTGGTTCAAATAAGAAAGCAGCGCAAACGCTTTAAAAGCAATTAAAGCGATACATCATTGCATTAAATGGGAACCACTGCGCCGAGCGAAGATTCGTCAATGTAGGAAGTGTCAACGTTTTTTTCACAGCTAACTGCTAACTGTAATCTTCCATCAAGATGTGTGAAATGTGGTGCCTATCACGACGACGCACCCTGCCCCATTCTCAAAAAGTGTAACAAGGAGGAACTGTTCTGTGTACTCTGCAAGAAGAGTGGCCACCCGGCCTTGTATAAAAAATGCGAGCGATGCAAAGAAATCCAACAGAGGATGAGAGATAAAAATGAAGTAAGTAAGTCGTCTCGCCGACTTGGATATACCATACACCAGTAAAACAAATATTTTAAATTTATAATAACCAATGCATTTTCGTATTTTTAAAAAAATCTGTTTGCATGCTTTTTACAAGCATATCTTAGTATTTCGCTCACTCAAGCATTCGAGCACCCTAGCGCCCCCACCAGCCAACGGCCACTTCCGGCAAAAACGTTTATATGCATAACTTGACTATTTTTATTCCGATTTTGATCAAATTTGGTATTTTGCTTGATATTAGTATCAAATTTAAGTGTGCTAAATTTGATTGCACAAGGTAGAAAATTACGGGAGATAATCGAGTTTTTTCAAATTACGGGGGCGGAAAGAGGCGTGGCAAAATCTTTACACATCAAAAATGTGCGCAATTACTAAGCAAATATTTATACCAACTATGGGGTCTCTAGCTAAAATAGGTTTTGAGAAAATCGGTTTTATTTGATTTGCGGAGGCGGTAGGGGGCGTGGCCAAATTTTTATAAATACAAAATGTGCGCGTTTACTAAGCAAATATACATACCAAATTTTGTGTCTCTAGTTGCTATGGTGTTTAAGAAAATCGGTTTTATATCATTTGCGGGGGCGGTAGGGGGCGTGGCAAACATTTGAAACAAACTTGATAAGCGTACATATGACACGAGTCTACATACCAAATTTGGTGGCTCTAGCTCTTATAGTCTCCGAGATCTAGGTGTTCATACAGACGGACGGACGGACGGACAGACGGACATGGCTAGATCGTCTCGGCTGTTGATGCTGATCAAGAATATATATACTTTATGGGGTCGGAAAAGCTTCCTTCTGCCTGTTACATACATTTTAGCGACTTTAATATACCATTTCACCCTATGGGTGTATGGTATAAAAATCAAAGAAGCTAACATCGGCTGTGCCGAAGTTTATATACCCTTGCAGTCCATGGCCATAATATTTTTACATGTTCCAAACTCTTTTTCTGTATCTCAATTCATTAATGCACAGAACCTTTCAAATATCATTTCAATTTCTTCTTCTTCTTCACCATCCCCTTTTACACGCATCCCGCGACTCGCACGCATACACATATAGTTTATGTAGCGTTGCGTCTGTATGTGTGCATGCGTGTGCTCTATTGATTTGATGATGACGTAGTAGGCAGCAAGCCGAACCGATTTATATCGGCTGTAACTTGTGTTCTATTTATCCGATCAGATTTAAATTTTGGGATCTGAGATTTTATATAAAAATATCAAAGAAGCTAACTTCGACTATGCCGAAGTTTATATACCCTTGCAGTATACTTGGCAATAATATTTTTCCTTTTTGAAATTTCTTTCCCTGCAACTCAATTCATCAATACACAAACAAAATATTATTTCTCTTTTTACCACAAGTTTTTCTTCTTCCATCATTTTCTAAGCAAAGCACGGCACGCATACACATACAGTTCATGTAGCGTTGCGTCTGTGTGTGTATGCGTGTGCTCTGTTGATTTGATGATGGCAGTAGTAGGCAGCAAGCAGCGCTGCCGGCAGCGTTTGAACCGATTTATATTGACTGTAACTTGTGTTCTATTTATCGGATCAGATTCAAATTTTGGGATCTGAGATTTTATATCTATTACTATCATATTGGTAAATTTCATGGGGATACTCCAATTTTTGCAAAAATGTTTCTTCTAGAGCTATATGATATAGTGGTCCGATCCCAAAGATTTTCATACTTTATCTCACCCGGGTAAAAAAAAGCTCCCAAAAAAAATTTCATCCCGATAGCTCTTAAGATGGCTGAGTAAAACGCGTACGCACCGACGGACAGACGGACAGACGGACATGGCTATATCGACTTAGCTTCTCATGCTGATCAAGAATATATATACTTTATGGGGTCGGAAACGTCTCCTTCTGTGCGTTACAAACATCTGACCAATTTTATAATACCCTCTGCAAGGGTATAATAAAATAAATATATAGTAAATTTCATGGCGATACTCCAATTTTTGCAAAAATGTTTCCTCCAGAGCTATATGATAAAGTGGTCCGATTCTGCCAATTTTCATACTTTATTTTTCACAGGTAATAAAAAGAACCCAAAAAAATTTTAATCCCGATAGCTCTTAAGATGGCTGAGTAAAACGCATACGCACAGACGGACGGACAGGCGGACAGACGGACATGGCTATATCAACTCAGCTTCTCATGCTGATCAAGAATATATATACTTTATAGGGTCGGAAACGTCTCCTTCTGTGCGTTACAAACATCTGACCAATTTTATAATACCCTCTGCAAGGGTATAAAAAGAAAACACCATTAACCCAAAACTATCCTACTAATCTAATTAACCCTTATATAAGATACGCCGATGTATGCAAAGAAGCTAATATAGATAATCCAAATCTAAACTCCAACGCGATTCAGTTCTTATAAATAGCCAAAAATCTCTTTTAGCTTAAAGTAAACAAATTGAAATTCTTCAAAAACAACTCGTGTACACTATTTGTAATTTTGTAGACTCATCATGAATACTATCAGGCACGACACGAACATTAAAAATACTTTAAAAATAATATCAATTAATGTTAATTCACTAGTCGATACATTCAAAAGAATTGAGCTCAATGAGTTTATTATTGAAAACAAGCCTGATATTCTTATGTTAAAAGAAAACCAAGCTCAAGTAAAAGGAAAAAATAGAGACATCGGTTTCAGAGCGGGAGGCGTCGCAATACTAATAAAAAATAGTATAAAGTATCAGTGACAATATAATCACAACTTAAACCTTTTCTCCCACATTGAGGCATGTGTGGTAAAGCTTTATTTACAATCTAATAAGAGCATATTTCTGGTTGCCGTATACTGTCCTTCAGGAAATGAAAGCGGTTCATTTCAAAACGAACTTAACATTTTATTTCAAACATTTAAAGCTTGACAACACTAGCCATCATTATATTATAGCTGGTGACATGAACTGTAAACATACAAACTGGGGCAACTTAAAAACTTGTGTCGCAACGAAATTAGATATCGTTGTAATTTATATGCCTCCGAAACGCCATCATTCGAAAGCTAAAGCTCCTTCTTAGATATTTGCCTGTCAAATCATAACTTAACGATATACAAAACTAATGAATCTGTAAACTGTGTAGAATGCTCGGACTTTGATAGGACCACCGTGCCATTGTAATAAATGTATCTTGCCAGGATAAAGACGATTTTTTCTTATTTCTGAATCACGACAATTTTTAAAACGCGATTTTAAAAGGACCAGCTGGGTCTTATTTAAGAATAAGTGTTCGTCCTTGTTTCAAAGAGAAATACCTACTCCCAATGATTATAATTTATCTAATACCGAAATAGATAACATCCTTACAATGGCAATCAATAAAAGTGTGCCAAAATACAAGAATACAAATACAATAGATATACTCACAGTAGCGTTATCAAAAAAATGCAAAAGGAAAAAAGCAAAGTCCTAACACTTATAAAAAAACACAATAGACTAGAACAAATAGTTTCACTCTCTACTCTACAACCAGCAAAAACCAACTTAAGACTTATTAAGAAACTTATGACAAAACACATAATATGGCACTACAACAAGATGGTAGAGTCTCAGCTTCTTAACTTAACTCCTTCTGATCCACTTAAATTTGCAACAATTAAAAAATGATTTTTTACAGGTATGAGCCATCCTTAAGATCACATAACCATACCAGACACCGCCGATTTCAGTAACCTCCTGCAAAAGGCCAATACACACCACACCCCAATTCCTTTAGTGCTGGAAAATGAACAAGCCATTCTCAACTTTATAGTTCATTTTTTTGAATTAGTCCACTCTGAAAAACAGAGTGAAGGGACCAATCCTGTCCATAGCAATGTAGAGTACTGCTTCAATCAATTTTTAGAAAATTAAAAATAGATTTGACAGCTTACAATCTTCACTTATTCACTTTAGCGAGAACAAAAGAGCTAATTGCCTAACAAAAAGCCAGACTGAAGACTATTTTATTACAAGCATTGAACTAATTCCAATATTCGTTAACTTAAAACCTAAAACCTCATCAGGAATCGATGAAATCCCAAACATAATTCTGAAACATATACCGAAAGTCCTCCTTCTTGAATATTGTTCAATTTTTAACAACAAAAAAAAGCTTCTGCTCTCTGACGTGACGGTCGTGTTTTTTCATAGCTCCTGAGTTTTTATCAATATTTATTGTTTTCTCTCAATTTTTAATTGTGCTTAGTCTGTTTACTTTTTCGTTGGTGTGGTTTGCTTGAGACCCGTGTGTTTTATTTGCAGAATTTGCCAAATTAACTAGTTTTTTTTCGTGATTAGTGTTTGGTGCATTTTATATATATATATTTTTTCCCCCTTTTCTCTCTCGTCATTGCTTCTATAGTTGCTCCCCTCACCTCTCCGATCATACCATCAGTGCTAGTGTTTTTTTTTTTATTTTATTTTTGTTGTTCTCTCTTCTTTGTGCTTGTGCTCTCTGCCGCGTAATTACTTTTGTAACGCCGCCTCTCAAAGCTTGGCTTATAACTGTTCTTGCACTCTTTCTTGTGCTGTGTACTCTAGCTGTCTCTTTGTTTTATTTGTATTTATTGATTTTATATCGATAATTATCTTAGTGCTTTGTATTTAAATTTTAAATTTTGTATATATTTTTGCCTTGTGTTCCTTTTGGCGTTTCAATGGCTTGTTGTCTACCTACTTGCAAGCATTCTGATCGTTTTGATGATCAGTATAGAGCAATATCGTGTTGGCTCTGCGATAATCTTATTCACTTAAAATGTGCTGGCCTCAATGGCCGCGACTACGACAAATTTTCTGGTTTGTCTGTGTCTAAGCCTGAGCTTGGCTTAATGCGCTGGACTTGCCCATCTTGTGCCAGCCAGCAGCTTGATTTTTTAGCGGACGTTGACGATACTATGCGCAGTACGTTCAAGTGGCCCCTACGACACCAGGACAAAGCCTGTTACGCGCGAGCCCAAGCAGATAACTGCCCACCTCCCACCCGACCGACCGAGGGGTGCAGCCGTAAAACGCACGGCGCGAATCGCGTGGACAAATACACAAGAGAAGAAACAGACAAACAAATAATACTATAGTTATCTATTAACTAAATGGGATAGGATAGATGTTTTAAGCATATTGATAGAAAACTCTGCGCTGATTACAGGGAAAAGAAGGTTGTAATCAGAGCAGAGGACCCTAAAAGGTTCATGCATGGCATAGTTAGAAGAACAACGACTAAGGGATAATGGTATCAAAGGATGTCTACTCCGTCTACATGGTACCGACAGATTTACCTGAGCTAATAACTCAGGCGAGTCGATATCACCAATTAGGAGCTTGTGCATGAAAATTGCACCAAGCATAGTTCTACGGTTAGTTAGGGAAGGAAGGTTAATCAAGAGAAGTCTACTAGAATACGAAGGCAAATTGACATTGCGATCCCAGCTTAAGCCACGAAGAGCAAATAGCAAGAACTGCTTTTGAACGGATTCAAGTCTAATCTGGTGCGACTCATATTGAGGTGACCAAATGCAAGATCCATACTCTAAAATAGGACGGACAAGCGAAGTAAAAAGAACTTTAGTTGTATAGGGGTCATCGAATTCTTTTGACCATCTTTTAATGAAACCCAGGACACTCATGGCCTTTGAGACCGTGGTGGAAATATGGGTGTTAAAATTTAACTTATGGTCCATAAGTACGCCCAAATCATTCATATTATTTAGACGTTCTAAAGGGCTATTGTTTAGAAAATAAGTGACCAGTTGAGGAGAGTTACGAAAAAAAGTCATTACCTTACATTTGGTAGTGTTAAGATTTAGTAGATTAAACTGGCACCAGGATTGAAAGTTTTTAAGATCAGCTTGTAGCCGACTAAATGAATCTGTAACTTTATACGTAAGACAAAGCTTGACATCGTCAGCATACATAAGCACACGCGAATGAACAATGACTGATGGAAGATCGTTAATGAATAGTGTGAAAAGCAGAGGGCCCAGATGACTACCTTGAGGTACACCAGAAGTCACAGGAATGGAAACGGAAAAAGAAGACTTAAAAAGTACCTTCTGTTTTCTATTTGTTAAATATTCTCGAACCCAAGATAGGAAAAGGGGTGGAAATCCAATGTCGCTCAGCTTCGAAAGTAATAGGGCATGATTAACGGAATCAAAGGCTTTGCTGAAGTCAGTGTATATGACATCAGTTTGTTTACCATTTTTGAACCCCTTGATAATTATTGATGTAAATTCTAAAAGGTTAGTGGTTGTAGATCTACGTTTCACAAACCCATGTTGGGATGGCGAAATAATAGAGCTGCAAAAATGTTGCAATTGAGAAGTTATAATTTTCTCAAAAGCTTTCGGAATAGCGGACAATTTTGAGATACCCCTATAGTTAGAGGCTTCGGACTTTTTGCCATTTTTATGCAGAGGAATGATATACGACTCCTTCCAAATAGATGGAAAAGAGGAAGATTCGACAGACAATAGAAACAATTTTAAAATGGGTTTACATAATGCGTTTGCACAGAACCTGAGTACACATCCAGGAAGACCATCTGGCCCCGGAGAATAAACGGGTTTAACTAATTTAAGTTCGTTAAGAATAGAACCTTCATCAATCACTGGATTGAAAATGCAATTAGCCTTTTCTAAATGATAAGGATACGGACTTGCTCGATATTCCGTTGAGGAATAAGTTGTTTTGAAAAAACTCGCAAACATATCGGCAATTGCCTGATCAGTGCTCGCTTTTTTATTTTGAAAAGACAAAAAAGATGGGTGCACAGAGGTCTTACGTTTAGAATTAACAAAATTATAAAATTGTTTAGGGTCAGAAGAAAACTGAAGCTTACACCGCTGAAGATAATTCTTATAGCATTGTGTATTAAGCATCATGAATTTTGAACGAGCGACTGTATACAGAGCATAGTCTGATGAACGACGTGTTTTTTGAAACTTCTTATAATATCGTGTCTTCACATTTTTCAAATTGCACAGCTCACGAGAGAACCAGGGAGGTTTGTTAAGCCGCTCCAGCCTACCAAGAGGCACACAAATATCAAAGAGTGAATTCAGAGTATCATAAAAAAAACGAACAGCTGAGTTCATATCTCTACAATTGTACAGATAAGACCAATCGGTAGTGGCAATGTTTTCATTAAGGCTGGCAAAGTCAGTCTTACGAAAGCACCTAGTTAGAGGTAACTCATTTGAACCAAGTAATGGTGAAAGCAAGGGCAGATCAATTTTCAAATTTAATGTAGGATGAAATTTGTCTTCTGGAAGAACAAATGGTTCGATCCTAGAAACCTCACAATAAGAAGAATCCAATACAAAAATAAGATCTAACGATTTTCCATTAGAATTTAAGATAGGATTGACTTGGGATAAAGATAAGCCTAGAAGGCCATCAATAAAGTCATGTGACAAAGAGGGCAGCAACATGGTACATTCATCTGTTGGTGACCATGCTAAAGCGGGTAAATTAAAATCACCTAAAACTATGAGCATGTCTTGACTGGAAACCAAAGAGGAGACAAACTGAATTGCCTCTAAATGATTTGAATATACCACCATGTCTGACAAAGGTGGAATATAGGAACAAGTAATAAAAGCATTAAAAGATTTAAAATTTACTTTAACACCGACAAACTCAATCTCCTGGGTACTAGAAAATTGAATCATTTCAGATGATAAAGCAGCATCAACAGCTATCAGAACGCCACCACCTATGCGAGAAATCCGGTCACGTCTGAATATAGAAAAATTTGTGGGAAAAACCGATGAATCAGCAATATCAGGTTTAAGCCACGTCTCTGTAAAAGCTAGAATGTTATGCTCAAAGGAAAGACTATCTACATAGAGATTAGGAAGTTTAGATTTCAGTCCTCTAACGTTCTGGTAACCCAGGTTAAGGGACAAAGCTAGTTTTTTGACACACCAGCAGATGCTGATGTGGCAGGAATAGTATTAGTTGTTGTTGTTGGCAAGCGAATCGGTTGCCGATTTTTCTTTTTACAGTATATTCCTTAACTATAATATGTTTCGGCCAAAAATCTTCTCGACATATGGTGTCGAAGATATTGGCAGAAACACTAATTTTAAAGGACGAAATGTCCCGAGAATAAGAAAATTTAAACTTCTCCACCGCAATATTCGAGACGTTAACTTTCTTCCGAATATAGGCTATTACATCATCAGATGTGACAACAGGGTCTAGCCTAGAAACAAATATATGTTTCTTTGGTGGTATGCCAACGAGAGGCCGCGGTCCCGAAGCGTCAGCCGCAGCAGTAACGTTGGACAAGTCACCCACTGCAGCAGTCAACTTGTTTACGGGGCCCTCGATACTTTTAGAACTATCGGCAATTTCCATTGGAATGGGTAATTGCCCGGACTTATCGGACACTACAATAGGCATCGTTTTTAAGAGATCATTCCCAGGTGATATCGGTAATTCCTTACTAATAGCATTCACAACCGGGCTCTTAAACGATATCAATTGCTGTACATTAGGAGTGGACGGTGCATGAGACCGGTCGGGGACGATAAGAGATGCTGGCGGATCTACAGATACAGAAACACCCCAAGGACTGGTCCTTTTACGTTTCGGAGACTCATTCATAAGTGATAAACTTCTGAACTGAGTCTCCACCGCAGTAAACTCCGCTTGGAGTTTATTAAAACCTGCCCTTAAGGTGTCAAAACTATCTCTAGTCCGCCTCATGAAAGAGCGCATCTCATTCTCGACCTCCCGGCAAGCATCACATCCATATTTTAAGCCACCACCTTTAGCAATAGACTCCTTGATTCTGCCTGTGTAACCTGCACACTTAACGTGAACCGCATTGTCACACAACCAACAAAGAATATAATCATGGGAGTCAACCGCATTAGTGGCAACTATACAATTATTTTTGAGCAGACAACCATTTTATCAAAAAGTTTAATTTAATTAAAAGGAAATACAAAAAATAAAAAATAGAAATTCTAAAGGTAAAAAATCAGTGAATAAGAATATACTGACCAGTTCTGACACAAGGGTTAATGTGCAGAGTAAGCCTTCACAACTAAAGAAATAAAAGAGATGAAAGCACAAAAACAAAAACACGTATCACAGAGTCGCGGGTAGGCAAAAGACGAGAGCGCAAATCAATCAAGAATAGGAAAGAGCGGGAGAGCGCGTCAAATTGAACACATGCAACAACAATTTGTACGCAAGAGCGCGAGAGTTAGTTAAAAACGGTAAAGACACAAAAGCAAAAGAGATAAGCAAAACAACAACACCGCTAATGCGAGTACTGTTGTATGTTTTGATTTTATTTAAATTTAAACAAAAGCGACAGCAAGCATTCGCAAAATGAAAACAAAATTCGAATGCTGTTATTATCATTAATCAATTTAACCGGTAATAAATTTAAAAGTTATGGAAAAGTATTTAATCGCGAGAAAAAAATAAAAGTTGATAAGCGCAAAAAAAACACGTCCGTCCTCTGCAACGAGTGAAAGATTGATTTTAGCCGTATGTATAGGGATCTTCGTTTAAAGTTTCTTTCTTTAAACAAACTAGCCAAACAGCTGTCTAACGAGTGTGAATCTAGCGTACATTTATTGTCGCAATATAAGTTTAATCCACCTTCTGATAAGTTACCCAAGAAATGTACCCTTGAGTTGCCTCGTAAGCAGTCGCCAGCACTCTCTATTACATCGTCTCCCATTTTACTTTCGCCTACACCATCTTCTTGTCCCTCTTTATGTTCTTCTTTTCAGATTGAAGTACCCATTACAAGCCCTGGTGTACCTCAGTTTATCCCTCACGGGAACTCTGATCAATCACAGGATCATGCTGGCTCTCAATCACTTGCGGATCCCAATGCTCCTCCGCCTCCACTAATTGTAGTGCCTCATCGCAAACAATTATTTATCTCTAGGCTTGCTCCAGATACTTCTGAGTCGTCTGTGGCAGCTTACATTGGTAATATATGCCCTGCTAAGGTTTTAATTCAAAAGTTTAAGTTTTCAAGGCCTCATGAAATCTCCTCTTTTAAAATTACAGTACCAAATGAGTATTTTTCAGCTATGGTTGACACTAATTTCTGGCCAGAGGGCCTAGTTGTACACGAGTTTGCGCCCAATAAGCGCTCCCGTCCGTTGCCTGTCCACCTTCCTAATTTATCTTCTGCTTCAAAAAACTAATAAAGTCTAGTCTTTGCATTCATTATCAAAATGTAAGAGGACTTCTTACCAAGCTCTCGAACCTGTTCTGTGATAGCCAAACCTTTTCGGCTGACATATTAGCTTTCTCTGAAACTTGGCTTAACTCCTCTGTTTTGGATAATGAAATTCTTTCTAATAACTTTATTTCTTATAGGCTTGATCGTGTTGGTCGTCGTGGCGGTGGAGTACTCATTGCTGTTAACTCGAATCTGTGTTCAAGTGTCGTGCCGATTGATCTGCCCTTAGGTGTTGAGTTTATTTGCGTCGAAGTTACATGTTCCAACTTTAGCTTATATATTTCTTGTTCATATATTCCTCCAGCTTCTGATATCATGACCTATATGCACCATGCTGATGCTTTGCAAACTATTTTTAATAGTCTTAAAGATCGTGATATCCTTATAGTTTTAGGTGATTTCAACTTGCCTAATATTTCTTGGCTTGTTGATGATAATCTATCTTTCTTAATTCCTTCATCTCAACATGTTTTTCTTGATTGACTACTTGAATGTCCGCTATATCAGTTGAATTCTTTCCTTAACTCTTCTAAAAGAATCCTTGATCTTGTTTTTGTCTCTGATCCCACTGTTAGTGCTGTATCCCGAACACAGCCCCTAGTGAAACCTGAAGATCCTTATCACCCTACCATTGAAGTTACTATTTCTTACAATTCCGTTACTAAATCACTTAATAACATCGTAAATTCTCGTCGTAGATGTTCTCGTAAAACAAATTTCAATCTTCTTAATAGCCTTATTTTCTCTTTTGATTGGTCATTTCTATTTGAGTGCTGCGATATAGATTGTGCAGTGAAGTTTTTCTACTCTGCTCTTAATTCTCTAATTGATAAATGCGTTCCTTATGTGAATGTCTCTACCGTCTCCAGCGCGCCAGTCTGGTTCACACGTAGGCTCTCTAATCTCCGCAATATTAAATCGAGATATTTTAAAAGATTTAAAAAAACTGGTTCGCGACTTGACTATGCAAATTACTGTATAGCCAAATCTCAATTTTGTCTTTTAAACACTCAATGCTACAATAATTATATCGTTCGCTGTAAGGTTGAATTTTATAAGAACCCCAAAAGATTTTACAACTTTGTTAATTCCAAAAGACGCTCTAATGTACTACCTTCCACCTTCAGACTTAATGACCAGACTGCTAATAATGACTCAGATATTGCAGATCTGTTTGCTAATTTCTTTCAGTCGACTTATTCTACTACTGTTTCGGATCCCACAACCTATCCCTTTTCAATCCCACATTTAAATTGTATGTTTTTTCCTAGTATTACTGAAGACTGTATTATCTCTAGCTTGTCATCTATGACGTCTTCCTTCGTTCCCGGTCCTGATAATATACCTAGTTGCATCCTTAAAATGTGTTCGATTTCCCTATCTAAGCCTTTATCTCGGTTATTCTTTATATCGAGTGAGACTTGTAGCTTTCCCGATATTTGGAAGGAGTCTTTTATTATTCCGCTTTTTAAAAAGGGTAGCAAATCGGATGTTTCTAACTACCGTGGCATTGCCAAGCTTTCGGCAATACCAAAGCTGTTTGAGAAAATTATTACGTCTTCCCTTCAACACCTATCCAGATCCACTATTTCTCCTTGTCAGCATGGCTTCATGAAAGGTCGTTCGTCGCTTACTAACCTTTTAGAATTGACTACCCTTGTACACCATGGCTTCCGTAAAAAATGTCAAACTGATGTTATTTATACTGACTTTAGTAAGGCTTTCGATACGGTTCATCATTCTATGCTTCTCGCGAAACTTAACATCATGGGTTTTTCCCCGAAACTGTTGGCTTGGTTAAAGTCGTATCTTATTGGCAGAACCCAAAAGGTGTCTTTTCGTTCCTCATTATCTAAAACTATTAAAGTTACGTCAGGTGTACCCCAAGGCAGTCATCTGGGCCCACTGTTATTTACCCTGTTTATAAATGATTTACCCTTGGCCTTGGTTCACTCACGCGTGCTCATGTTTGCGGATGACGTCAAGATTTGTTATTCCTATAATGATCCTTCTTTCCAACAGTACTTGCAATCTGATCTCGATGCGTTCTGTGATTGGTGCCACGTTAATAAATTACACCTTAATGCCTCTAAGTGTTCTTTTATGACTTTCAGTCGTTTGTCTCCGTTCCTAGCTCATTACTCCATTAAGTCTGTTCTGTTAGATTGTGTACCATCCTTTAAAGACTTAGGCGTTATGTTTGACCCAAAACTTTCATTTAATGTTCATATTGCTTCAATTGTCAATAGAGCATGCAGCCTTCTTGGCTTTATTAAACGTTGGGCCAAAGAATTTGATGATCCCTATGTAACAAAGGTTTTATACACTTCGTTAGTTCGCCCTATTCTCGAATATTGCTCGCCAGTGTGGAACCCGCAATATGATGTTCACCAGCGTAGTATTGAATCGGTACAGAAGCAATTCCTTAAGTTTGCGTTACGCGGTCTTAATTGGGACCCGAGTCTTCGCCTACCTTCTTATTCTGACAGACTTCTTCTTATTAATCTCCCTTCACTTTACAATCGTAGGCTCGTTTTTGGCATTCTCTTTCTCCATAAACTAGTCAACGGCGAAGTCATTTCCACTAATTTACTAAGTACGCTATATTTTTGTGTTCCCTCACGTCGGACCAGAAACTTTTTTCCTATTTACCTTAGTAGATGTCTGACTAACTACTCTCTTCACGAACCTTTTCGTGTTCTTTGCCAATCTTTTAACAACCTTTCTCACCTAATTTCTCCTCATCTTTCTGTCACTTCTCTTCGCGCTATACTTTTTAATCATCTACAGCGAAACCAATGAAAATATTCTGGACTTGGATTGGCTGCAACTCATCCCTGACCACATTGGCTGTGAATCGGGGCATAGCTGGCACCTTATGCAAATAAAACACCTCCACCGGGTCGGGGATGTTTAGTTGTGTATATAGCTAAGCTAGCTTTTTTAATTTAATTACTATTTGTCTTTAGCTTAAGCTTTTTCGTCGACTGCTGTGTTAGTTGACGTAAATAAATAAATAAATAAATAAATAAATAAATAAATAAATAAATAAATAAATAACGCATTACCTACCATTTTGGAAAACTGTTAAGGTAGTGGTTATACCAAAGAAAAAAATAGATAAGAACGTAATAAATAACCTACGACCTATTAGTCAAAGCAAAATATTTGAGATACTAGTTAATTTAAACACACATAAAATTTGTGCCAAAAACAAAATCGTATGCAATAAACAGTTTGGTTTTAAATCTAATCACTCAACTCTTCATGCAATGAACCTCCTAACATCTGAAATCAACTGGAATTGGAACAAAAAGCATGTTGTTGGCACTTGTTTCGTCAATCTTGAAAAAGCATTTGACACAGTTTGGGTTAAAGGACTAATTGCAAAATTAATGAGCTTCAAATTCCCTTTACACCTTCTAATGTCAATATTCAACAAGGATGGCCACGCGGGGAGGAAATCGGTCGCGATCTCGAGCCCGCAACTTGTAGGTAGAGGGACGCACATTTTACCGATCTTCGGGGAAAGGGGGAAAAAAGGTCGCCATTTCGAGCACTCGACAAAACCAACCCTTATTTTCTAACCCCTTCCTCTCTGCCTTCCTCCCTCTACCAACAAGTTGCGAGCTCGAGATCGCGACCCTTTTTCCCCCTCCCTGCGAAATTCGGTTTTAGCCGTCCCTCTGTCATCAAGTTGCGAGCTCGAGATCGCGACCCTTTTCCCCCTCCCCGCAAAATTCGGGATTTGGCCGTCCCTCTGCCAACAAGTTCGACGACGATCGCTCGTTCGACCCAAAAAAGGTCGTTTATGACCCGTCATAAAACTCGAGGCACACAAATTTTTGTGTGCGTCGACTCGCAAAAGTGACCTTTTTCTCTGCCCAGCCTCTGCCGCTGATGCTCTGGCTCCCAAAAACAATTTCCGTGGCCACCCTTGATATACAATATGATCTCATTTCGGACGTTTGTGGTTCATATAATTGGCACAACTAGTAGCTCACAGTTTAAACTTTAAAGCAATCAATCATCTGTAGCAGGGCACCGTAAATGCACTTACGTTGTTTACTATCTTTATACACGATTTACTTGAAAAAATTAAAAATATTATAGCATACGCTGATGATATTGGCTTATACAATGCAGACAAAACAATACTAACAAAAACCTACAAAAAAGCATCAATACACTAGAAGAATTTACACTAAACTGGCATCTTAAAATAAATATTAGTAAATGCGAAAGAAGTCTTCCGACCTCCAGTTAACAAATGCAATCATAATGTCAGCAAAAATTGGAAAAGATTCCAAGTTGTCTCTAACATGTCCAACGAACCCATTCCTCTCGCTAATGGGGTGAAATACTTGGGGGTACATTTTGACAAGTTCCTTTACTTTAATGATCACATTAATCTACAACTCTCCAAGGCTATGAACGCATATCAGCCGTACAGAACGGCATTCAGCTCCAAAATACTCAATAAAAAAGTGAAAGTCTTTCTATATAAAGTTGTCATCAGGCCCATAATTACGTACTGTTACTCAATATGGTATTTAATTTCACCATCACACATGGCAAGAATTAGAATGTGGGAAAGAAAGATTCTCAGAGGTTGCACCTCATTATATAGAACTCCAGCCAGCAACTGGATAAGGCTTATTCGAACAATAAACTTTATATGCTGCAAGTATAATAAGGATTGGTAATCAATTTGTAAATCTAATTAGGAGGCACATCTGCCGCTGTTTGGAGAGCTCTAACGATCTCATTAAAGTCCCATTCTATGAAGATGATCTCTACTTAGAGCAAGCAATATGTAACGGCTTTTTACCCACTGAATCATTCCTACTTTTAGATAAAAGAGGATTTATTTAACACAGTAACGGCATACCCATCCTTTACCACATACTGAGAAAAGCACATAATAAGTCAATAAAATCAAAAAGCTTAACTGTTGAAATGAAAGATCTCATAGAAATTGAGGCTCAGTCTTAAAAATTATTTTTTTTCTCTTTTATTATCTTCCTTTATCTTAAAATACCCTACTTACGCAAATTTTTTCTTTACTTTTTGTTGCGATCGATTTTTTCATTATACTAATTTAGCTTTTAAGTATATATACAAAAATAAATTTATTTTTGAAAAGAAAGCCTAAATTACAAACATCTATTTCTGCCGAGAGCCCGATTAGAGACTAGCATAAGTTAAAAAAAAAAATTAAATATACTGTTATTTATTAAGTCAACCTAACTCAATTATCCAATAAATAATCTAAAAAAAAAAAATCTCCTGACGTACTAAAAGCAAAAAAAAAAAGGCAAAACCGCTTCGCAATATACAGCTGAAATGAAAAATTTGCGATTATAATTGGAAGCAGCGGAGAGACCCAAACAACGCAGAAAAGTTCTCCAGAAATGATTAAGAATTACTGCCATGATTAAGAATTATGAGCTTGAAAAACTGAAAGTAATACTGGAAGCAGGTAACTTCGTCACTTTCAATGAGGAAATGGGTAAATTATCCATTGTAGCACAGAAATCGACTGGAAGCTCAAGCACAGTATTTTTTCAGCGAGGCCGTAACAATAGAGGTGGTGGTTACCGAAGCCAAAGAGGTAGCAATGGCCGCAGCTAACAATACTCTAAAAAACAACAAAAAGAAATAACAATAACAACAGAAAAAACAGTACAGATGGACAAGGTAACAACCTAGGTAGGAATAATTCAAACCGAGGAAATAACAAAGGTCAAAACCACTACGATAACTACAAAGTGGATAACTCAAAGTGGCACAAAGAGAAAAGATGGCCCATGACCCAAATAAATTATATAAAAGGTCAAGCAGCAATACTGCTTCCAAAGCATGATGATCCAATTCAAGGATGTCATACAGGCATAAATAGAACGCAAGTAAAAATAAAAACACAATATTATTGGCAAAACATGACTTATAAATAAATAAATGTCCTAAATGCCTGACATCGAAAACGACGAAACATGCCAGATCTCCTATGGTACTCAACTGTAATTAAAAGGCGGGAGCTTTCTATTAAGCCAATGGTCAGGCTGATAATGATTCTTTATTAGTTTTATATACGCCAAGGTTATGCTTACATTGCAATCTTAGCTTATGCAGTTGGGCCGTGTGCAGGCCAACATAACTGGCCGTGTTGCAATAAATATGATAATGGCCTACACTGCGCGTGTGTGTACTTATGTGTAAATTGAATATGCCTTGATGGTGTACCACACCATACAGTAAAGGCTTTATCATAAAAACACTATACCGTTGCTATATGTATATTACACCTACCTTTTTTTTGGGAATGAATTTATGGATAAAATAAATTTATTCAAGAATTTTACTAACATTATGTTTATCACACTATGTTTATCTGTGGAAAAGGACGTTAAGTCTCTAAAGTCTTCATCTAACTCAATTTGGTGAAAACCTGAAGAAAGGTCAAGACTAGAAAAATATTTGGCTCTGCCTAATTGATCAACAATATCATCTATTCTTGGCAAGGGAAATTTGGTTCGATTACGTCATATCTAATTTTTTTAAAGTTTTTATAAGTTTCTTATTATTGTTATCATTGGAGATGTTGCTGCTGGATATTATTAGGCTATAATCATTTAGATTTTCTGAATTCATTTTCAGATTCAAAAGGGTAACGTCATTATTGTTTGTATTAATGAATCTTCCATCAGTTTGTTCACTATTTGCTGCTGTATTGGCAATAAAGACACGTGTTTCTAGCTCTTGAGTTGGTATAAAAATTTCTGATGCATTGTTTTCTATTTGGATAAGTCGAATTACTTCTGATCTTGCAGATATTGAAACCGTGTTCTTGCTCACAATATTTCTTTTTTTTTTTTTTTTTTTTTTTTTCTTTGCGTCAGTTTGATGGTCAAGAATACAGTTGTAATTTTGAATAAAATCAATAAACAAGGATACCTACAATGGGTATTGGAAAGTTATCATCGACTATATAAAATTTATGCCTTACGAGAATTTGATTTAATTGTAATTTTAAATCAACGTGTCCTAGAGTGTCTGTAAACCCGTATCCTATTCCATTAATTTTTCTTATTTGCAGTGTTGATGAGCATGTTGAGAACCTGTGAGGCATTAAGAATTGATATGTCTGCTCCAGTGTCTACGAGCAGTGTACTTATGAGCTGGCTACAACTGATTTTACATGATATGAAACAGCTAAGATTAAGATTTATTGTGAATATTTTGACTTCAAAGGTGTGTTTCTGATTTCTTAAGGATTCTGAGGCGTATAGGGGTTTTTCACCCCTGTTAGGGCTCGAACGCCTCTGGTATTGGTATTTTGATTATTTGAGTTCTGTCTGTTATTGTGATATTTGAATTGTTTTTTCAGTTACCATTGTTGTTATAGTGGCGTCTACCGCGGGCATTATGCTGGGCATAAAAAATGGTACTATTTTGGAAATTGTCTGTGGAGCCTGATTCTACCGAAAGAGTGGTAAATCTTGCAATGGCTTCATTAGCTGAATCAAAGATTCCTGATTCTATTAATATCTGGACTCTTTGACTTTTGGTATGGCTTACCATAGAATTTACTGCCACTTTGGTGATGTTTTTTTTGGCTTGGTCGTTTGGAAGACCATCCGAAATATATGCGCTTTTAAGAACGTCGGTCAATTCAGCAATCTCTTTTGTGTATGAAACTCAGTTATTGGGATTTCTTTGCAAGTTTTTAATTTTTGCTGTTAGGAGACAGTTTTCGGATCACTTCATCAATCGTCGTTTCAGAGTTTAGGGTATTACCCGCTTGACCTTTTAATTTGGATTTTATAATTTCGATTGCTATGTCTTCGTGTGTTTCTTTTATAGTCTTAAGCACACGAAGCGCTCCAAGAAAGCCCGGTAGATTTTTTATGTCAGCATCAAAGTATGGTAAAAGGCGTGTGGTGTGGCTGTATTTATAAATTCTACCACTGCTTGCGTGATTTTTATACCATACACCCATAGGGTGAAATGGTATATTAAAGTCGCCAAAATGTATGTAACAGGAAGAAGGAAGCTTTTCCGACCCCATAAAGTATATATATTCTTGATCAGCATCAACAGCCGAGACGATCTAGCCATGTCCGTCTGTCCGTCCGTTTTTATGAACACATAGATCTCGGAGACTATAAGAGCTAGAGCCACCAAATTTGGTATGTAGACGCGTAGAGTGATCAAGTTTATTTCAATTTCTGCCACGCCCCCTACCGCCCCCGCAAATTATATAAAACCGATATGGTGCCCTCTAATGTGTTTCTATCCTGAGAGACGCAATTGATTGATTTGTAGAGTTCCTCTTAAATATCGCGAGCTTCATTTATGATATGTTCCCAATCCGTCATAATGGGAAATTCTACATATTGTCGAGATCATTAGCTCGACTCATATACCGTTTCTTGACAAAGGAGTATTATTACAATTATGAAAATGAAAATCTTAATTGTTCCTAGATTATTTTGAGGGTCCCATGGTGAAACATGTATCTCAATAAGTACATTTGGCTTTGGGTCTCCAATTTTGCTCTCCTCAGACCCCATAATAATTGCGAAATGATATATATATTTTAGTATGCATGTGTTGGAAAAAATATTATTGGACTTAAAAAAAAAAAAGAAGTAAGTAAGACGTCTTGCCGACTTATGTAGGTTTACCATACACCAGTAAAACAAAAACCAAAACCAGTTGGCTATTTGTAGACCGATTTTGAACAAATTTGGTCTTTTGCTGGATATTAGTATCAAATTTAAGTGTGCTAAAATTTCGGGAGATAATTGAGTATTTTCAAATTACGGAAGCGGAAAGGGGCGTGGCAAAATCTTTACACATAAAAAATGTGCGCATTTACTAAGCAAATATAACGTATATATATTCTTGATCAGCATCAACAGCCGAGACGATCTAGCCATGTCCGTCTGTCTTTATGAACACATAGATCTCGGAGACTATAAGAGCTAGAGCCACCAAATTTAGTATGTAGACGCGTGTAGTATGTAGAGTGATCAAATTTATTTCAAATTTCTGCCACGCCCCCTACCGCCCCCGCAAATTATATAAAACCGATTTTCTCAAACACTATAACAACTAGAGACACAAAATTTGGTATGTATATTTGCTTAGTAAATGCGCACATTTTGTATTTGTAAACATTTTGGCACGCCCCCTACAGCCGCCGCAAATTAAATAAAACCGATTTTCTCAAAAACTATTTTAGCTAGAGACACCATAGTTGGTATGAATATTTGCTTAGTAATTGCGCACATTTTTTATGTGTAAAGATTTTGCCACGCCCCTTTCCACCCCGTAATTTGAAAATACTCAATTATCTCCCGAAATTTTAGCTCACTTAAATTTGATACTAATATCCAGCAAAAGACCAAATTTGTTCAAAATCGGTCTACAAATAGCCAACTGGTTTTGGTTTTTGTTTTACTGGTGTATGGTACACCTACATAAGTCGGCAAGACGTCTTACTTACTTCTTTTTTTTTTTTAAGTCCAATAATATTTTTTCCAACACATGCATACTAAAATATATATATCATTTCGCAATTATTATGGGGTCTGAGGAGAGCAAAATTGGAGACCCAAAGCCAAATGTACTTATTGAGATACATGTTTCACCATGGGACCCTCAAAATAATCTAGGAACAATTAAGATTTTCATTTTCATAATTGTAATAATACTCCTTTGTCAAGAAACGGTATATGAGTCGAGCTAATGATCTCGACAATATGTAGAATTTCCCATTATGACGGATTGGGAACATATCATAAATGAAGCTCGCGATATTTAAGAGGAACTCTACAAATCAATCAATTGCGTCTCTCAGGATAGAAACACATTAGAGGGCACCATATCGGTTTTATATAATTTGCGGGGGCGGTAGGGGGCGTGGCAGAAATTTGAAATAAACTTGATTACTCTACATACTACACGAATCTACATACCAAATTTGGTGGCTCTAGCTCTTGTAGTCTCCGAGATCTAGGTGTTCATACGGACGGACGGACGGACATGTCTAGATTGTCACGGCTGTTGATGCTGATCAAGAATATATATACTTTATGGGGTCGAAAAAGCTTCCTTCTGCCTGTTACATACATTTTGGCGACTTTAATATACCATTTCACCCTATGGGTGTATGGTATAAAAATTAATAATGAACAAACAGGTAAAACAAATACCTTGTTAATAGACTCTGGTGCGGGCATATCAATTCTTGAAGAAAATATAGATTGTTTTGACGAAGTCAGTTCAAATATATCAACCCAAGTAGCACGCATTGGTAAAGGTTCAGTTTTTTCAAAAGGTTGAACATTCGTAGAATTACCTACAGGAAAATATTTAGTTCTTTAAGACTTATAAGGAGAACTTTCACTCGTTGCAGAGGGCGGACGTGTTTTTTTGCTTATCAAATTTTATTTTTTTCTCGCGATTAAATACTTTTCTATAACTTTTGAACTCATTATCGGTTTAATAATAATTTCAGCATCCGAATTTTATTTTCATTTCGCGAATTCTTGCAGTCGCTTTTGTGTTTTTGTTTAAATATAAATAAATCAAAACTTACAACAATACTTGCTTTAGCGGTGTTGTTGATTTGCTTCTCTCCTTTGCTTTTGTGTCTTTACCGTTGTAACTAACTCTCGCGCTCAATTCAATTTGACGCGCTCTCCCGCTCTTTCCTATTCTTGTTTGAATTGCGCTCTCGTCTTTTGCCTACCCGCGACTCTGTTATACGTGTTTTTGTTTTTGTGTATTTTTGCTTATTAATTTCTTTAGTGGTGAAGGCTTACTCTGCACATTAACCCTTGTGTCAGAACTGGTCAGTATATTCTTATACAGAGGTTTTTTACTTTCACAATTTCTATTTTTTATTTTTTTATTCCTTTTTTAAAATAAATTTAACTTTTTGATAAAATGGTCTGCTCTAAAAATAATTGCATAGTTACCACTAATGAGGTTGACTCCCATGATTATATTCTTTGTTGGTTGTGTGACAATGCGGTTCACGTTAAGTGTGCAGGTTACACAGGCAGAATCAAGGAGTCTATTGCTAAAGGTGGTGGCTTAAAATATGGATGTGATGCTTGCCGTGAGGTCGAGAATGAGATGCGCTCATTCATGAGGCGGACTAGAGATAAAAGGACCAGTCCTTGGGGTGTTTCTGTATCTGTAGATCCGCCAGCGTCTCTTATCGTCCCCGACCGGTCTAATGCACCGTCCACTCCTAATGTACAGCAATTGATATCGTTAAAGAGCCCGGTTGTGAATGCGATTAGTAAGGAATTACCGGTATCACCTGGGAATGATCTCTTATAAACGATGCCTATTGTAGTGTCCGATGTGTCCGGGCAATTACCCATTCCGATGGAAATTGCCGACAGTTCTAAAAGTATCGAGGGACCCGTAAACAAGTTGACTGCTGCAGTGGGTGACATGTCCAACGTTACTGCTGCGGCTTCGGGACCGCGACCTCTCGTTGGCATACCAACAAAGAAACATATATTTGTTTCTAGGCTTGACCCTGTTGTCACATCTGATGATGTAATAGCCTATATTTGGAAGAAAGTTAACGTCTCGAATATTGCGGTGGAAAAGTTTAAATTTTCTAATTCTCGGGACATTTCGTCCTTTAAAATTAGTGTTTCTGCCAATATCTTCAACATTATATGTCGAGAAGATTTTTGGCCGAAAATTCAATAATAAATGACTTGTGCATATATTTAAAAATAAACAACTTAACGTCTACAGCACACGATCACCAGGCCTTAGGAACCATTGAAAGAAGTCATAGAACATTTAATAAGTACATTCGTTCATATACATATATCAGAAGATAAAGCTGATTGTCACACGTTTGGTTACAATACTCTAATGAAGTTAAGCTTATAAGGATGTTAAAAAGATTAATAATTAAAAAAAAAAGATTTCACGGAATCAGTCTAAAATTAAAATAAAAAAAAATTTTCATAAATCAAAAGAAAGATTTTTTTCTCTCCACCAAGAAACAAATTTTCCATTTTTACACAAAAATTTGGATAACAAAATAAATTTTTTTTACATAGAATTAATTTAATTAATTAAATTTAATTAAAATTAAAAAAAAAATTATATACATTTACATTCGCCAATTCAACTGCCGCCGTGTGCAGACGTGTTTTTTAATGCACTCCGCAAAAATTGAGTGTAAAAAAAAAAAAAAAAGTCTGCGTTTGCAAAAAGTTGTGTAGGGCTCTCAGTCGCCTCAGAGACGCCTATTTACAATCATATTGTTATTAGATTGCTCTAATAGCAATAAATACTAAGTTGCAACAACAAAGTGCGTAATTTTTACAAAAGCCATGTCCACCAATTCGGGCCCAAGCTCTCTCGATCCCCGCCAGCAACAGCTACAAGAACTAATTGTACAACAACAACGTGAGCGTCGACTCTCGGTCCAACGCAACAACGCGTACTTTTCGGTGGTGTCGCCGACCCCACCGAATGCTAACGTAAGCAATAACACCGAAAGTGCCAGCCACTCAGCAATTAACAGCAACCTACCGTGAAGAGCGCAGTGTGCTTCTCCATCAATATCGATAACTGGGTCACCGATTGCACCAACCAGCACCGTCAGCTCGTTGACAGCAACTACTGCAACGTCTGCCGAAGTATTGACCTGCCTCAAGCCGTCAACGACAAGTCGCCCAGAGTCAGCCACAATAGTAAACCCAACGACTTCTGTCCAAACTGGAATGGACAGATATATTAAAATAACTAAGCGGAAGCTAAGCCCGCAAAAGAAAAAAAGTGGCAATACGCCGAAAATAACCAAACCAAATGAACGAGTAGCACCCCTTAGCGGGAATCGTTTTAAAATTCTTGCCGATCAGCAAGACGATCAAGCCGGCGCTGTAGATAAAGTTAAATCGGCTAGACCACCCCCTTTATACATCCGTGGAGCCAACTACAGCGCCCTGATTTCGAAGCTAGTAGAAACAGTAGGGGCAAATAACTTTGTTGTAACCCCTCTCAATAGGGGGTAACATTAAAGAAATTAAATGTCAAGCCCAAACTGAGGACAATTTCCGCATCATCGAAAAGTACCTCCGTAATGCTAACATCAACTTCTATACCTACCAACTAAAAAGCAGTAAAGGGCTCCAGGTTGTGTTAAAGGGGATTGAGCCATCGGTCCCTACTCAAGAAATAGCAGACGCGTTGGTCGAAAAAGGGTTCGCGGTCAAGTCCGTTGTCAACATCATCAACAGGAACAAAGTCGCACAGCCGCTCTTTAAAATCGAGCTCCAACCAGATTTAAAGCGGTCGAAGCCAAATGAAGTGCACCCGATCTACAACCTACAGCTTCTATTGCACAGAAGAATCACCGTAGAGGAGCCCCATAAGAGACGCCAACCACCGCAGTGTAAAAACTGCCAGGAATACAACCACACCTCTAACAATTGCAATCTTAGGTCAGTGTGTGTTGGCTGCGGCGAACATCATGAAGATGGAATTTGCACCAAGGATAGAAACAACGTCGCACTAAGACTTTGCAGCAACTGTGGAGGGAACCACACGGCCAACTACAGAGGATGTCCTGTCTTTAAGGATCTTAAATCACACCTAAACGGGCGCAAACCCCCAGCTGGACCAAAAATCATCTTCAACGCCTCCAAAACTACACCGGAGGTTTTCTTCGCCAAGGCTGTTAGATCATCCAACATGACTGCTACAACCAGTCCTAGTGTATCCTTCGCTAGTGTGCTCCGAACTGGACAGACGGAGCCCGCGAAAGAAACCCCGTCACTCCGCCATCTACAGCATCCGCAACCTAGCGCACCAGAGCTTGGCCAGCAAACTCCAAGTGGTCTAGAGGCCCTATTGATCTCACTCAATCAAAACATGACCACTTTTATGACATTCATGCAAAACTGTATGCACGAACTGATGCGGAATCAAAACCTGCTTATCCAGAAGCTTATCGAGAATAAATAATGGCTTCCCTACGTCTATGTCTTTGGAATGCTAACGGCATCTCCAAGCACAAAAATGAACTGCAACTATTCCTAGACTCAAGTGAAATCGACGTTTTGCTGATTTCGGAAACACATTTAACATCAAAAAATAATTTTCAAATACCAAAATATACCTTCTACGCAACAAACCATCCAGACGGAAAAGCTCATGGCGGGACCGGTACCCTAATCAAAAACCGTATAAAACACTCGTTTCTCAACAGATTTGAAACACAGCACCTACAAGCAACTGCTATAACCGTCCAAACCAGCTGCGGCAACACTACATTGGTCGCCCTGTACTGCCCACCACGCTTCTCAATCTCTGAAAAGGAATTTACCGATTTCTTTAACACACTCGGAGATCGCTTCATTGCAGCAGGGGACTATAACGCCAAACATACGCACTGGGGATCTCGCCTGGTAAATCCTAAAGGAAGGCAGTTGTACAACACAATAGTCAACCCTCTCAATAAGATGGATTGCGTCTCACCGGGTAGGCCTACTTATTGGCCCACAGATCCACAGAAAGTGCCTGACTTGATTGATTTCGCAGTAACCAAGAGGATTCCACGTAATCGGATCACTGCGGAAACACTACTAGATTTAACCTCCGATCACTCTCCAGTGCTATTCACATTATTAACAAGACCTCAAGTACTTGATCGCCCATATAGGCTTACAAACAACAAAACAAATTGGCTTAAATTTAAAATGTACATGAGTGCCCACATTGACTGTTCGCCGAAACTGGATGCTGCAGAGGACATTGATATGTGCGTCTCTGCACTTGAGTCGATGATGGGAGCTGCAGCAAGAGTATCTACTCCACATGCCTCTTCTTACACCAAACCTGTTGACAGGCCTACGAACCGGCAGATAGAACAATTAGTAACGGAAAAACGACGTCTAAGAAGAGAATGGCAGATTACTCGATCACCAGCAGCAAAACTTCGCCTAAGGCAAGCTAATCGCAACCTCTCAAAGGCGTTAAGACAAGAGGAAAGCTGGGCTCAAAGGAAATACATAGAAAAGCTCAGTCCAACCAGCACTAAACATCCTCTGTGGAAAGCCCACCCAACTTTAAGCGCTCATACAGAGACAATTTCACCGATAAGGAGTCCAACCGGTGGATGGGCCCGCAGTGACGAAGAGAGGGCATCCGTATTTGCCACACATCTTAAAATGGTTTTCCAGCCAAATTCAACATCAAACTCATCTGTACTTCCCCCTTCGAACACATTAACGGATAGTGAGTACTCGGAACTCCAATCGGACGAGATCACTGCAGTTATTAAAAACCACCTAAAGCCGAAAAAAGCCCCTGGCCATGACCTAATCACACCGAAAATGATCCTAGAACTCCCTATCATTGCAATACAATATATCTGCAAACTGTTCAACGCTATAATAAAAATTGGCTACTTCCCAAGAACATGGAAAAAGTCCACTATCATCATGATTCCTAAAGTGGGAAAGGACAAAACCCAGCCATCATCCTATAGGCCAATTAGTTTGCTGCCATGTCTTTCAAAGCTTTTTGAAAAGGTCCTGCAGATCCGCCTAAACTCATTTCTGGCATCGGAGAACACAATCCCTTCACACCAGTTTGGCTTCCGCGAAAAACATTGTACAATTGAACAAGTCAATCGCATAACATCCGAAATACGAACAGCATTCGAACTAAAAGAATACTGTGCGGCTGTCTTTCTCGACGTTGCCCAGGCTTTCGATAGAGTTTGGCTGGAGGGTCTGATGTTCAAAATCCGGCAAAAACTGCCACAGTACACACACAAACTCATGGAATCTTACCTTTACAATAGGAAATTCGCTGTTAGATGTAATGGCTCCGTCTCCGCTGATTTTGAAATCAAAGCTGGTGTACCGCAAGGCAGTGTACTCGGCCCATTGCTCTACCTGCTGTACACTGCAGACTTACCAACGAGTTTAGGACTTACAACGTCCACTTTCGCCGATGACACGGCAATCCTTAGCAGATCCAAATGTCCAATACAAGCCTCTGCAAAACTAGAGGAACACCTTAAGGTGGTAGAGGAATGGCTAGCAACCTGGCGTATCCGGGTCAACGAGCAGAAATGCAAACATGTTACATTTACGCTTAACAGAAGAAACTATCCAGCTCTAATGCTAAACAACGTACCAGTTCCTCAAGCCGTGGATGTCACTTACCTTGGCATCCACCTAGACAGAAGACTAACTTGGCGCAAGCACATCGAAGCAAAAAAGTCACAGCTTAAACTGAAAGCGAGTAGCCTACATTGGATCATCAATGCTCGGTCCCCTCTACGTCTGGAGTATAAAGTCCTCCTATACAACTCCGTACTGAAACCCATCTTGACTTACGGAGCCGTACTATGGGGAAATGCAAGTACCAGCAATGTCGATATTATACAAAGAGCGCAGTCGAAGATTTTAAGATCAATCACGGGGGCCCCGTGGTATATACGAAACGACAACATTCAAAATGATCTAAATATACCTAGCGTAAAATCTGAAATAGGTACTCAACAACTAAAGTATTCTGCGAAACTGGATGCACACCCAAATGTTCTTGCCAATTCCCTTACGCGAACTAATAATAGAACTCGTCTTAAAAGAAATGACAGACCAACCCAATAACAAGTGATTAGGGCCGCCTGCAATATCCCCAGGATTTATCTTAAGTACTAGTCTAAGAAAAATATCTCAAACGTGTTGTTAGGCTCTAATTTAAGAGTAGATTCAACAAATATATATTAAACGTTAAAAAAAAAAAAATTTACATGAAGAGGTGTGTGTCGATCTAAAACAAGCTCTTAATGAGTACTGAAGAAGGCCGACCTTTTATGTTTTTCCCATAAAGGTGTTCGTTTTTCTAAAATGATGTAATAACTTTACGGCTGCGCTTAATATTTTTCGATATTTGTGAGATTGAAAGTGCACACTCTATGTAAGCCTTTATTCGACCTTTTTCTGCCTCATCTAACTGCTTTGCTTTTCCCATAATTAAGTAATTTCGATTTTTTTAATTCAAAATTGATCAAATTAAATAATAAATCTCTTTAATTAGTGAGATCCGACAGCTTTCACACAAAAATCCACACTAAAATGGAAGTGCGATAATCGGCTGTCGCAGAAATAGGCATGATTTTTTCATCTATTTCTAAGAAAAAATTAAGACTAACTAACGGTAAACTTCCAGAGCATGCTATTTGTTTTTATACTAAGTACAAATGCAGAAGAATGATAGAAAAATATAAAGAGCATGATAGAGATTTGCAGTTACTTGTTATTTATATTTCCTCTGAGAGGTAACAGGGTGTGCTAATCGGTTGTCGCGCAGTGTATATATATATACATATATGTATATAGGATTATTATAGTATTTAGTATACATAATTATTCTATATATTATTATTTATAATCTAGTAATTGAAATAACTTCATAATATTACGTTATTTTTTTAAATAGGGAGGTGTAGTATGTTTAATAATAAGTATATGTATGTATTAATATTATACATAATCACGATATGCGTGATTATAGTTTATACTAGATGCGCACATAATGAAACTCTATACCTATACATAATTTACCAATTTCAAGCATACTTTATACCTTCAAATAAAAATCATTCAATAAGCAACCTAATAACGAAACAGAAGCTAATTGTTTCAATTGAATGTTTGATTTCAAAATGTATGTAACAGGCAGAAAAAAGCTTTTCCGACGCCATAAAGTATATACTAATATTCTTAATCAACAGCAATAGTCCAGTCGATCTAGCCTTGTTCGTCTGTCAGTGCGTCCGTCCGCCCGTCTGTCCGTATGAACAAACAGGTCTTGAAAACTGTTGGAGCTAGAAGCACCAAATTTGGTTTGTTGACTCGTGTGGTATGTAAAGTGAGCAGAACCGCAGATGAACCATTAAGGGAAAATATTCACTTACGTTACTCGTGCCCAAAACACGCTTAAACTACATAAATTTGGTATCAAACGAAAGAAAAAAATTCCTCGAGCACGAAATCAGATGCGCCTTGGCGATTTATTAAGTAGTTTTTGTGTAATTAACAAAAGGAAAATTATGTTTCTAGCGGGATTGTAGCTAAAAGTAGCTTTTTACGGCTAAAAGAAGCTGTCAAATTTTGAGATAGTGTTGGCAGATGCCGAATTTCGGATACTTGAATACGCGGGCTTTTTGAAACTTTTGTTCGCGCTATTCTCAACAAACGAAAATATTGTTGAGTTTACAATATTTCTAGATTTAAGAGAACAAATATATTTCATAATACAATATTCGGCTGCTCTGCTCTATATCTCAATTTTATAATTCAGAATAAAATATTTGGCTGCCAGGGCGGTCAAACAACGCGCCAAATAAAAAATAACGTTTGCCAACACTGAAATCCAGCATTACTCGATATTTTCACTTTTCAACACTGAAATCTCGAGTAGCTTAAGTAAATATAAATAGTTAAAATAGTTTGGCCAAATTTTACGACAATGTTGGAAAGAACGACAAAAGGCCTTGCCAGATACCAACCTTTCTGGTAAAAAATTGGCGCTATACTTAAATTATTGCGGGAAATTCAAAGATTGTTGGATCAAAAAAATTTTTTCTTTTTCCGAAAGACAATTCGCCGAAATTTAATAAGGTGTTTCTCTATTCAGCTACGTGTGTATTTACCTAAATAAAATATTGAATTTAAATTAGAAATATCAAAGAAGCTAACATCGGCTGTGCCGAAGTTTATATACCCTTGCAGTCCATGGCCATAATATTTTTACATGTTCCAAACTCTTTTTCTGTATCTCAATTCATTAATGCACAGAACCTTTCAAATATCATTTCAATTTCTTCTTCTTCCCCATCCCCTTTTACACGCATGCCGCGACTCGCACGCATACACATATAGTTTATGTAGCGTTGCGTCTGTATGTGTGCATGCGTGTGCTCTATTGATTTGATGATGACGTAGTAGGCAGCAAGCCGAACCGATTTATATCGGCTGTAACTTGTGTTCTATATATCCGATCAGATTCAAATTTTGGGATCTGAGATTTTATATATAATACTATCATATTGGTATTTCATGGGGATACTCCACTTTTTGCAAAAATGTTTCCTCCAGAGTTATATGATATAGTGGTCCGATTCTGCCAATTTTCATACTTTATTTTTCCCAGGTAATAAAAAGCCACCAAAAAAAAATTTCATCCCGATAGCTCTTAAGATGGCTGAGTAAAACGCATACGCTTAGACCGACGGTCAGAAGGACATGGCTATATCAACTCAGCTTCTCATGCTGATCAAGAATATATATACTTTATATGGTCGAAAACGTCTCCTTCTGTGCGTTACAAACATCTGACCAATTTTATAATACCCTCTGCAAGGGTATAAAAAGGGAATTGAAAATGCCACGAAATCATTGATAAATCGCGTAGGTTCATTCAATCACTATAGGGATTTATAAACCAGAGAGCTGAGGCTAACTTCGGCCGTGCCGAAGTTTATATACCCTTGCAACTTTATACATACTAAATTTCTTTAACTTTAAATGTGGTTAAAAATACAACAAGAGTCACAGTTTTTCACCGATCGTTCCTATGGGAGCTATGTGATATAGTCACCCGATCTTTATAAAATTTGGCACAGTCATTAAAAGGTATATTAAACTGATAAATATTCATTTTTATGCCAATTGCGTGAAAAGTAACGAAGTTATTGATAAAAGTCACTGTTTTCGGCCGTTCGTTCCTATGGGAGCAATATGATATAGTCATCCGATCTTTATCAAATTTGGCACAGTCGTTAACAAGTGTAATAAACTCAACAATATTACCAATTTGACGACAGTTGCTCAGAAAATAACGAAGTTATTGAGAAAAGTCACGGTTCGTGACTTTGCCGTTTGTATGGGAGCTATGTATACGTTATAGTAGTCCGATCCGGCTGAATCCGAGATATACAACGCCTGCAGTTTACAAGCCTACATGCAAAGTTTCAACTCTGTAGCTCTTACGGTCTAGGAGGAGTATGCGTTGATCCAGACGGACGGACGGACATGGCTATATGAGCTCGTCTCGTCGTGCTGATCAAGAATATATATACTTTATATGGTCGGAGATGCTTCGTTCTACGCACACTTCTGACCAAAATTAATATACCCTTTTTGCAAGGGTGTAAATATGAACTTCTGGTGTCTAAAAATTTGATCGCGTTACTAAAATTCAAATTAATTAAAAATTCGTTTAATTGATATTTATTTGGATGTCAATTGATTTAAACTCAAAGATTTGATATTTACCACTTTTGGAAAATTGAAAGTGAAATAAATACATTTTTAAGGAATTTGTTCGTGGCATCCTGACACTACAACGATAAAACTTTTTAATTAATGTGTTAGGCTAAAAATATGATTATTTGATTTAATTAAAAATAGAGCAATTTGATAGCTTATGAAATTTTGCGATTTAACCACATACTATATTTGTTGCTTTTTCTTTTGTGACTGTGTATTTGGGACGTTTTAAACGTTTTGTTTAAAAACGGAAAAAGCTTTTAAGATTATGTTCTTTTATTGAATTGAGAACACATTAAAATGAAATATTTTTTCTGGCTCCTGTAAGGCCTTCAAAGTTAGCCAAAGAAAAGAGAAATGCTGATGCAGTAAATAATTAAACTGTTAGCCGGCTTTAGATTCAGCATGGATGTAGTTGTGATCCTAATCACCCTCAAAAATTCGAGAAAATGTGTTGTCATTTAAGTTTTGTATACCCAATATCCTAAATTCCTTATATGTTTAGCATATTGCTAAATTTTCTATGTAAGTAACTACACTTGGCTGAAACCACCTTCTTATTAACATGTCTGCGTAATCTGAAACTCTGATAGAGCCTACCTGTCAAAATGACCAGAGAAGTGCCCTGCCATCTGAATTTTCGCCTTTTTTTGATAATTATTTCAATTCATTGCTTCTTTTGAAATATTTGACGGATGAAGGAATATTAGCTTTGGGTATTATACGAAGAAATAAAATCCCAAACAACAATGCACTTGATAGTATTATTTTAAAGAAACATCCACGGGATACGTCTGTTGAATATGTCGCAGATTTCGGCGGTGTTGACATATCACTAACATCGTGGTTGGACAATAAAATCATATCTTTAGCATCCAACTATGGTGGGCTTTCCAAAGACAAAGCTCGTCGATTCAGCAAAGCCAAAAAAGAATATGTTCAGATTGACCCTTTGCGGTTGCACAATACAATAGGTATATTGGAAACGTTGATTTAATCGGCAGCATAATTGAAAGATAAAAAATTTTACCAAAAAATGGTAGGTTCGTATTTTTTACCATCTACTCGAATTGGCTGTCAGCAATGACAAGCTTTTATATAAACGCGTTCGAAAGGATGGATTAAGCATTAAACTTTGTGGTTCTTCCGACATTTTTTTCACCCAACATTTGTTTGATGCATTTATGCAACAAATCCGTAATTCAAATTAAAGGGTTCAACTTTTTTCATTTTAACGGGTCCATGTCGTTTTTTTAATTGCACTTTTGATGTCCTTTAACCATTCCTACCATGCTGGGATGCAGTTTTAATTTTTACTGATGTACAGATGTTAAACAATAAAAATTGACAAATAATATTTGAAAAGTCTAAAATTTTATTGAGACAAATAATATTCAAAACATGCATCCCTGCCATTTTACTGCACATATTTTCAAAGTCAGCTTATTCATAAGATATTTCAACAACAAAATTGACGGGATATTTATATTTAGTTTGTGATAAATAAATATTTTACAAAATGGATAACAAAAACCGGGGCGGCCAGAATAAATAAAAAGTAAACATTTTGAAAAATTCCCCCGCGTTCAGGGGAACTACAATAAAATACAAGAACATTTAACAAATATGTGACATTTAACAATCTTGTAACATACATTATTTGACACGTCAGCACCGAAAATACACAAAGAAGGGACACCATTGAGACCAATTTGTTCGTCAATTGGCTCACCATCTTGTGGACTTTGTAAATACATTATACAAATTTTAAGGAACATAACAGGATACCAAAAGCTTTATTTATGGAAATAGTAAAATTCTGCCGATGGGATCTCCGGCCTCAACTGTCATTGCGGACATCGTTATGGAAAATCTTCTGGATACTATTATGGATAAACTAACCAGACCACCAAGATTATTGACAAAATATGTAGATGATATTTTTTCAATAATACACCAAGATGACATCGATAAAACCCTAGACACCCTAAATTCATTTGACAGGAATATTAAATTCACTATGGAGTTGAAAGACAATGGAAAACTGGCGTATTTGGACGAATCATCAATTTCAACTCAAAACACCCTAAGACGATGATAATAAATACAGCAAAGAGTTGTATCCAACGAATGCTAAACATTTCGCATAAAATATACCATGAAGAAACGAAGAAGGAAATAATAAATATTTTAAAGGACAACGATTTTCCGGATAACGTAATCAAGACATTATTCAAAAAACCTAAATACCCCATTGACAAAATCAAAAATGAGAAAACCTACTTATCTGTCACTTATGTACCTAAATTATCAGTAAGACTATCACATTCGGAATGTTATGACAAAGATCAAATAAAAATAGCACACAAACCTGGCAATACCCTCAAAGATATATTCAACAAAACAAAATCCAAGATAGAGATGACAAATAAAGTAATGTAATATACAAAATTCCATGCAATGGACAAGGAAACATACTGTGCAACAAGATATACATAGGGACGACCAAATCGAAATTAAAAACTACTATTTCCCAACACAAATCTGACTATAAAATGAGACATTATTCAGACACACCAAAAACAGCACTAATGACACACTGTGCAACTAGTGGCCATGCACCGAATTTCGTAAAGACAACAATATTAGATGAAGAGCGGCATTACAACAAAATCATTACCATGGAGATGCTACATATCATCAATACTCCGAGCGCCACACGACTTAACTTTAAGACTGATACCGAAAACTGGGCTCACATATACAGACATTTACTTGACTAATTCTTTTCAGAGGACAAGAATTAGTTCTTAACTCCACGTCGAACGGTGCTGACGTGTCAAATAATGTATGTTACAAGATTGTTAAATGTCACATAGAAGACGGTTGCCGCTGCGCAACCGAAATATATCGGAGAAAAAATAAATTAAAAACTTCGATTTTTATTTTTATTTGGAACAAATGACCTGAAGCCTGATAACATCTTAAGATAACAACACAAAGGTCGCAAAAACCACCACAGTAAAAAATATTATAAAAAAAATTTGTTATATGCAAGAAATTACAAAATTCTTAAAAATTAAAAAACAAAAAATTCTTTGAGTCTCTTACCTTTGGGTTCAAAGTATACTCAATTTATAACCATATTCAAAGTGTGAAAAATAACCGTGTTATATTTGAATTTATGCCAATAAGAAAACTTAAAAAAAATATATAAAATTTGTATGTTTGTCAAACATTTTTGAAAATATTTTAGAACAAATAAAAAAAAACCCCTAAAAGTGTCTTTATAGTTTTGAGCAAAATGCGATAAAAGAGTGAACAGTTTGCGAAAATAAAAAAGTAAATAAATTCTACTATGCAAGACCATTATAATTTAAATTGGAGGTTATGCCAAAAAATCTGAATCTGACACACAGTGAAAATAAGAATATTAGATTGCAATTTAGCAGCTTGGTCTTTTTTAGAGGTCATTCTATATATGTATGTACATACAGCGTTTTGGTCACAGAGGTTGTGTTCTATAGCTAACCGGTTATAGTCAAAATATCCAAAGTCACGATAATTTACATATTGGTCAATATTTTCTTTATACATATTTAGATATATGTATAAGGCATTTGCCATAGTTAGAAATATGAGGCAATGTATTCTCAATGTACATCTACCACGTGGAAAATTTTTTTTTTAGATTCTTGACTTTATGGTTGCCGCTCAGTTTTTCTCCACTTAAAATAAATTCGTGTTGATGCCGACATACCGATAAAAACAGACGGTTTTTTTTTGTCTTTTTTCGACAAAAACGTTTGGGGACAGCGACATGAAAGCATCGCTGTGTTTTCCTTTTAACCATACAGAAAACCCACTGGCCCTCAAAAAGTCTACATCTGTTGTAATTTCGCTTTCCGAATTTTAGCTCGAACCGAATAAATTTTATCCATTGGACAATTGTCCTAATGCTCCATATTAACCGTTATCAAAAGAGCTATAAGGTAGCAGATTTTTTCAAGACTTAATCGCGATTGCTCAAAAATCGTGTCTTTCCTGACACTTTTGAAAAATCTTCAGCTATCAGTATTTTGCCGACGATTCTTAACGAATCGGTGTTGTTGTTTCTATCGAAAATTAAAATCTTTGGTCAATGTCGCTAGTTTACCACAGGAGGTACAATTTACTGTCCTACCTAGTACTATTTTTTTGTTCTTAATTTTTGGTTTTTGAACTTATTTTTTTTTGTTTTGGTTTTGAACTTATGTGTTTTTTTCTAATTTTTTGTTTCTAAACTTGTAATTTTTATACCCTTGCAAATAGGGTATATTAATTTTGATCAGAAGTGTGCCACGCATAGAACGAAGCATCTCAGACCGTATAAAGTATATATATTATTGATCAGCACGACGAGACGCGAACTCTTGCTAACCCGTGGAGCTACAGAGTTGGAATTTTGCATGTATGCTTGTATATACTGTACAGTTTGTATATCTCGGATTCAGCCGGATCGGACCACTATATCGTATAGCTCCCATACAAATGGCAATAACTTCGACTTTCTGAGCTACTGTCGTGAGTTTATTACCCTTCTAAACAACTGTGACAAATTTAATAAAAATCGGGTGACTATATCACAAAGCTCCCATAGGAACGATCTGTTGAAAATAGTGACTTATATTCATAACTTCGTTACTTTTCACGTGATTGCTTTCGAATTAAATATTTCTCAATTTTAAATACCTGTTAATGACTGGAACGATCGGTGAAAATCAGTGATTCTTTTTGTATTTTTTACTACAGTTAAAGTTAAAGAAATTTGGTATGTGTAAAGTTGCAAGGGTATACAAACTTTGGCACGGCCGAAATTAGCCCCGGCCCTCTGGTTTTAGAATTGCAGAGGGTATTATAATATTGGTCAGATGTTTGTAACGCACAGCAGACGTTTCCGACCCTATAAAGTATATATATTCTTGATCAGCATGAGAAGCTGAGGCGATATAGCCATGTCCGTCCGTCTGTGCAAATCAACTTCACGCTGGCATCTTAATCTTAATGTAATAGTAATAATAATAGTAAAAAACATCAGATCCCAAAATTTCATTCTGATAGGATAAATAGAACACAAGTTACAGTCAATATAAATCGGCTCAGCTCAACCGCTGCCTGCTGCCTACTACGTTATTGCTCGAATCATCAGAGCACACGCATACTTACACAGACGCATCGCTACATAAACTATATGTGTATGCGTGCCAATCGCGGCATGCGTGTAAAAGGGGATGGGTAAGAAGAAGAAGAACAAGAAATGGAAATGATATTTGAAAGGTTCTGTGCATTACGGAATTCAGTTATAGAAAGAGTTTGGAACATGTAAAAATATTATGGCCATGAACTGCAAGGGTATATGAACTTCGGCACAGCCGATGTTAGCTTCTTTGATATTTTTTATTTGTTTTTGAAGTTATATTTTGTTTTTTGTATTTTTTGTTTTTGAAATTGTTTTTTGTTGGTTTATTTTTTGGTTTTGGTTGGTTTATTTCTTGAAGCTTAATTTTTTTTTTATTTTTTGTTTTGTTTTCACCCTAAATTTATTTTGACATTAACTCATTTTTGTTTTTAAAATTTTAAGATCTATTTTTAATCAGTCTTATTTATAAGTAATATTTTTCTCCTTTTCTTTGCAGTTTTTTTCCGGGAAAAAAAGTTAAAAGTAATAACACGGTTTAAATTGATCCGCCAAAAAAAACACTATTCCAACAAGAAAGATGCAATTTACTCGATCCAACGATTACAGAAATAACCTCATTTAAAACAAATTAATTTCTAAAAACTACAAATATCACCACTATTATAGTTAATAAGTACAATTGAAAAACAAAACATTAAGACAAATTTAATTTTGCATATGTAAGTACAAATAAAGTAAGTCATCTCGCCATGCACCAGAAAAAATATATTTTAAATTCTGCTTAAATGCCTCATGGCATATGCCATCTTGCTCACTCTTACAAACACACGAGCACTCTATAAGTGGGCGTAGCAAAAATTCAATTGAACTCTATATATTTACATACAGTTGCGAGCAAAAAAATAGTAGCGCATAACACTCGCCAATATTTATTACTATAACTGGCAAGATAATATTCTGATCTGTTTAACACTGCTAAGTACCGTTATCAGCAATGTCTAACACTTGTCCATTACATTGTAACCTCACTTGGTGACTTAACTTATTTGCTACTTCATTTTTAAGCTTAATTGCCAAATTTAGAGCGAGCAAAATAATAGTAGTGACGGAACTTTCTTTGCAGGAAACTTAAACTATTGCTGGAAGGTTGGTTCTTTTTACTCTATTTCACGTGTTAAGGGTTCGCGATTCATTAAAGTATTCCAATTTGCAGTCATAAATGGGCCGGGGTAAGCACGTGTCTGTTAATAAGAGGATTCAGATCAGAAACCTTATAGCTGAGGGCGAAACATACAGAGTAGTCCAAGTAATTGTTCATTGTTCTCCAACTGTCATTCAAAATGCATTAAAAGATGAAAAAATATCAGAAAGATGTGGCAGAAAGCTGAAAATAAGAAAAAAGAATAGTAGCCTCTAGGCTTTCTCCGTTTGCATCTGCTGTGGAGACACAGGAAGAGCTTGAAGTGCCGGCCAGTGTTTGGACAGTGCGGTGAGAGTATACTAAAAATAACTTGAACGCTCGCAGCCCTCGGAAAGTTCAACCTAAATTGGCCTGTGGGACATGGCGTAACATACTGTGGTCCGATGAGTCCAAAATTGTGATGCTTGGACGAAGGGGATCTAGGCTGTATGTTCGTCGTCCGAAAAAGACGGAGTATAAGCCACCAAGACTATTAAACATGGCAAATGAAGTGTGTTGCTGTCGGGCTGTTTTTCCTACTACGGTGTTGGTCCTATATGCATTGAAGGCATCATGGACAAACATGTTTACGTTAAAATTATTTAGGAAGTAATGCTACCAAATGCCGAAGAGGAGATGTCACTTTGTTGGGTGTTTCAACAAGACAATGACCCAAAACACACAAGGAAAGTAGCAAAAGCTTGATTCGAAAATGCAGGAGTAGATGTAATGAAGTAGCCCGCACAGTCGCTTGATTTTAATCCCATCGAAAATTTGTGGTGCGACGTTAAGAAGGGAGCACCTGCTGCAAAGCTAACCACTAAAAGCGGTTTTTGGACTGCTATAGAGCGTACATTGAAGGCCGTAACACCAGAAAGTTGTCTGAAACTGGTAGATTCCATTCCGCCTCGCTGCCCAGCTGTACTGAAAAACAATGGGATTGCCACCAAATATTCATAGACTGATATTAAGCTAGTCTTTGTTTTAAAACTATTTCCCTGGAATAAAATTCTACACTTTAAAAATTTTAGCACTTCAAACTATGTGCTACTATTATTTTACTCGCCTCAATTTGGCACCATTGACACAAAATCTTCATTATTTTTGGAAAATCAAAATGGAGTGTTTTTTGTTGTTTATAATATAATTAATAACAGGCCGAATAATAAACTTGCATACCAAAAAGTCACAGTCTAGCCACGATAACATAACTTTCTATGCTACAATTGAAGTGGACGATGCCACTACTATTGTTTTGCTCGCAGCTGTACATAAATTTTGAAAGAAGCAGAACCTATGCGTGTACTAAGCCAGTACACATACCAAATTTGATGTCTGTAGCTAGTATAGTTTTTGAGAGAATCGGTTTCATCTAATTTGATGGGGCGAAAGTGGGCGTGGCAAAAATTCAATGTAACTTTATATATTTACATACTACACGAGTCTGCATAACAAATTTGGTGGCTTTCGCTATTATAGTCCGCGAGATCTAGGTGTTAATACAGACGGACGGATAGGCGGACATTGCTAGATCGACTCGGCTGATCCTGATCAAGAATACATATACTTTAAGGGGTCGGAGAAGCTTCCTTCTGCCTGTTACATACTTTTTAATAAACCAAAAAATAATAAAATAAAAGACAGTAACCAAAACATACATAAAAAATACACAACAAGCAAATCCGACTATACTGCATGTGATTTTACTTTATGAAATGTACACAGACGCTCGAAAACAGACTTGGTCTATTCTTGCAAGGCTAAACGTCTCCTGGAACAGGAAGCGGCTTAAAATTGTTTTGTTATAACGAAAAAGTTTCACTTTGGACAAATTATTCAAAGAGAATACTATAGGAAAAATAAGACACAACTTGAGTCTGGATCGCCAAGACATTGGTGGAGATGGATGGGTACCTTTGGATGAAAGCGGCAGGATAGCTCATGACCACTGGATAGAAGTTCGAAGGAAAGGCGGCTGTAACATCGTCTCGAACCCTACGTAGCTACTTTCTTCGGAATATAACAGTATTCGTGTTTAGCTTTGATTTTAGCTACTTTCTTCGGAATATCTTGCTTCTGTTGAGCTGTCAAACCCTTATGGCATCGCGAGAACTCCGCCTCGACGTTTGCCCAAAGTGACTTGAGCTGGTCTAAATGCATTCGTCAGCTAAAGCCTTGACTTTGCAAGCCTCAAACGCCGTTAAGGCCTCGCACACGGCAAATAAGTCGGAAAGAGACATCGCACTGTGGTTTTTTTTTTGCGTTTATTGTGGCATAAAGTCTAAATTTAAAGCTATTGAAGTGAAACTTGGTTTGTATACATTTTTTATGTTTCTTTAGTGTCCTACTCAGTTTCATGGCATTTGGAGCACTATTTAGAAAAGCTGCCATATAAAGCTTTGAAGGTTTTATTAAAAAATTGTAATTTTATATTTTAAAAAAAAAAACACACAATTTTAAAAGAATTCATATTTGAAATTCAATAAGAAAAAAACAGTTTTATAGAAATTCATTGAGTTTGGCAGGTGGGCTGGTGATTAGTCCTTCCTAGTCCTTCTAAAAAAAATGTTGTTATGTTATAAAAATTACTCAGTTCTCTTGAAGTTCAAAATATTCATCTTCTGAAGCAACAACCTCTAGTCCATCCTGTTCTTCATAATCTTCATCTGATAAATGTTGGTCAGAATCTGGATCATTATTTCTAGACTGCATTTCAAAATGTGGTCCTATTAACAGAGATACTACATCTTTTGGCCTCGTTCTTTTTATTGAGTTTGATCGCTGCTTTAAGTATATACTAGATAAAAACGAATCAGAAGTATCCATTGATGTATTGAAGACGTATAAGTAGAATTGTAGTAGTATTGAAGAACATGTATAAGTAAGGGAGATGAATTGTTATTCTGATCGGAAAGCTCAGCAGCTAATTTTCTTTTGAGGCGAGGACCAGCGTTCTCGTAATCACACTTTGGACGACCCATTTTTTTTTTTCTGTTGAACAGAGACCGGAGATTTCTATGGAAGTGTATTTTTCAAGCCATTTTGCATGCTTTCCTTTAAATCTTGCCAGAGTTAAATTACCCTTTGGCAAGTGTTTATTTATATAATTAACGAAAGCTTTCACGTTTTCATTTATTGTCCTAATGCTGTCGTCATTTATATGCTTTTGTTCAATGTTTTGCAACATATGATGTTGTACTACGTCACAGGAACAATTGTTGTTATTCCAAACGTCAAGCAGCTCCGCCCTCTTGAACACAAATTGTACTACAAAAAGTTGATTTTTTAAAAATCGTGTAGATTCGGACAAAAATTGTTAGTTTCTCATTTATCTGCACACTTTTGTTAATACCTTCTCACATTAAACTGCAAAAGTACTGATCCACGAAACACAAATACACTTGTTAAGCTCAATCTAAAAATACACACAGTCTTCGACTAGCTCTCTTTGCGGGCAGACGTCAGTTTTCGTATCAGCAGAGTCTAATCGGTGTATTTCTTTCGCGACCCACGTGGTCTATCATTATTTGCTTTCATACATTCTTTCGTGAGTGCAGTTCTCATAACTAAAGCTTATTTCATAAGACTATGAGGCCTCCCCCTCGACCCCCTATTCTGAGGGGCAATCAGTTTGCGTTGCTTTTTGATAGCCCCCCGGCGAAAAAAAGAGACAAAAAATCGAATTGACCTTCCCCCAACTCCCAACGATAACCCTCGAAAACCCGAAATACATTGTAATCGCATCAAAAAACAATGTAAAAAAAATCTCAGATTTCTCCTGTATTGCCGTGTACAACGCCCTACGACTAATATCTAAAAACATCTTCTCCATCAATAACTTGCGTGACGGCAACCTGCTGATGCTGGTTAAAAATCAAACCGAGGCTGAAAAATTCATCAACTCTCCTTCTCTACCGGGCATTTGCGACATCACATGCAAAATGCACGAAACTCTAAACCAAGTAAAAGGCACAATATACGCTCCGTACCTCTCCGACGTTCCCAACGAAGATATTATAGAAGAACTGCGATCCCAAAAAGTCATTGATATATTCAAATTCACCAAAACCACCAACCCTCAGGAGTCATTCTGGTTACATTTGATTTATACAATCTCCCCAGCAAAATCGACATTGCATGGCATTCGGTAAAAGTACGGGAGTATATACCAAACCCAATGAGGTGTACAACTTGCCAGCTGCTTGGCCATACAGCTAAACACTGCAATAATGAACCACTTTGCGGTAATTGCGCTTTACCTCCCCATTCGCCTAAGAACTGCACACAAACGAAATGCGCCAACTGCTCAGAAGATCACCCATCTTCCTCTCGCCTATGCCCTAAATATCAGCAGCAAAGAGAAATTCTGAAAATCACAACAAACTAAGCAAAGATAAGACAATTACTGTCACAAATGAAGGAACAACAACAACAACATCATCAAACACCTCTACGCCGCTGTCTTATCAGCAAAAACAACACGAAAATAACAAAAACGCATCAGCTGATTTAGACTATGCTACTCTGGGCTGCTCGCCTAAAACCACTGAATATTTAAAACAACCCCAAACTAACAAAATTACCAAATTTTCTAACACAAACCTCCCAACTACCTCCACAAATTTAACTCAAAAAGAATATAACACCACATCAGAAGAGTCTATGGATGACTCTGATACGTAATTAGATATAAACTTTTTCCACTGCATATAGTATCCACTTTACGCCTTCCAAACAATGACCCTTACAATTCTGCAATGGAATATAAACGGTTATTTCAACAATTACATCGATCTAGTATTATTAATTAAACAAACAAAACCGGATATTATATACCTACAAGAGACTAATCTCAAATCTAACAATACTAATGTTGCAACTCCCAAACCATTCATTGGTTATTTTTTCAACAACTCTCCCAATACTCATGCGAAGCATGGCGTGTGTATACTTATACGTCAAAACATCCCACACAAAACTCTCAACATAATCTCCTCCACTTGCTCCATGGGCATTGAGGTTTTATCCCACCCTAATATTATAATATTTAATTCCTATATACCCCCCAACCAAAGACTAATAGCCTCAGATTTAATAAATATTGTAGAGTCAGCTCATAAGCCTATAGTCTATGTCGGGGACTTCAACGCTTGGAGTCCTCTTTCGGGGTCCAGCTCTCGCAATCCCAAAGGTTATTAAGTTGAAGATCTCATAGTCAGCTATTTTAAATGACGGCTCTGCCACCCACCATTCAACTCACAACTCTTTTACTAACATTGATCTGAGTATGATTTCCGCTAGTACCATACAGCAAATGGTCCATTTCCCAAAATTTACACGGCAGCGATCATTTTCCTATTACTATTAACCTTCTGACTCATTTAAAACCTGAAAAGGTCCCACCTATAATTAGGTTCAAAACTGACTACGCCAACTGGAATATCTTCCAATCGGTTTGTAAAAAACACTTCCAGTTCCCTTCGACCAACGACTTGAACCTCTTCGTTGCCAAAATTACGAAAAGCATAAAAACAGCAGCCAACGTAGCCATTCCACAAAGTAATCCTAAAAAACAGATGAGAAACCCTGTTTGGTTCAGCCCAAGTCTCCAAGATCTAAGAAAACAAAAGCAGACTCTCTGGCATAACTATAAAACCTTTCGAAACTCCACCAATTTAGTAGCCTACAAAAAAGCGAAAGTCCTGTTTAAAATAGAAGCTATTAGAGCTAAACGAGATTCTTTTTGCAATTTTACTTCTAACATTAACCCACTCTCCACAACAAAAAAAATATGGGCGGATATCAACAAATTAGTCGGAATTTTCCCAGGGCCTCTTAAATCCATCAGAGATAATAATGTTGAGCTACAAAATTCGGCTGACATTGGAAATGCTTTTGGAGCTATGTGGTCCAATTATTACAGCGATGAAAACTTCTCCAATGTGTATAAAGTAAATAAAGAAAACTTCCTCTCTCTAGCATACTCGCCCAATCACATCTCCGCAGATGCTAAGTATCTTGATGCTCAGATCACATCGATTGAGCTAGAGTCAGCCCTGCAGCACGCTAAGGGGAAATCTCTTGGTTATGACCGCATCTCATACCCTATGCTTCGAAACTTGCCAATAGAAGGAAAGCAAAGATTGCTAGAAATTTACAACAAAATGTTAGATGCAGGTAGCTATCCGCATACATGGAGAACGGCCATAATAATCCCAATCCTTAAGCCAAACAAACCTTCCCACGAATTATCATCCTTCCGTCCCATATCCCTACTCTCTTGCTTGAGCAAAACATTGGAAAAATTCTTGCCAAAAGGATCTTGTGGTTTATTACCAAAAATAAACTTATCAGCCCCAACCAAACTGCATTCAAACAACAACACAGTACCATAAACTCACTATTGCATATCCATCATTACGCGTCAGATGCTCTTTCCACCAAAAATCATGTAACCACTGATGGCTACTGATTTTGAAAGAGCTTTTGATCGCGTTGGTGTGCACACCGTACTGGAGCAACTTTCCCGGTGGGGGGTAGGTCCTAAGACCTTCTACCTAGTGAAGGCTTTCATGACCAAGCGATCCCTCCTTGTTAGAGTTAATAATACTTTAACTAATTTCTATAAATTACACAACGGCATTCCACAAGGATCACCACTCTCAGTGGTATTGTTCACGATTGCCTTCCACTTCCTAGACAATATAATACTAAAACACAAAAAAAATACAACTATCTGTTTACGCGGATGATGCTATAATATACAGCAACTGCAAAAATACAAATTCACTATTTCTTACTTTTAAACAAATACTCATGGATATCGTTGAATATGGTAATTTCTCAGGGGCCACTCTTGCCTTAAACAAATGTAAATTATTTCATATTTGTAACATCGTTGTACATATCCAACTCTAACGGTAAATAACACAACATTAGAATATACATCTAGTCTTAAAGTTCTCGGCTTTACGCTCGACAGTAGACTTACGTTTAAGCAACATTGTGTTAATCTTAGAGATAATCTTAACAAGCGCCTTAATAGCATTAAGTTTCTTGGGTCTAAGCGTTCTCTTGTCCATCCAACATCTCTAATTCATGCGACAAGAGCCCTAATACTGGCCAAAATCGACTATGGGCTGGCAATCTATGGATGGTGTGCGCCATCCAACATCAAATTGTTCTCCCCCGCATACCATGCAGCAGTACGGCGTAGCATTGGCGCCTTCCCCACAACTCCGACGAAATGCCTTTTAGCGGAAGCTGGGCTTCCTGAAGTAAAGACGAGAGCCGCGCAACTGACTTTTAAGCTTATACCTAAAATTCTCTGCTCGACCAACCAAATTCTGCTAAAAGACTTCAATACAACGGTTAAACAGCGACGAAGGTTCAAAGTCATGTCTACTATACGCAGATGTTCCAGTTTCTTCAAAAAACATCAACTGGATATGCCATATCGTTGGAACAAAATCAGCCCTTTTCCTCCTTGGCAACTTCCGGGCCACACCGTGAACACGTCTCTCAACTTATTAAAAAAATCAAAAACACCAAAAAATGTATTTCAGCAAATGCTAGCTGCCGAAACGGAAAAAGTCCCCAACTGGACCTGGCTTTACAGTGACGGATCGAAAACAATTGACTCCACGAGCTTCGCAGTCGTTAGCCAATCTGGAACCCTCGTCTCATCTGGAATTCATATTTTTCAATATTTTCTGCCGAAGCGGTTGCAATCCTTAAAGCAATTATGCACGCTCTCGAACTTAAAGGCGAATTCATAGTATGCCGCGACAGTCTTTCTACCCTCAATGCAGTTAATAACATATACAACCAAACTAGCCTGATATGTGAAATTCGACATCTTTGCACAAAACACGCTAGAAAAATAAAACTCCTTTGGGCTCCTGGTCACATGGGCGTAAAAGGTAATGAGCTTGCAGATGCAGCGGCCAAACAGGCAGGACATTGTCCTTGCCTAACTGGCATCCCTGGTGTCAGAGAAGACTTATGGCGCAACATTAAGGAGATACTAAGAAAAAAAGGAAATCACTCAATGGGACAGTTACGATCATAGGCTTAAACAATTTAACCCAAGCAAGGAACCAGTCCGATATCCACCTTCATGCCACAGAAGACATTGCAATATCATCACCCGCCTCAGAACGGGTCACTCCGCCTTAACCCACGACCATCTGCTAAATGGAAAAGCTATGCCCAGATGCCGGAAATGCGAGGGAGAATTATCAACCAAACACATATTGGATACCTGCCCACAACTGCATAATTCAGGGATTTTTCTATTTGGCCAAATCCAACAAACCTCTCTTCTTATTTCACCCACACTCAATAACATAAAATCAGTAATCAAATTCCTAGATGTAAATAACTTACTCAATAAGATATAAGTTAACGGTCGAGTCGATGGCCTTAGCAGCTAGCACTCTTAACCCGTTAGTTATTATATTATTTTGTATAATAATTAATAATAAAAATACACATATATAAAACACGGTACAATTGGACAGAAACACAGAACAATGACACAAATATGGTTAAAATATAGTTTTACATACCGGGACAGTCGTTTTCCATAGAAATTGTTTAAATTTTTTGTAAATTTTCGCCAGAACAAACAATTAAAGCTGATAAATTTTTCCCGCCAATTTCAGTTAAAACATGTTCTACATAATCAGCTGACTTTAACAGCGCTCACACAGAAAAGTATTACTCCATATGTTAATGTTAAATATTTTTTTACCTATGTAACTAGGGTGTTCCAAAATATAAAACCTATATACCTATATATAAAATATAAATTTTGCGATGTTGAAGTTTTTTGAAATTTATTAGAATCTTCAAAAATAGGAAGGGAAAAAATATGGTTGAGATCTGTTCTGCTTTAAAAAAGACTTTCAATAACTTTTTAATGAAGTAAAGACCAGAAATTAATTTTTACTTAACGGCCTGGATCTGTGAGGCATATATAAAAATGCACCGAAACAGAAGACAAAATATTACTTTTGTATATATAAAAATGCACAGCATTGCTTGGTAGTCAGATGTCTGAGTCACGACTTGGCTCAAGTGTCAGCACTGATGGGACTTGAGTGTCTGCATTGATCAGGAGTCAGCTGTTCTGCCGTTGTTTATGTTTTACGAATTTAGTTATTTTTAAATTGCTTTAAGAATATCACAAATTGCCTCCTTGAATTTAGAATTATTAAAATTGCGGAAAGCCAATCGAATTCAAATTGTATATATGTATATGAAATTTGGAAATATAAATATAAGTGTGCTTACCGCGTCAAAAATTATTACATATGTATTTGGATAAATAATTTATGCCGATCGAACGATGATCAGACTTTTCACTTTAAGTGAAGGTAAGTGGTACTTTATAAATTCGAGGTTCCGAAAAACTTTTACTTGCAGATTGAAAAACAGCTGTGCATATGTGTGTATGTATATGGTGGTGCTTTCCTATATTCGCGGGCGCCCCCTTACAAGTTCGCTTTTGGGGTATCCTGAAGGCCCAAATTCGACGAGTCAAGGAGGGCCTCCGTAACACTGTCTACATACCTCGTTGCAAGGACTCCTCGGCTGCCTGTGTGTTGGCCCTGAACCTATTTTCTTTAACCCCCATTTGGCTGGTCCATTGGAGTCGGTAGGGGCGAGAGGGCCAACCGTTTCGAAGCTTCTTCTTCCTCCGGATTTAAATTTAAATTGAGAAACTTGTCACTGATACTAATAAAAAAACCAAGTGCATATGTCTGTAGTATCCATCGATCACCAAGCCCGATGCGCAAGGTCAGAAAAATAAAACATCCAAAGGGAAGTCTGCTTTTGGCAGTCGTCCACGGTCAACGCCTCTGAACACAGACAAGTAGATGACGGAAAACGTTGTTAAAAACCCAAAAGCACGAGCAATCCGGGTGCAAGCAATAATTAAATTTGACGCGCTAAAACTAGTTTCACACATAGAGGAGCTAAACGAACTGGGAAATCTGATCTGGCAGCTAGACAGTATGTTCAATAGAGCAGACGATGGGAAGAAGGTTTTCGACACGTAAATCTGAGTACTAAAAACTCAATAGTGTGTATGATAGAGCTGCACAACATACTCTGCCGCAAAATGATCGACGGCCACCCCGTAAAAATGGTTTCAAAGGGTGAAACCACCACACAAACAAACCGCCGAGTAACAACCATTAGCAACGACAGAGAGAGGATGCAGTCACTCAGCGGAAAAACGACGCAGGGTACTCCATCAAAACAGCCGGAACCCAATTTGGCGAATTAGAACATATCATGGACCAATTCAGTCAATGAGGCTGAAGCTGAAGCAGAATGGCAGACGGTGTCTCGCAAGCGGCCTAACAAGCAACCAGTTCGGAGAGACAAGCCTGCCTCTTACGCCCAAATTCTCAGTATCGTCACAAGAAGAACCGATGGCAAACTCGTCGGAGTTAAAAACAATGTAAAGCGCACAAGAAAAACTTCCAAGGCGAGCTGCTTCTAGAACTCAAGCTAGACGGCGATCCTGACAGCCAAAAACTAAGAGACGATCTTATCCAAGTTCTAGGCCAACAGGCGTCGGTAAGGGCAGTGGAACTGAAGCATGGATCGAGATACGGAAACTCGATACCTTGGTAACGACCACATTATGGAAGCAATTAGGAAAAGGTGTGGCGATTCCATCGTAAACGTGCGAGTCAGAAGCTTACGCCATACTTTTGGTGACCCGCATTGGACCATCTTATCAATGCCGCGCTCGACTGCAGACTCCTTGCTCAAGATGGGATCGATTAAAAGGATGGACGCCTTGCCCGATTCGATAACGACAATCAAAACAACGCTACAAATGCGTAAATTTCGGCCACACGGCAGCAAAGTTCAGCATCTCCACCGATCACACCAACTGGTGCCTCAAATGTGGGGCGCCAGACCATGAGGCAGTCTCTTGCAATAACTTTCCTGTCTGCTTCAATTGAGTAGATGCCAATCGACAACAGGTGGGGCATTGCACTGGCAGGCGACGTTGCCCAATGGCGAGTGCAGGCGCAACGCAAAAGCAACCCCGATGAAATACTGACAATTGCTACTAGCTTGCAGGATCAAAAGGCTCCGGGCCCGGATCCGATTCCAAACAAGGCGCTAAAAGTGGCCCGTCTCCAGCCTGGAAGTTTGCAGAAGTGTTCAATATTTGCATGCATGATGACATTTTCCCAGAGATTTGGAAACAGCAGAGCATGGTGCTTCTGCCTAAGCCTAACAAGCCAGCTGAGGACCCATCAGCATACAAACCAATCTGCCTTCTCGAATCGGCCTCAAAAATGTTTGGAAAACTTGTGGTGCAAAGACTTGAGTCCGCCATTAAGCACTCTGGCGACCTCTTACCGATGCAGTTCGGGCTTAGACGCGTAGTCCACAATCGACGCCCTAGGAACGGTAGTTGACATAGCCAGTAATGCCATCGAGGCCCAGCGATGGAAGGGTGGCAAGAAGGAATACTGCTTGGTCAACACTTTAGATGTGAGAAACGCCTTTAACGTTACAAACTGGAGCCGGATCCTAAGATCTCTTCGGGAGTTTCTGGCACCAGAATACCTAGTCCTCATGGTGAAAGACTGCTTCCGAAATCGGATCCAGCGCTACAACACCCAAAGAGCCTGGCGTACACATTTCGTCAAAGGAGGAGTCCCGCAAGGCTTTGTTCAGCTCTCTGACGTACTGAGTATTTCTCTCCCACCTGGAACTCGGAACACCTGTTAGCGAAGCACCTACACGTGACGGAGAGCAAAATGGCCGTAGCAGTTCACATAGTCAAGGAATGGCTAAACAATATAGGCTTGCAGGTTGCAGACCAAAAGACTGGAGGTGTCTTGATCAGCAGTCGCAAAGTCGTGGAGGTAGCCGAAATTTCTCTGGATACATGAACAATAAGGTCATCCAGGGCAATACGATATTTAGGCGCCTTGTTGGTCACCCGCCTCAACTTTAAAGAGCACCTGCAGGCTATATCAAACCCGCAGAAATAGACCGTTTTATTACGCGCTTTCTGCTGAATTTTAGAGACTCAAGCCAACGGCAACGTGAGATCTATAATGCTATATGGAGACCCATATGGGCAACGGCTATGCGGCAGAAAACATATCGTCAAGGGCTCGAATCCACGAACAGACTGGAAATCATACGAGTGTCTTGAGGTTTTTGAACAATTTCCGACGAGGCTGCGTTGGTCATAGCTGGACTGACTCCTATTGATCTTCTGGCGAAGGGGACCCAGTTCATCTACAACAAAAGGTAAACCAGAGAATAGACGCCACTCGCAAGACACGAGGCTAAAAGAGCTGCCAGAAGAGCGAGCTTGGCAACCTTTGGCGAGGTACCTACGGCCGAGAACACCATCAATACAATGTGTGTTAACCAAGAAAAATAGTTTGCGGCTGGTATATTTGCAAAGCAAACAACGAAACGCTTGAGGTGCATGAGGCCAGCCTTTGTAGCCTGCGAAGCAATACCCCCCGGCAGTCCCGCAGGCTAAATTGGCACACGCAATTTCTATCTCTATACTGTTCCTTTCCCTCTGCTATATCTACCACACTATTCTTTTCTACCTTTCGCCTATATTGTTACACATTATTCTTTTCTTTTTCTGTTAGATAGTGTGACCGCATGCTTTTCTTGGCTTTTTAAATTTTAGAAGTTAGGGGTGCGAGAAAATGCAAACTTTAAGAAAAACTTCCACAAAAAATGTTGTATCAAACCATTGTGATAATATAAAATGGTTTGGAACTAATGATTCAGTTCGAATACCAGCAGTTTGATAATGTCTTTTTCCGACTACGTAGTCTTTTAAGTTATGACAACCAAACGAAAACTTGTTGACTTAAAAATCGCTAGCATGTACGAAAAAGTGCCCTGTTCCATTTCAACATAAGGTTTTCAAGCGAATAAAGCGACAGTTTGTCGCTGAATTTGAAAGGCCACGTTAAAGTGTGTGTGCAACTTAAAACTTTAAAAGCGCTTGTCTCAAAACCATGTTTTTCAAGTCGAACATAATGTTTCGAAAACTAATTTCCTAATTAGCTTATTTTTTTTTTTAACATTCTACACAATAATAACAAGTTTTTCCTGTTTTAATTGATGCTTAGTTTTTTATGTTCCAAAAACAAATTTTCATGTCTGCCATTAATACGTTAATATTTTCTACATCGGTATGACAAAAGCTGGAAACCCCATTGGACATTGCGGAAGCTATTTAAATTTTTTGGAGGTGTCGTAAGCGATTCTACAATATTTTTTTAAGTTATTATTATATTTTTTAGATCTTTGAAATGATCAATAATCAATATTAAAGAGTTTTCCTTAAAAAAACCTAAACAAAAATTACAAAGTGTATCCAGGTGTTCATTCGTATTTGGGAATATTTACAGAAACAACATCAATTATTTGTGATTATGGCTGAAGCGGCAAATTTCATTTAATCAGTGTATTGCAATTGCAATTTTTTTTATAAAATAATGATTGAATTAACGTTAAGCCAAATGTAATGATATTGGTGATTCCAATTCCAACCAACCAAAACTTACTCTAGTCATAACATAACTTTGTTAATTCAAGTCTGGCCAACACTAAAATAAATATCTGAACAAAGTACCAACTTTTATATTTGGGATTCACCTGTAATAAGCACGCTTTGGTTGACAGCATTCACATGCTACTGATCTGAGTATTTAAAGTCGTGCTTACTTACGTAACAGTACGAAGTTTTCGAGTTGATACCGAAACGAATACAAAAATTTATTCAGAAGCTGTGAGCATTATAAAAAAAATGTTGGCAAATTTCTTTCTGAAGACTAAAAGCTTTTTTATTTGCATTTAATTTTATAGTTTTGAGGCGCGTTTCAATAAAACTTATTTAAAACATAATTTTTTGAGTGTTAAAAATATGTAATTCGCATTTGTGGGCACTGGCACACTTGTGGTAGGAAACCTTTTTTTTTTAGTGTGGGTGTTTGGTTTAGAAAGTGCGTACTTATGATGTTTATGTTTTCGTCACGTTTCTTATCCATTTTTTAACGCATTTTATGCGTTTTTAGCCAAGTCAAGACCGACTAAGCGTACCATCATTTTTTTTTTTTTGAATAAACTTCCATTTGAATGCCAGAAATTTTAAAAGGAAATTAGTAGGACTAAAATAAAATTTTGATTTTTGTATTTATGCAATCGTACATCGTGCAGTTTTATGTTCTTTAAAGGCTCTCTAAAGGCATTTAATATAATAAATTTTGTACTTTTACTGAATGCTTGATAAATTTTTTGTCTTTTACGAATTCAATGTAATTCCTTAACTTAATCCTTTTACTTTTTAATTTGTATACAAACGTTGGCACAATATGGATTTGGTTAAGAGGCAAAAACCAAACCCTGCCCACAACTGGTGCTCTACCCCTAATTAAGAAACTTTTGATAGAAAAACTATAATTGTATGGAAGATTTTAATTATTACGCCCGATCTCTAAATTCCAGAAATCTGCTCTATGCAGTCAAAGTATTGTTGGTTGTATTGAACTATAGGACTGAAATTTTAGTAAGAATAACACTGTGTTCATACTTTTATTATTCCAGTTTTTTCCAATTTTGCCTCGTTTTATTTCTGGAATGGAACGGTAGACACAAATGTCCTTAAAGGTTTTTTTAATTGTCTTGAAATCTATACCATTTATTGTTATCTGGAAAATATTTCAAGCTTTGGAAATGCAACGTTACCTTTTTCTGCTTATTTCTGGAGACCATAAAAAAGCATGCATGATGTTTGGGACAGTCGATTAGCAACCCTTACTTTATTATTAGCTTTGCGTGTTAATATCAATTAATACATGCAACTATGGGTAGAGCAGAACCATCGCGAAGCTGAAATTAAAATATCAGATCCTACCACGAGTTCAACTGTTCACTTTACCAAATATAAATATCAAAGAAGCTAACTTCGGCTGTGCCGAACTTTATATACCATTTCCATTTCAGTCCTTGGCCATAATATTTGTACATCTTCCAAACTTTTTTTCTGTAACTCAATTCATTAACGCACAGACAGAACCTTTCAAATATCATTTCCAAATCTTGTTCTTCCTTTTCCCCATCCCTTTTTACATGCATGCCGAGATTGGCACGCACACATATGTATGTATATAGTATATGTAGCGATGTGTCTTTGTGTGCTCTGATGATTCAAGTAATGACGTACATTGGGCCCAAAAAGTATTGGCACACTTAAAATTTTCATCTTTCATCATATGCAAGTTTTATTTGTCGGCATTATCTAATTTACGAACAAAAATTCATTTTCATAAAATTTTTGCATAGTTATGTTCAATAAACAAAAAAAAAACGGCAGACTTACGCCGAAAAAAGTATTGGCACAATTTTTCACAACGTCGAACTCTTTTGCTGTTGTAACGGCTAAGTTCCGTTTTTTCTGATTTTGGTAGAATAAGAGCTGCTAGCACACACACATATGTAATGTATTCAGCGCCACTTCAGACAGACAGAAACAAACAAAATAGGCAGAGGAGCAGATATTTCTCTAGAAACTAGTGTATTGATTATAAAACTATATATTACAAAAATCTTGTCTTGAAATTGGCGAGTTAGTGCACAGATGTTATAGAACATTATTTTACCATAGGATATTGGAAGAAGCAGACTCCACGCCAGGAGAGGGTTTTTGTGGCTGCAGTTACTCAAAACCAATGGTTGTGAAATTGTGTCACGAGTAGATTTGGGCATGGGCTGGGTTTTATCGTGTCACGTCGTGACACGAACGGTCGCCCGCGTGCGCGTGTTGAAAAGTTGAATTTTGTCCATGGGCGTGCGTGTTCGTTCAGAGCAACATGAACACGAAAAAACACGAACATTTTTTTTTTTAATTTAAATTGACAAAAAATACCAAAAATCCCAATGCTGACTCAATATTTCAAGCTTGTAATCGGTCGGTCACACTTTAATGTAATTTACGCGACGCAGCACCACGCTTTGAAAAAATGGAAAAGCTAAGAATTCAAGACGCAATTAAAAATTCGTTAGAAAAACCCGTAGTCGAACAAGAATTAAAAAACCGTCCACTGTGGATGTATTAAGTTTCTGGAAAAACTGGAGTAATAAAGGGCTACGGGTACTAGCCCGAAGAGTATTAAGTATTCCAGCTAGCTCAGCTACGAGCGAAAGGGTGTTTTCAACCTCGGGGCAAATTTTAAATGAGCGACGTACTCGACTTTCGAGCTCCAACCTTGACAAACTAATATTTTTGTACAAAAACTTGTAAATTATAATATTTGATTGTTATACATATTGAAAATTGAACGCAAAAACGTGAAAATTTAATAAAATATACAAAAAAAAGTATAAACAAAAATCAAGTAAAAAATTTCGTGTTGGGTCGTGTTTCCAAAATTTTGGAGCGTGCGTGTGTGTGCGTATTTGGGATTTTCAATTTTGGACCGTGTTGGGCTGGACCGAAAAATTGCAGTCCATGCCCATCTCTAGTCACGAGTTACAGGAGACCTTCAAGGAAAAATTTTTCCCTATTCGAAATACACTTAAAAGCCAACACAAAAAAAAGGTCTCGATTTTGTAAAAAAATTTCAAACAATCTAACATCAGCAGTGCCGAAGTTTATATACCCTTGCAGTCCATGCACATAATATTTTTACATGTTTCAAACTCCTTTTCTGTTAAAAGTAAATTTCATAGCTATACTCTAACTGCTTCACCTACTTTTCGTATTCAACTATATGATAGAGTGGTCCGATCCTTAAGATTTTCAAACTTGATCTGCCTACGCTAATAAAAAGCACAGAAAAAAATTTCAGCCCGATAGCTTTTAAGATGGCTGAGTAAAACTCATACGCACAGACGGACATGGCTATATCGACACAGCTTATCATGATGATCAATATATGTATATAAGCTCCCTTGCATATTTATAAAGTCACTTGAAAAATAGCAATATTTCCAAAACTAAAGCTCTAATTCTAAAGGTGACTTTATAAATATGCGACAGTAAAAACTCGCGACCATTCGATAAACAAAGTACCGTTAGTTTGGATTAAGCCAATTGTTTTTGTATTATTTTTGTTTCTTTTTATACCCTTGCAGAGGGTATTATAAAATTGGTCAGATGTTTGTAACGCACAGAAGGAGACGTTTCCGACCCTATAATGTATATATATTCTTGATCAGCATGAGAAGCTGAGTTGATATAGCCATGTCCGTCTGTCCGTCCGTCTGTGCGTATGCGTTTTACTTAAGAGCTATCGGGATGAAATTTTTTTTGGGGGCTTTTTATTACCTGGGAAAAATAAAGTATGAAAATTGGGAGAATCGGACCACTATAGCATATAGCTCTGGAGGAAACATTTTTGCAAAAATTGGAGTATCGCTATGAAATTTACCAATATGATAGTATTATATATAAAATCTATAAGATCCCAAAATTTGAATGTGATCGGATATATAGAACACAAGTTACAGCCGATATAAATCGGTTCGGCTAGTTGCCTACTACGTCATCATCAAATCAACAGAGCACACGCATGCACACTTACAGACGCAACGCTACATAAACTATATGTGTATGCGTGCGAATCGCGGCATGCGTGTAAAAAGGGATGGGGAAGAAGAAGAAGAAATTGAAATGATATTTGAAAAGTTCTGTGCTTTAATAAATTGAGATACAGAAAAAGAGTTTTGAACATGTAAAAATATTATGGCCATGGACTGCAAGGGTATATAAACTTCGGCACAGCCAATGTTAGCTTCTTTGATATTTCCTCTTCATTTTCTTAATATACCGTATTAAACTACAGTTAGTAGTTTTGGAAATATTGCTATTTTTCAAGTTACTTTATAAATATGCAAGGGAGCTTACTTTATGGGGTCGGAAATGTCTCCTTCTGTGCGTTACAAACATCTGACCAATTTTATAATACCATCTGTAAGGGTTTAAAAACAAAACACCTTACGGCAGCGCAAAATATGCATCTTCGACAGATTGTCAAAAGACGAAAATAAGTTTAAATTTGAAGGACCCGTTTCATATTACTATCATGATCTCCGTAAGGAAAAACATTTTTTGTGCATGGAGATACTTTCGTGAAATACATTAAGAGCTTGTATGAATCCATGGCCAACAGCTCGCAATGCAATCAAAAATTATTTTAAAATTTTTTTATCTGATATCTCTTTGACAATTGGTTCTTTCTAGATCTTTCGTATTGTTCAGAGTTTTATAAACAGGATCTAATCTAGGACTCTGAGCAATAAGTAATATCTATAAAGAAACAATTTTTAAAAAGAGTCTTGAGAAATACAAAATATCAATGTTTTTTTACGTTTTTTTGTTTGTTTTTTGCCAATAACTTTAATTGTTTAAAATTTTTTTGAATTTTTTTTTCTCGCATAGAGTTAATTTTGGGTCCTCTAAATTATGACACATGTATGTATGTACTTATATTTTTAAGTTTTATTGCAAAAAGCCGAATTATGGCATGGAGGTGTATGTTGACTTTATTCCTTGACTGTACCTACGTTTGACTCGTAATATACGGATTTAAGAACAAAAATAAACATATGTACGTATGTATGTACATATATAAAAAAACATTAATTTGGGAGTCATACAAAACAAAAGGTTTAATAACTACATGTATGTATGTATGTATGTATATATATTGTAGTTTTATTCCTTGTGTACTTAAGCATTTTTTGTCTACTGAGCAGGAAAAAAAATGTCCAGAAACTTGTTTTGTCTTTTGGGGTGGCCCTGTCTTTATTATTACCCGATTACAATATGCCTTCCTTTATTAATTTCCCGTATCACGAAACTAAATTGTTCTTTTATTGGAAACCCCTACAAGATTATGAAACATAATGTTTCCATCTATAAATAAGTAAACTAAATGGCAACTTCCCACTCTCCACATTTCAGCAATAATTCAACAGAGTCCAATTTATTTTTATTTTATATTTCTTTAAAAAGATCCGATACGGCCCGACTCTCACTGGCGACCATCCACGATCCCCTTGGGGGATGGTGCATAAGGTTTTGCCGTGCCGAAATTTGACCATTTATTTCACCAGCCAAAAGAGTCGCTACTATCTCAGACGAAAATGTGGCAAAAATACAAATAGAAAGACACAACTGCAGCGCGAAATTTGTAACAAAATAAGTGAAATGCCAACAGGTGATGATTGGGAAATCTCAGTGCTTTACTATTTACTCTAATCAGTATTATTTTGTTTTACGTCAACGCCGCCGTGGAGTAGAACAGAACGCAATCTAAGCGTCTGAGGTGGACCGAAAACATGGAAAGCATAATATTTGATATTTGGGAGGAAAATATCGAAGATTTGTACATAACCAAGTGGAGTTGCTCAAAATTGCGGAAGCCAGGACTTAAAGTGCTATTCAAGAGTCCTTGTCGCAGTTGATGAAGAAAGATACTAATTGAAAATCTCTTTCTCAACAAAAAGAAAACGCGAATCGCCTAAAAAAAAAAATTTTAAGAATATCTTAAATTGTCAACACAATCAGTCATATTAAATTTCATCGATATTCAACAAGGGCCAATAACACATTTCAGTACCATCCCTTGTAGCTGTAGTAGTCTTCTACCTCAATTGCCGCAGGCTTTATCTCAATATGGCAACCATCTAAATAAAGAAATAAGATATATCTATTTAGGAGTTTATGTAGCTAATTACTCACCAATTTGACTAAAACACTGAAGAGCCTCAAGAGCTTTAAATCCTCGTACGCAATCATTGATTATCTCAGATGTGAGGTAGTCCGGCGGTTTGTCTTTGTTCTGGAGCGATTCATTTTCTGGTTAAGTTACAGCTAACACTAAAGCCACTTCCATCTCTGGGTAACAGTAAGAAATTTTGGTGGATGTGAAATATAGTTTGCATATGGTTTGATGTTCGAAAGTTCGATGCCGTCGAAAATGTCATTCAATATCGATCTTTGGCAAATTAAAACACACTTTTTTGGCTCGTTGCTAAATTTTTTAAGATATATTTTCTTTCTGTTTGTTTTCTTGCCATTCATCGTTTACATTTCGCTATGAATGGTACATTTTTCCCAGTGTATGACAAATTGTTAGTGTTGAGAAAGGAACTTCTCATATGGATGATAAAATTTCGGCAAAGTAAAAACTTATGTACTATCACTTAATGAGAATCGTTCCTAAAATTTTTACCCAATGAGATGGTGGATGGTTCTTAGTGGGAATCAAGCATTAGTACTTTTTTTTTCTCATGACATTGGTACAAAACAGTTACATAGAAATGGTTATCTTAAACCGTGAAATACGGTCACACCGTATTGAGGTACACACAAGCAGTCTTGTTTAAATTTATTGATTAATTTAAACTTTTAAAGCAGATTCATAAATATGAGTGATCAGCGTGGTACTAGAGTATATGTTGGAAATCTAACTGACAAAGTAAAAAAAGATGATCTTGAAGGTGAATTTACAAAGTATGGGAAACTAAATTCTGTATGGATTGCATTTAATCCGCCTGGCTTCGCGTTTGTTGAATTTGAGCATCGGGATGATGCCGAAAAAGCCTGCGATATTTTGAACGGTTCAGAACTTTTGGGTTCTCAATTGCGTGTGGAAATATCAAAAGGCCGACCACGCCAAGGACGTCGTGGTGGACCCAGTGACCGTGGCAGACGCGGGGAGTTTACCAGACACAGTATGAGCAACAGCAACAATGGATTTAGACAACAGCGAGGATCGAGTGCTTCAAACGGTCGTCATGGTGAGCGTGGTTACATATCCAGTCGGTCTGGCGGAAGCTACAGTGGCAGAGACGGTGGTGGTAACGGCTTCAGCCGTCGCGAAATTTACGGTGGAGGAAGGGACGCTAGCCGCCATGGCAATAGCTCCAGTTCTAGCTACGGTCGAAGTGTTGGACAAGGAGGGGGCCGCTTCAGATCTCGTTCACCAGTTGGAAATCATCGCTTCTAATCAAGTTTTCAACTAAAATGTGTTTGCGATTATTCAACTGTGCGAATGATATAATTATGCATCAGCTTTTTAAACAAATAAAATTTATACTTTTAAGAAAAAACGTGCATCTGTTGGCTTAAATATACAAATATAGCCAAACACATCACATAAAACAAAAATTGGTAATGCCTAACACACTATTGGTTATATATTAAAAATTTAATTACAATTGTAATGATTAAAATTTTAACTTCACTCGTAACTTATGCATTACCCTAGACAACTAACAAAATGAAAGGTTAACAATACTTTCGTTCACATTCATTACATTTGGACGTTAAAACTCAAAAATTTATTTAATATAATAAAAATGGCAATGATCAATGATTTACATCTTTCAAAATCAGTCGCAGTATTAATTTAATCTGACAAAAACTTAAAGCTCTAAAACACGTGCGGTGGCTACAAAACTTGTTTTGTTGTATTTAAATCAGGGACCCCAAATAACAGTTGTATCTTTTAAATCTCCAATAAGAATACATTTTTGATGTAATCAGAAAAAACATTTTTTAATAATAATATATTTAGAGAAACATCCAATATGAGTAATATTTATGTGGGATTAAACATTCCATTATTATTTTATTTATTATTATTACAGGATGTAATTTCTTTATATTTGCTTGTATTATTATTAAAGATTCTTAGTGTTAAGAATACATATATATCTATGTACAAGGTGGCGCAAAAGAAGTCAATAAAAAAAACTTTGATTCTGTTTTTACATTATGTTTATTTGACCAATAAAATTCTCACCCAGAATCAAAGTTTTTTTATTTAGAAAAAATGAGAGTCAAACAACATCGGATGACTTCTTTTGCCACCTTGTATATATATAAAAATGTTGTGTGAGTACCTACAATCGCCATACAATCAGAAACTACTGAACCGATTGCGTTCAAATTTTGACATACTGTGGAGTCAAGTTCAAGTTTGGTTTTTGTCTACTTGGTTTTATTTTTCGGCTTTTTGTGTATCGACCGCAGCAGGAGGGGCATTCATTAAAATACAAATTCTCTTGTTTCAGTTACAAACGAAATAATGCCTACTAAAGAAGCGAATTTGGGTTGTCGTACTCGCAGCGCCGAGAGAATCAGAAGAAATGTTTCGAATAGGATTGAAGAAGAGCGGGAATTGATACGGGAGACGGAGCGGCTAAGGCAAAGGCCGAAAATTATTTTGGAGCCAGCCGAAATCCGTGCAGCCAGACTAGAGCATGAGCGTTTGCAAGTCCGAGAGTCGCGGTGTGCAGCAATACAATTGCTTCTCTCGCAAAGAAGTGAACTGCATAGGGGAAGAGTAGCTCAAACCCACGCACTGATAAGACTAGATCGAAAATCTATCACAAAGCTGGCGCCATGCTCCCCTTCCCAGATAGTGAACATAAATTTCTTCAAATGTACTTCATCGGTGATGGTAGAGACGAAGCCGATGCACGATCTAGAATACATACCTCCGTAAGAAGGTCCATCATTTCTTAGCTACAGGAGCTTCTCCATAATCGAAACAATTTGGTGCGTTTGTTCAAAACAGCACTTGATCTGATGCCCTCGTATACTCAAAAAATTGTCATCCACACAGACAAAACACCCACTGCAGAACTTGTCAGAAGATATAATGCTCCAACTATAGACAAAGTGGCGCTTGTCATAGTCGGGGATTAGTTCCAACCTCGAGATATTATTCTCCATCGACGAAACAATCATTTGACAAACGATGCTTTGCAGTATCCAATTATCTTCTGGGATTGTGCCAATAAATATCACTCCAATGTGAAGATGGTAGATCCAGTGAATGGTGTAGAAACCAATAAAACATGTAGTGCCATGAACTTTTACGTATATCTATTAATGGTTCGGAATAACGAGGACAACCATATATTGAAATGTCGTCAGTTGTTTCATCAGTACATTGTGGATATGTACGCAAAAATTGAAACAGAACGTTTGCTATTTCTCAGATTGAATCAGACGAAACTTCGCTCAGAGGAATATATTCATTTGCGAGATGCCGTTGTAAATCACCGCAAAACAACCAATGCTGGAAAGCTCACGATTTTACCATCTTTATATGTAGGTAGTCCACGCCACATGCAGGAATATGCTAAAGATGCTGTTCAATGAAAGACGTTAGTATTTCATGAAGTTATTAAATGTTTATTTATTTATATATATATAGGCACTAGCACATAAACCAGTGACTAAAGGTTGTCGCAACCAACACATAAATTGGGTGGACTTCGAAGTGAGATTACAAAGGTAGAGATTGGGGCCAAAGACACAGCGATGCACACCCGATGTAACTACAATTGGTATCTGATCTAACTAAGAATAATGCATTTCTTTTATAGTAAAAATAGAGAGCTCACCAGTGCATAGTTCGACATAGTGTTAGGTCAGCAAAATACGTCTTTATTGCATAGCAGCTTAATTAACTAGGTCTTTATTGTTAACTGCTGACCATCTCAAACCTACTTACTACTGATGAGCCATCGATATCTATAATCGGGTTACATACTAACTTGACATATATTTCTATATTATGATTGTCTTATTGTTATCTTATTTTATATAGTTTAAACACCAACATACTCCCGGCCGTTGAACACCTGTTCAACATTATCCAACGTTGACCGCAAAATTGCTGGGGGCTGGGTTTACTGCAGCAGGGGTCGGTATGGGATTGACGATCCTCACGGTTGTCTGATCTGGACCATTGTGTCTTTGGGGTTGTAAGCATCTTCTTATTCCATATACCATCACAAGAACCAATGGTATTGTTAGCGCTACGTAGGAGACGATAACATGGTGAGCCGGCTGGCTGAGGTCCTCTGGCAATTTCCAGTTTTGCTTAGTTTCCAGTTTTCCTTGAATGTTGCTTAATTCGTCGTAGCTAAGCTGCATCTTCGGGAATTGTGTTGTTGTTGGCGCTGCCTTTGTTGGGCCAATGCTGAAGTTGCCAAATCGCACATATGACAATTTCATTGTGTCTGTCGTAGCTATACGGTGACCTGTTATTCGGATAGCAGAACTTCTTGCTGTACACGTCGGGTCTAGGGTTAACAATCCAGTCTTCTTGATAGTGACATCTTGGATGTTATCGTCACAGGTCACTGTGAGTTCAATTGGTCTGGTGGTGGCAAAAATCCACTGATTTTTGTGATACATGTCGTACCACACGAATGACCTGTTTGTGTGTTGTATTGGACACGCTGATGATTTTGAGTTTTTGAATAACTGGAACTCAAGTTGCTATTGGCCGTCGTTTGTTTATCAAAACAAATATATTGCTCATTGTTGAGCTGATAGCATCGTTCCAGATCTGCTCTTGAGAGCCCAATGTATTGATTTTGTTCTTTGTTGACAGCAATAATAGGAATTTGAATGTTCATCGTTACAATCCCATGAGTTCCAACTGCTGGAATGGGTACTAGGTTATACAGTTGCACTGTCTGCGTTGCCACTAATGGAAACGTGACTTTAAATATCACATGATTGTTTGCGATTGTGCCTTGTGCCTTCATTAAGCCATATAATTGTAAGACGTCGTTATCTGGAACTGGCAAATCCAAACCAAACGGAAGATGTCTTTTCAGTTGGTTCAGATGTTCCCGAAGCTGGCCTGGTGATAGTAGTAACGGGCTTATTTTACTATGATGGGCATCCGTAAATACTCGGGAAATTTCGGTTTGAATTCGTTGCAAATTCCCTGCAATAACTGTCATCTGAGTAGTTAGAGTGATATACCATTGTAATGCCTTTACCGCATTATCCTGGACCTTAGTTATGTCGTTCATTTGGTGTTCCATTAGTTTCATCTGATTTTCAATTGTGGCTTCGTCTCGCTTGATGATATTTATTGTTGAATCAATCACAGATGTCTGGTTTTGTAGCAATGTCAATAAATAGTCTTCATTTGATTTAACCTTTCGTATAGTGCCTGACATCTCTGTTGCATACTTTGAGTCCAGCACACCAAATAAGCCGTTCGCTATGTTCCCAATTATATCCAACGGCGATCGTCGTTGGCGTTCTATGTGAAGGAGATCATTTCCTGTTCGTAGCTCTGAGTTGACGTGCTCGAAGTGTCTCTGCATTGCTGTGCATGCCTCTGGAACCTTCATTAACAAGCATATTTCTCCAACCTTTACTAATCCGTCTGAAAATGTCTTCAGGTCGGCACAATATGGTTCGAGATCGTAAAATGCTACGATAGTCCAGTCAGACGTTGCCATTCTTCCTGTGCCAATATTTTCGTAGTATATGCCTGGTTTGGAGTTGAATCGAGTGATGTTGGTCCTTTGAGCAAATGCTATGGGAAGTAACAACAGCATTAGGCAGATCGTTATTGCCAATGGTGGCAGACCGGCCGACAAACGTCTTTTTGTCTTAGGTTCTGCAGTGTCCTCGATACCAGGGTCTTCTTGGGCATTGGTTTCTGTATCATTGGCTTTGATTTTGCGTTTCATTCCCGTCTCTCTAAGCAAGGGGGCCAATTTATGGATGGCACGCTTGTAGGTGCCTCTGGCTGTCTTAACGTCTACCACACGGACATATCCATCCAAGCCTGGATACAATTTGATAATTCGTCCAATCGGCCACTGCAAGATTGGCACATTATCCTCCTTTAGAATTACCATCATGCCTTCTTTGACATTGTTATATGGTTTCTTCCATTTGGATGTACCCTGCAATTCCTGTAGGTACTCTTGAGACCATTGTGTCCAGAATGTATGCTTAAGCCGTTGCACTAATTCCCATTGCTCTGGAATGGATCGCTGTGTTACTGGCTCTGCATCAGGTTGAGCTACTAATGGTTCTCCGATCAATAGATGGCCTGGGGTTAGAGCTGTCAAGTCGTTGGGATCGTCTGAGTTTGGGGTTAACGGGCGAGAGTTCAGTACTGCTTCAACATTGACAATAATGGTAGACAGTTGTTCAAACGTTAAATTTGCTGTCGATACGTTTTTCAATAGTAAATGCTTAGCGGATTTCACTGCAGCTTCCCATAATCCTCCGAAATGTGGAGACCGTGGTGGTATGAACTTAAATTGCACTCCTTTTTTGTTGCAAAACTCCATAATAGTATCTGCTGCCTTCTCTGAGTGTATAGTATCATTCAGCTCCTTCAGTTGGTTGTTTGCTCCAACAAAGTTTGTTGCATTGTCGCAGTACAATGTCTGATATCTTCCTCTGCGTCCAATGAAGCGCTGAAGCGCACCTACGAATGAGGAGGTGGACAGGTCTCCGACCAACTCCAGGTGGACTGCCTTGGTTGCAAAGCATACAAATACTGCAATGTAAGCCTTGTCGGGACGTTTTCCTCGAACCTTATGGTGGATCCAGAATGGTCCACAATAGTCTACTCCGGCGTTGAGAAAGGGTCTATTTTGAGATACCCGGTGCTCAGGTAAGTCGCCCATGACTTGTTTAAAGAACTGAGGCCGGTACTTGGTGCATGTTACGCAGCCCTGGATCACATTCCGGACCATCGGCTTCACCTTAATGATGTGGTATTGTTGCCTAGCTATTCCGCGTAGTGCCTCATGTCCACAATGAAGATTCTCTTCATGAAGCTTCCTTAGTATCATTTTTACCACTGGATCATTATACGGCAAGAGATACGGATTCCTTGTTTCCGTTGATACTGGTGCTTGTTGCAGCCGAGTTGCTACTCGTATGATTGAATGTTCATCCAGTATTAGTGGCAATGTTGCCACCGTGCTTTTGCGATCTAGCGGTTGGTCATATATCATATATCCATTCACTCTTGTTGTTTGCCGTGGCAGTCACCATGCTGAATACCTTGGTTTTCTTCTCAGCGGTATCAATCGTGTGCTCTGTAGGCTTAAATGGTGCTGGCCAGCCACGTTGTGGTCCATGCAAAAATAGTGGTCCATATAACCATAATGTATGTGTGCTAAGCTGGGCTGCTGATATGCCTCGAGACAGAACATCAGCTGCGTTGAGCGCTGATGACACATGACGCCATTGCCTTGGATGTGATACCGCATGTATTTTGGTCAACCGATTAGCCACAAACGTGTGGAAATGTGATGCCCGTGAATTAATCCAAGAGAGTACTACTGTTGAATCTGACCAGAGAAATGATTCCACACCTTCTGATCCGAATTGGAGATCCTGTCGAACTCTATCCGTGAGTTCAGCCGGGGCAGTGTTTGTTTTTCCAGGGGAGCCACTCTCGACTTGGCGCACAACAATCTGACCGAAATTTGGCCATTTTTATAGGTTGATCGGACATAAACTGCCGCACCATACGCCTTTTTTGATGCATCAACAAATGTATGCAATTCCTTTGTAGTGGGGACCTTGCCCTCAAAAATATGCCTTGGAATTTTCATGTGGTTTAGTGCCTGTACATCCTCTCGGTAAGCTTCCCATTGCTTCTCCAAATACGGCGGTAGGTCCTCATCCATCTCAATTCGTTCGGTAGCAACATGTTGAAGAAACATTTTCGCTCTTACCACTACCGGTGCGAATAGTCCTAGAGGATCGAAGATTTGACCTACTTCAGATAGCACCACTCGTCTGGTTATTCCTTTTGTATGTCTTTGAGCCTTTCCACATAATTGGTCTTCTTTGGGTGCCCATATGATTCCCAATGTTTTGACACTTGTTTGTTCCAGTGTGTCACCGAGACTGATGTCAGCAATCGTATCCTCCTTTGGAATTTCTTTTAGAAGTTGACTGCTATTTGAACACCACTTCCGTAAGTTGAAACCCTTTGGTCTCAAGATTTCTAGCAGCTCGTGTCTTATTTGCAGGGCTTCTGGTAAACTATCTGCCCCTGTAAGACAATCATCAACATAAAAGTCATTTTTTAATGCCAATGCTCCAGACGACAAATTTTCCATGTTTTTAAGCGCCAAATATTCCAGACACTTTGTCGCTAAATATGGGGCTGATGTTGTTCCATAAGTCACCGTTTTTAAACGATAAAACTTCAGTTCTTGACTTGGATCCTCTCTCCACACAATCATCTGATTGAATTGATCGGCAGGGTTTATCCAAACTTGACGATACATTTTTTCAATGTCCGCAGTGAACACATATTTGTGTGTCCTGAACCGCAGTAGAATTGAGAATAGTTGACTCTGTACAACTGGTCCTGGATATAAAATATCGTTCAGTGATTTTCCTGATGACGTTTTGGATGAGGCATCAAACACTACTCTTAGCTTGGTGGTGGTACTTTCGGGCTTTAGTACAAAATGATGTGGAATAAAGTAATGGTTCTTGGGTATTTGCTCCACCATTACCTGCTTCATATGTCCAAGCTGTTCATATTCTGACATAAATTTCACATACTCCTTTTTTATGTCAGGGCTCAATCGCCGCTCTAACGACATGAATCTTCTTATGGCTACTTCCCGAGATTCTCCAAGGGATGAAGCTTCTTCAGCAAATGGAAGCTTTACAATTAGTCGATTGTCAGCCGCCGTGTGTAGGTTATCGAGGAAGAATTTTTCACAATACTCTTCCTCTGGACTCCTATACCTTTTTATTGGCTCTAGTGTGTCTAGCTGCCAAAATCTTTCTAGAGATTCCTCTGGATTAGTTATGCCTACCAGACATGTGATAGAAGCTGACGTTGACATATTAATTCTGCCAGCAACAATCCATCCCAATTCTGAATTTTGTAATGTTGGACGGTTTCGATTTCCCCGTCTTCTTTCTGGTAGCAGTATAGCATAGTGATCATCAGCTTCCAACAGCATATCAATTTTTCCTGGTTTATCAAATGTTGGGTCCGCTAATTGAATGTTGTTTGGTAATGTGACTTTCTCAGTTATCTGTTCTGTGGGTTGGTCACCTATTATGTGTGGCAATACAAATGCCTCAACTAGCATTGCGAACTTGTTGTATCTTGACCTTACAGTCTCTCTGAAACGAGATTTACTTGTGAGCCGCTATCCAAGAGTGCTCGAAATTCTCCTGTCCTTTCATTTATTCCTTTTACTACTACCTTGGCCGTTGCCAACAGAGTGTATTTTCTGCCAATTCCATATGCAGACGCTGCTGAAGCAGATGTAGCCATTTGGTTGCCTGTGTCTAAATGCAACATCGTGTTATGTTTTTTATCGCATTTGAAGCATCCCCTCCATGAGCAATTTTTGGCCATATGGTCTGGCTTAAAGCAATTGACACACAATTTGTGTCTCTGCACCCAATTTAGCCGCTCTGCTGCGGATTTGATTTTAAACCTTTCACATTGGAAGAGTTTGTGTTTTGATTTCTCACAGAAAGCACACAAGGTACTGTTTGTCCCAGATGCTGTTGCGCATGTCTTCCTTGGATTTAGTTTTTCAATGCTGCGATTTTCGTTTCTTGGTTTCCCAATCGCCTCTAATGTTAGGAAGCGCTGTTCCAAGAATGATAGGAAATCCTTTACTTCCTGTAGATCCCTTGTGTTTGAAAGGGATTGCTCATATAGTGCGTGGTTGAATCTATCCAATTTTCTTGTCATATGAAACATTATGACAGCATCTGACGATTCCATATTGACGCCTACATTTTTTAAAGCTTGCAATGATTCAAAGATGTTATCATGCAAATTCTTTATCGAAGCTGCGTCATTTCCCACATTTGGGTGATCAAACAGCTTTGTCAGTATGGCTGTTACTAGAACTCGTTTGTTATTAAACCGATCCTGCAACACTGACCAAGCAGTGTTGTAATTGGCTTCTGTTAATTCCAGGTGCCGTATCAATCTCTCTGCTTCTCCAGAAAGGTTTGATTTTAAGTACCACATTTTCTCTATTGTGGATACATTTGACTCATGAACCACCTTTTTATAGATGTCATGAAATTGTTGCCATTTCAGATAATCCCCATCAAATTTTGGAATGGGAATTTTGGGTAGTTGCAATGATTGTATTGATTGCACTACAGGCGCTGATTGTATCTCTACATTTTCTGCTGGTGCCACACAGAATTTCAGTTGCAATGATTGTATTGATTGCACTACAGGCGCTGATTGTATCTCTACATTTTCTGCTGGTGCCACACAGAATTTCAGCATTGTATTTTCTGCAGCCACAAACGTAGCTATATTATATCCGACTTCGGCTGGATTGTCAGTTAGCCGATGAATCTCATAATGGATTTCTTCAATTTGTCGACTACCGATTTATAATTCATTTTTTCCTCAGGCACTATTTGTCTTAATGTCCTGGACAATGAATCCAACAGCGCACCTTGCTTGCGAAGCAGTGGTTTTATCATGACTCGCTCTTCCTCTCTTTGACGAGCTTGCCTCTCTAATTTTATCTTTGCCAAGTGGTCCTTCCAATCTTCCTCAGTATTAGTTACCACCGCCTTCATTCTGGTGAAATAGTCCGTTACAAAGTAGTCATCTTCTGTTGGCACGTTATTTAATTTGTCCATTAGCTCCTGATGACTTTTTTCGAAGTTCTCCCACATGTATTCCAGGAGCTCAAGTTTCTCCTCAAAATAGGCAGGCTTCGTTTTCCTGGCGATAGAATCCTTTTTGGTATTCCGAATGAAGGCCTGAATTGCTTCTCCGCGTTCTGTCTGCTGATTATAGAACTCCTCCATGTTCTTTTATATTCTTATTTACTTGCTTATTTATACTAGTACTTGACCCGATGGGAGTTTATTTATTTTGTCAAAGACAGGGAACGCTCCGACTCGTTCCTTAAATTGGTCAAGTGTAGTACAAATAAGAATAAGAACTAAATAGAAGTCGCCTTTTGTTTAGTTTTTTTTAACAATAGTTAATTTTATTTCCAATATTCGTATTCTTTTTACACAGATATACGCCACGACAGTGAAACCAATTTTTTGAGTTTCTTTTATTTGTTAAAAATTGCTGACTGATGCCAAATTATGGTACTCGTATGTACTACCTGGGTTTAGCTAGGTCAGAGATTGCTGACGCCAATTTAAAATTTCTTTTTTTTTTTTTTTTTTTGTTTTTTATTTTTTATGCAACAGAGTTGAAGAAACTTTATTTTACATAAAAAAATATCAAAGAAGCTAACTTCGGCTATGCCGAAGTTTATATACCCTTGCAGTATACTTGGCAATAATATTTTTCCTTTTTGAAATTTCTTTCCCTGCAACTCAATTCATCAATACACAAACAAAATATTATTTCTCTTTTTACCACAAGTTTTTCTTCTTCCATCATTTTCTAAGCAAAGCACGGCACGCATACACATACAGTTCATGTAGCGTTGCGTCTGTGTGTGTATGCGTGTGCTCTGTTGATTTGATGATGGCAGTAGTAGGCAGCAAGCAGCGCTGCCGGCAGCGTTTGAACCGATTTATATTGACTGTAACTTGTGTTCTATTTATCGGATCAGATTCAAATTTTGGGATCTGAGATTTTATATCTATTACTATCATATTGGTAAATTTCATGGCGATACTCCAATTTTTGCAAAAATGTTTCTTCTAGAGCTATATGATATAGTGGTCCGATCCCAAAGATTTTCATACTTTATCTCACCCGGGTAAAAGAAAGCTCCCAAAAAAAATTTCATCCCGATAGCTCTTAAGATGGCTGAGTAAAATGATGTGGAATGTTCACCAATTTGTGCCCTCGCTTAGGATTGTACTGCGTCCTAAGCGTGCAAAGAAAGTAGTCGCCTAGTTGACAATTTCCTTGTTGTTGAGAGATTGGTCGCCTGAGTTGACCAAATCTTCTCACTTGATGACGGTTTCACCAAGTCTGTTAATCTTTCAACTTGGAGCCGCCAGTGTCGGGGTCACCAAAATGTTCAATGAAAGACGTTAGTATTTCATGAAGTTATTAAATGTTTATTTATTTATATATATATAGGCACTAGCACATAAACCAGTGACTAAAGGTTGTCGCAACCAACACATAAATTGGGTGGACTTCGGGTGAGATTACAAAGGAAGAGATTGGGGGCCAAAGACACAGCGATGCACACCCGATGTAACTACAATTGGTATCTGATCTAACTAAGAATAATGCATTTCTTTTATAGTAAAAATAGAGAGCTCACCAGTGCATAGTTCGACATAGTGTTAGGTCAGCAAAATACGTCTTTATTGCATAGCAGCTTAATTAACTAGGTCTTTATTGTTAACTGCTGACCATCTCAAACCTACTTACTACTGATGAGCCATCGATATCTATAATCGGGTTACATACTAACTTGACATATATTTCTATATTATGATTGTCTTATTGTTATCTTATTTTATATAGTTTAAACACCAACAGATGCTATGGCATAAGTTCGGTATTATGGCCGTCCAGATTTATTTATTACGTTCACATGCAATTCAGTTTGAGACGAGATAGTGCAGCTGTTATTTTCTGGGTAATTCTCCGCGGATAGGCATGACATCACAGCCCGCGTTTTCAAACCAAAACTAAAGTCACTAATGGATTTAATGGTGAAATATGAAGTATTTGGATCGGTGCGGTGCTGGATGTATTCAGTAGAATAGCAGAAGAGAGGATTGCCGCATAGGCACATACTAATCTGGCCCTTTGATAAAATCACTACAGACGAAATCGACGATGTGATATAAGCTGAGATTCCACGAACCGCATTGATAAGGATTTGCATGAAATAGTCATCAAGAACATGATCCATGGACCATGCGGTACACTCAATCCGAATTCACCATGTTCCAAGCGGTATTCGCCTCTGTTATCGAAAATATTCAAGCGCGTATAAACTTAGAGTATTGCAATTCAGTGAAATCGATTAAGTACATCTGCAAGTACGTGAATAAAGGCAGCGGTATGGCAGTTTTTGGTGTTCAAGCAGGAAATGGCGACAGAAATTCTCTACAGGTTGTCGATGAAAATTCCCAATACCAGGCTGGAAGATATATTAGCAGCAATGAGGCTGTATGGCGAATTTTGTCATTTCCCATGCATGAACGGAATCCAGCTGTTGTTCGCTTAGCAGTTCATTTGGAGATTGGTCAACGTATCTATTTCACCGACGCAAGTGTGCAAGAGAGAGTCCTAAATCCACTTTCCTAAATCCAGAAAGACGCCTTCGCCACAACACTGATGTATTCAGAAGTACCTTCTTACTACACGTGGAATGTAACTAAGAAATCATTCGTACGGCAAAAACGAGGGGAGCCCGTTGAAGGACATGCTGGCATATTTAAATAAAATACAATTGGTAGACTATATACAGTTCATCCTAATCAAAATGAATGTTTCTATCTTCGCATGCTGTTGGTAAATGTGGCTGGTCCCAAGTCTTTCAAGTATTTAAAGAATGTCAACGGCGTCACGCATGCCACTTTCCGCAGTGCATACCAAGCTCTCAATACATTGGAGCAGTGGGATATCTGCATTAATGATGCATGCAACACTGCACATTCAAACCAAGTTCGCGCATTGTTTGCTAATATAGTGACTGCTGGCTGCCCTACATCTCAAACTGAGTTATGGGGAAAATATCGTTCGCATTTGGCTGAGGATATTTTGCACAGAGTACGCCAAGAAAATTCCGACATGACCATGGAATCAAGGGAAGACATTTACAATGAAACGTTAATAGACATTAAAGACAAGTGCTTAGCTATAGCAAATAAAGTGCTAAGTCAATTGGGAAAGCCAGCACCCACCCGCATTGCGACTGCTTCGGTTGCATACTTACAACAGCTATGATCTTCAGTCATATGTCCAAACAAACATTACCAAATTAACCCGTGAACAAAAGGGCGTTTATGATCATGTTGTGCAAATAATAAATATTGGAGGTGGGGGCATCTTCTTAGATGCTTCAGGGGGAACTGGGAAAACATTCCTCATTAGATTGATTCTGAGCAAATTGTTGGAGCAAAAAAGGACATAGCTTTAGCTCTTGCTTCCTCTGGAATAGCAGCCTGGTGCTCATTCAGCGCTGAAGTTGCCATTGAACATGCAAACCATCGAGACTCCTATGTGCATTATTTCCAGAGGATCAGGTGTGGGAAAAGTATTGCTGAAATGTAAACTCATTGTTTGGGATGAATGCACGATGGCACATAAAAAACATTTTTATGTCTATATCATACTCGCGAGCGCGAATCAAAAGGGGTTTTATAACGGCTTTTTGTGTATCGAACTCAGCAGGCGGGGCATTCATTAAAAAACAAATTCTCCTGTTTCAGTTACAAACGAAATAATTCCTCCTAAAAAAGCGAATTTGGGTCGTCGTACTCACAGAGCCGAAAGAATCAGAAGAAATGTTTCGAATAGGACTGAAGAAAAGTCAAGGGAAGGGAATTGGTACGGGAGACGAAGCGGCTAAGGCAAAGACAGAAAATTATTTTGGAACCAGCCGAAATCCGTGCAGCCAGGCTTGAGCATGAGCGTTTGTAAGTCCGACAGTCGCGATGTGCAGCAATACAATTGATTCGCTCGCAAAGAAGTGAACTGCATAGGGGAAGAGTAGCTCAATCCCGCGCACAGACAAGACTAGATCGAAAATCTATCACAAAGCTGGCGCCATGCTCCCCTTCCCAGATAGTGAACATAAATTTCTTCAAATGTACTTCATCGGTGATGGTAGAGACGAAGCCGATGCACGATCTAGAATACATACCTCCGTAAAAAGGTCCATCATTTCCCAGCTACAGGAGCTTCTCCACAATCGAAACAATTTGGTGCGTTTGTTCAAAACAGCACTTGATATGATGCCCTCGTATACCACAAATTGTCATCCACGCAGACAAAACACCCACTGGAGAACTTGTCACAATATATAATGCTCCAACTATAGACGAAGTGGCGATTGTCATAGTCGGGGATCAGTTCCAACCTCGAGATATGATTCTCCATCGACGAAACAATCATTTGGCAAACGTCGTAAAAACACACGGTTGTAACGTTTGCAGTATCCAATTATCTTCTGGGATTGTGCTAATGAATATCACTGGTTCGGAATAACGAGGACAACCATATATTAAAATGTCTACAGTTGTTTCATCAGTACATTGTAGATATGTACGCAAAAATTGAAACAGAACGTTTGCTATTTCTCAGATTGAATTAGACGAAACTTCGCTCCGAGGAATATTTTCAGTTGCAAGATGCCGTTGTGAATGACCGTTATAAAACCAATGTTGGAAAGCTCACGATTTTACCATCTTCATATATAGGTAGTCCACGCCACATGCAGGAATATGCTCAAGATGCTATGGCATATGTTCGGTATTATGGCCCGCGTTTTCAAACCAAAACTAAAGTCACTAATGGATTTAATGGTGAAATGTGAAGTATTTGGATCGGTGCGGTGCTGGATGTATTCAGTAGAATGACAGAAGAGAGGATTGCCACAAACGCACATACTAATCTGGCTCTTTGATAAAATCACTACCGACGTTGATAAGGATTTGCATGAGGTTTTCATCAAGAACATGATCCATGGACCATGCGGTACACTCAATCCGAATTCACCATGCATGGTAGACGGGAATTGTTCCAAGCGGCATCCTCGAGTATTTGCAGCAAATACGGTATCAGGAGACGATGGATACCCTTTGTATAGACGACGTTTAACTAAAGATGGCGGGACTTCTGCAACTTTACACAAGCGAAATGTTGATATTGAGGTAGACAATCGTTGGGTGGTTCCATATTCGCCTCTGTTGTCGAAAACATTCAAGCGCACATAAACGTAGAGTATTGCAATTCAGTGAAATCGATCAAATACATCTGCAATTACGTGAATAAAGGCGGCGGTATGGCAGTTTTTGGTGTTCAAGCAGGAAATGGCGGCAGAAATGCTCTACAGGTTGTCGATGAAATTTCCCAATACCAGGCTGGAAGATACTGTGAGGAACATACCGGTTAATGTTCCACACAACAAACCAAATCAGAGACAAGCCGCGAAAATAAGATATACAAGGGGCAGATACAGCCAAGACACAAACCAACGGAGCTACGAGCAAAAAGGTTACGATATACGGTCAAGCACAACTACGACCGATCGAACCAAGTCAAAGCATATGAGCTACGATCAAGCACAAGTATGGCCGGTCGAACCACAAGCAACCGCTGGCGATTTCGTCCAGGCGGGAAGATGCGTGGGAGGCGTATCATAGGAAATCGGCTGCACCCAAAGAAAAGCGTGAGTGAGACGAAGCTTGGGTGCATAGTTACGAACGAAAAAGGGCATTGGCCTAATTATAAAAATCAAGAGCGCAGAGTGGAAGAGACGATAAGAGAAATGCATGCACTAGTCTAGCATGCGTGGGTCCCATGGAGCAAGAGATGGGAGAGCACACTTTACACGTACACTATGCGTGTACGACAGCAAGAGAGAGTACCGGTGGCTAATCCCGGTGCCCTCTGCTTACGCTACGCATGCGAAACTAAACGAAATTGGATCGCGAGAAGTCGAAACCCGACGAGCAAGAGAGTAAAAGTGAGGGCCAAGGAAGCCCGCGAGACGGGTGCGGGGGTGCATCGTGCCCGATCTGAAATAAGTGAGGGCTATGCTTGTGACTTGGGGAACAGGGGGAAGGGAATGAGTGCATGCGAAGCGAAGCAACGAGAATACGAGAATATCAACGGACGGCTTGTGGGAGCATGAGGGGAATTTACAAGCCGAAGAGGGAGGGATAAGCATTGGGGAATCCCTCTATGTGTTGGATACCGTACCCAAGATATGTGCAAATAGAGAGATATCAAGCGGCTCCAGGCTAATCCGTAAGTCAGTGGAAGGCACGAGAATATATCCTACTGCCAAAATTTCCAGGATCTATATATCCTGAAGATCACCAATTACTGAGGAAGAGCCTGCTACCAGGTGAGGACCACAGGATCTATCCTGGTGGCACAAGAGCGCGTCAAGACCATCTCGAAGACGCAACAAGGTGGGTTACGGAGGTGGAGTTAACACTCCTAAAGGATCATCATACGGTAGAGGACGTAAACGAAGAGTCGAAGAATTCATTCGAGGCACAGGCCAGGCAACGAACAGTGGAAAGTAAGGAGCAAGGACGAGATCAGGCCCAGGCAACGAGGAACACAAAGTACAAGCTCAACGCTGCCCAAGATCGAGACTTCTTCTGAGAAACGAGTTATATCCAGCTAATCCCAGTACAGAACAAATAAATATAAACAAAAAAATCAATTAAAAATACAAACGAGTTTCTAATTTCACCGGGGCACAAAATAAATTTTGTTGTGCTGAACCCAGCCCTAAAAAGATTGAAAAACATCTCGAAGGACGAAAAAGGATATTTACAACTGGCGCCCAACGTGCTATACTGGTGAAATTTAGACAAAAGATAAGTTTGTAAATAAATGTCAAAATGGGAAAGGGATGGATTTTCCACATGAAGAAGGAGGATCTGGTACAGACGGGTCAAAGGATCGGGACCGAGATGACCGGCACGGTGGAGGAAATGAGGAAGCAGCTAGGCGATTGGGTGGAAAACAACGAATCTGACCCAGACTGGAAGGACGAAATAAACAGAATGGAGGCAAAATACACAAAAAGTCTCAAAACGAAAACAGTAGCAAGCACATCAAAAGCATGCGAAGACGTTATAAACAAGGAGTCTGAATCATTTCAGAAAATAAATATCGCCACATTGGCAATTCCTCCATTTCTACAACCAAGATGACGAACCGAAGGAGCCCTAGATAGCACCGAAAGCAAAAGGGATTTAAGAAGACAAACAATGTAACACAAGAAAACGGCGAAGATAGAATGGTCAGCGGACATGTATGGCATCGAACTGGACATGATACCAAGAGCAATGCCAGGCCTATTGAAAGATAGAGCACTCAAATGGTACATCGCGAATAACAAACAATGGCGATCGTCAAAGAGTTTGTGGAGGGATTCAAGAAATACTTTCTTCCATGAGGTTTCTTCAACAAACTGGCTGATCAAGTCAAAGCTAGCAAACTAAGCAAGAATGAGTACTTCAAGGACTATATGGTGGACATGTTAACGATTAGAGGTCATATTAGAAAATTGCACTCCAGATTTAAAAATATTTGTTCGGCCGCAGAGGGTCAGAAACCTAGACGAGCTGATGCAACTAGCAGAAGAACACGAGATGCTCGAACAGGAACGATCTGATTTCCATCGCGAAAACAATACGCACAGAACACATAACTCCCAATGAAACCACAGGGGAGGAAATAATTTTGTGCCGCAGGTCACACAGTGCAGAAGATGCCAGGACAACGACACGGAGACTCATACAAGACCAAACCAAGGAAATAAGAACATCCAAGATGGAAGAGTGTTCAACCCAAACCAGGCATGTCGGAGGTGCGGGGCAGCCGGACACTGGGCAAAGGAATGCAACAATCAGAGACTAAATTTCTGCTGGCAGTGTGGAAAGATTGGAAAAAGAACAAAACAATGTTGTTGGAGTTCGGGAAACGAGAGGCGGTTCCAGCCGATGCGGGGCGAGCAGGGACCAAGCCAACAAGCTTTTAACCACTAATAGGTCAACTAGTAGAGGAAGAGGATCAATTGTCAGCGATTATCGAGGTAGCAGGAATACAAATGAAGGCAACAATTGATTCGGGAGCCACGAATAGCTTCATAAGCAAGCAGATGTTGGATTCAAGAATAAAGGAAAAAAGGGAAAACACTCACAAGCAGGTATACATGACAGCATACGTGAGATTCGGGAATAAGGAAATTCACATGGCATTCCTCGTCATGCCAGAAGGAATGGATGCACAGATTTTAGGGTGGAATTTCCTAAAGATCATGAACACAGAGATATAGTGCGGAGGACACGAACTGCGAATACCAACAGCAAGGCGAATACAGGGCAGGCTGGTGGAAAAGATATCCATCATGTTAACCCAGAATGATGGCAGCAAGAAATACAGAAATTTCTGGACCATGAATTGAAAGAATTTGGAAAAATTAAGGGACCTTTAAAGGTGGGGATACATCGCATAAAGATGAAAGATGATATCTGCATTTAAGCTCCCGTGTTTTAACTGATTTTATAATTTTTTATTTTGTTTTATCGACATCGCGATCGAAAATTATATTATAATATTAAATCTAACTTGCACCATATCACTCGTTTGCGTTTTTGTGTGTTCGTGTTAATAATTTTTAACAACTTTAATTCTGTTTATAACCTTTGTTGGTTTTTTTTTTCTTTTCTTTCTCTCTTTCCCACCGTAATCTCATTTTTTTTCTTTCTTGCAAATCAGAAGCAACGCTCATTTATTGTTGTCTTGCAATTTCTCTGAGTTCTTGTTGCAGTGTTTTTCTTATTGTGATTTCTAGCTCCCGCGCTCGCGCTCTTTAACTTTTTTTTTTTTTCTCGTTTTCGTTTCACTCGTCGCCGTTATTTGCGCTCATACTGCAGTCTGTTGTGTGTCTGTAATTTAGACACTATAGTGCTCTCTTTATCTTTTAACCCTTGTGCACCCTCAATTCTCGCTTGCTTATTATTTCTGGACCTCAGAGTGAGTTATATATCTTAATACCAATACATATCTCATTTTTATTTGTTTGGTTACCAATTCATCTAATTAACTCATAATGCCTGTCTGTTCGGTTAAAAATTGTTTGCAGCCCGCCCCACCCCTGAATAGTTTTATTTACTGTTGGTTGTGTAAAACTACAGTACATGTTAAGTGCGCCGGCTTTACATGCAGGGTAAAGGATCTTTTAGATCAAATAAAGGGTTTCAAATGGGGATGTGAGTCATGCCGTATCGTGGAAGATGAAATGGAACTTTTCATGCGGCAAACAAAGGATAACCTAATAAGTCTGTCCGCCAGTTTTTTTAAACTCTCGCAAGAGTTTAAAGCTGTCGAGTCTCAGTTTAGTAGTTTAACGCTACTGACTGAGTCTCGATAGCGTAAGAAGGCAGGAGAACAGACTTCTGATTTGTCCTTGTGTTTGCCGGTCTCCATCATCCGACCCCTTCTCAACCATTGCAAACTCCAATTCCGCAGACGATGTCTGTAGTTAGTGTCCGTTTTGTCTGTGCAAGAATCTATACCCATGGATTTTGCCGATAGGGATTCTAGTGATGGTAGTGCCGGAGTGCCACTTGTTGCAACTGATGCTACAATTAATGCGGTAGCTGATGCAATACCTGCAATGCCGAAACCATTGGTGGGAGTACCACCTAAAAAACACATTTTTGTTTCGAGACTTCTCCCTGATGCTACATCGGATGATGTCATGGCCCACATTCGGGCTAAACTGAATGTCTCCAATATATCAATAGAAAAGTTCAAATTTTCATATTCTAGAGAAATTTCATCTTTTAAAATCAGTGTTCCAATTGAGTTCTTTGACTGTATCTGCAGTTCTAGCTTCTGGCCGAAAAGCTTAATTGTGAAGGAGTTTACATCCAGAAAAAGGAAGACACGGTGCCAAACAAGGATTCCTTCACCATCTATTCCTATTTCTTCCTCATATATTCTCACTCCTTCCTTTTCTATTCCTTCTTCTACTCTATAAAAAAACTTCCTTCTCTGTCGGCTATCAGAATGTCAGAGGCCTTAATACTAAACTTACTAAACTCTTTGTAGATAGTCTGATTTTGACCTAATTGTCTTTACTGAGACTTGGTTAAAACCTGACGTTTTTGACGCTGCAGTTTTACCCTCTAATTTCAATATTTTTAGACGTGATCGCACTGATCGTAGGGTTGGTGGAGTTCTTATTGCTGAAGATTCCGCCCTATCATCGGTTCTAATAACAATACCTATCTCAAGTAGTATCGAATTTATATCCGTTAAGGTATCTTTTACTCGTTTTTGTTATTTGTTCTTACATTCCGCCCCAATCGGAATGGCCAACCTATTTACTACATTTAGATTCTATTAAATTTATACTTGAACTACTTTCTGACAGAGATTTATTAATAGTCCTTGGGGACTTTAACCTTGCAAGCTGACCTGAATGCTTTTCAGGGGTGGTGTAGGGCTAGCTTGTTATCTCTAAACTGTTCTAAGTGCAAAGTTATGTCTTTTTATAGAGGTTCTTGCCAATTAACTAATTACTTTTTAAATAATTTCCCGTTAGAAAGAATTAATAATACTTCCTTGGTTGTAAAAGATTTGGGGATCTTAACAGACCACAAACTTAGTTTTAATCAGCATTTATCGACTACTGTTAGTAGGGCTAAGAGTGTTCTTGGCTTTATAAGGCCCTGGTCGAAGGAGTTCAAGGATCCATATACTACTAAAATACTTTTTACTTCTTTAGTCCGTCCCATATTGGAGTATGGATCTTGTGTTTGGTCTCTTTAATATGAGTTTTATCAAAACAAATTAGAATCTGTACTAAAACAGTTTTTACTCTTTGCCTTTCGTGAATTGCGCTGGGATCCAACTGTACAACTTCCATCTTATACTAGTCAACTTCAGTTAATTAACCTTCCTTCTTTAACTAATCGTAGAACAATGCTTGGTGTAACTTTTCTTTACAAACGATGGAACATTTCTGTTCCATCTAGAAGGACCCGCAATTTCACACCGCTTATACTTCCCACTTGCACAACTAACTTTTCTCTGCATGAACCTTTTCGTATACTATGTAGTGACTACAACAGACTTTGGCACGTTATCGGTTCCGAAACATCGCTTCCAGGTATAAAAACTGCGATCTTGTCCTTCCTCGCTCGTAATTAGTTGTAATCATCTTTATTTTATCCTATCCTTTTTATACCATGAAATGGTATATTAAAGTCGCCAAAATGTATGTAACAGGCAGAAGGAAGCGTTTCCGACCCCATAAAGTATATATATTCTTGATCAGCATCAACAGCCGAGACGATCTAGCCATGTCCGTCCGTCCGTCTGTCCGTCGGTCTGTATGAACACCTAGATCTCGGAGACTATAAGAGCTAGAGCCACCAAATTTGGTATGTAGACGCGTGTAGTATGTAGACTGATCAAGTTTATTTCAAATTTCTGCCACGCCCCCTACCGCTCCCGCAAATTAAATAAAACCGATTTTCTCAAACACTATAGCAACTAGAGACACAAAATTAGGTATGTATATTTGCTTAGTAAATGCGCACATTTTGTATTTGTACAAATTTTGCCACGCCCCCAACCGCCCCCGCAAATTAAATAAAACCGATTTTCTCAAAAAAAATTCTGGCTAGAGACACCATAGTTGGTATGTATATTTGCTTAGTAATTGCGCACATGTTTGATGTGTAAAGATTTTGCCACGCCCCCCTCCGCCCCCGTAATTTGAAAAAACTCGATTATCTCCCGTAATTTTCTACCTTGTGCAATCAAATTTAGCACACTTAAATTTGATACTAATATCAAGCAAAATACCAAATTTGATCAAAGTCAGAATAAAAATAGCCAAGTTATGCATAAAAACGTTTTTCCGTATGGCCGTTCGCTGGTGGGGGCGGTGGGGTTCTCGCATGCTTGAGTGAGCGAAATACTAAGATATGCTTGTAAAAAGCATGCAAACCGATTTTTGTAAAAATACGAAAATGCATTTGTTATTATAAATTTGAAATATTTGTTTTACTGGTGTATGGTATACCCAAGTCGGCGAGACGACTTACTTACTTCATTTCTTTTTATATGTAACCTATTATCTTATTAAATTTAGTATTTTCTATTTCTTTAGTTTAATTTATGTTTATATATGTAATACTCCTATGCCCTTAGGTCGGAGTGGGTAGAGGTTGTAGCATTAACTTTACTTAGGGTCATTCGTAACAGGCCCGGGCCTGGTGTCATATGGGCAATTTGTTCGTACTGTGCGTTGTACGATTACGTCTAATAAAAAAAACACAAAGACATTACCCAAAAAATCCTAAGATGCAAGGAGAAATCAACTCAAAAGTCGATGAACTATTGTCATTGGGATGCATAGAACCATCACAAACCCCCTATAACTCACCCATAGTGATGGTGAGAAAGAAACAGGCAGACAAATGGAGATTATGCGTAGATTTCAGACAGATAAACAGAAATGATACCAAACGCATTTGCATACCAAGATTACATTGTGATAGTGGGCAAAACAATTGAAGAACACAAAAAACACCTGTGAGAAGTGTTCAGGAGATTGAAAGATGCAAATTTAAGAATTAACGCGGAGAAATGCCAATTATTTAGAAAAGAACTAAAGTGCCTAGGTCACTTGGTGACAGAAGACGGTATTGCCACGGACTTAGACAAAGTGGCAGCAATAGCTCAGCTAAAGCCGCCAACTTGCACAAAAGAATTACGCCAGTATCTAGGAGTGGCTTCATGGTACAGACGATTTGTAACCGGCTTTGCAATATTAACACATCCTTTAAACGCACTGCTAAAAAAAGACAAGGTGGCACTGGAACGATGAATATCATGCAGCAATCGAGGCAGTGAAAGAAAGATTGAAAAATGGCCCAGGATTGGCATGTCCAGATTTCACAAAAATGTTAGTGCTACAGACCGACGCAAGTAACATGGGATTAGGGGCCATCCTAGTACAAAACACAGAGGATGGTGAGAGGGTGCTGTCATACCTAGCAAGAGAACTGAATCCGGCGGAAAAAAAATATTCGGCAACAAAACAAGAATGCCTGGCGATAGTATGGGCGGTGAGTAAATTGAGACCATATCTGGAAGGATACCATTTTGGGGTGGTGACCGATCACATGCCGTTGAATTGTTTGAACAGCATAGATAGCCCAAGGGGTCGTATAGCTCGATGGGCACTAGAACTACAGAAATATGATTTCGAAATAGCATATCGAAAGGGTAAATTAAACATTGTCACCGATGCCTTGTCAAGACAACCAATGGAAGGGTGCAAAAGAATAGTAGACAATGGTGCCAGATTACGATAAGCGAACAAAGAGTGTGGGCAGATTCAAGACATAATGGGAAAAATAAAACAACAACCACAGAAATATTCGGATTACATAATAGATAATAGCCAGGTATACAGGAATATTCCGCACAGAGTGGGCCAAGAAGAAGTGGTATCATGGAAATTATGTGTGCCAAAAGCGCTCCGGAACCAAGTGATGGTCGAACACCATACTTCCACAACGGCAGGGCATACAGGAAACAGGAGAACTATTGCCAGAACTGCATCGAGGTATTACTGGCCGGGAATGCAACGAGATATCAGAACGTTCGTGGGAAAGTGCACAATATGCCAACAATACAAACCAAGTTAACAGCAAGCTGCAGAAAAAATGCTGACACAAATACCGGAAGAACCATGGGCCACAGTATGCGCCGACTTTGTGAGGCCATTGCCAAGATCGAAACATGGAAATTCGATGCTATTAGTAATCATTGACAGATTTTCAGATTTATTGATACCTATGCGCAAGGCAACTGCAGAGAATTTAGTTAAGGCCTAAGGGGAAAGGATTCTATCTAGATTTGGAGCTTCTAAGATGATAATAACGGGCAATGGAGTTCAATTCACTAGCAGAATATTCAAGAAAATGCTAGATGAATGGGAATGCCAACACCAGCTAACAGCACCGTACACACCACAAGAAATTCCAACCGAAAGGGCAACCAGAACAGTGAAAACAATGATTTCTCAGTTTACGGTGGAAAACCAACGTAACTGGGATGAGAGTTGGCCAGAAATAACACTAGCAGTAAATACAAGCCAATTCGAGTCAACAGTATTTACGCCAGCATACGTGATACAGGGGCGTGAACCAAAAATGCCAGGTGCGATATTCGACAGTGTCACGACAGGCACAGGAAAAGAAACCATACCACCAGAGGCGAATGTAACACAATTGCAAGAGCTATTCGAGCTATTCGAGATCAGGCGCGGCACTATAATCTAAGGCGCCGAGAATGGAGACCAATAATCGGAGGAACCGTATGGGCAAAAGAACACCATCTTTCAAATGATGCAGAAGGATTCGCAGCGAAACTTGCACCAAGATTTGGAGGACCATACGAAGTAATCGGATTCATGTCACCAGTGATATGCAAGTTACGTCACAAGAAAACGGGAAAGACTCGCCAGGCACATATCGGCCAGATTAAACAGCAAATATGTGACGTAAATGAAAGCAAGGTGGAACCAGATGAAAATTGAGCACAGGCGACTCCTTTGACATGGTGGCGAGCTATCGGTCGTGCAGATCGGCTGGATGGAGAACTAAAAAACAAGTCAGAAAATCGAATATTTCACATTTCATTAGTACACATGCATAATACATATACAAGAAAAAAATTTTATGATGCAACAAAGTAAAACAGGGGTAGGCACGCATACAATCAAAAATGAGACTTTGCATTTGTGTGTGTGACAACAAACACGAAGTACGAAACGTTTTCTTGCTTTACACAGAGAAAACAGAGGAAAGCAAATAGAAATATTTTTATTTTTGTCAAAAAATTAAAAAAAAATTATCCTTACATAATATAGGTAAGAAAAATTTATTAAAAAATGCATAATAATGAGAGGAAAAATTTGATGACAAATAACGCATAGCGCATCGCCCTCCATATTTTCAATAATAAAAAATAAATTTTCCCAATAGTTAGCCGCTTTAAAAAGGTATTGCTTCATCAAATGCTGAACAGCAACTGATCTATTTTTTTTTTGGCAATCATTTTTTTTCCTGACAAGCATCAATCAAAATGTTTGCCGAAGTGACATTGCCGAACAAACACGAGCGCTTACAGTGTACGTGAAGGGGCAGCGCTGCGGCAGAGCTAGGCCCTAGTGAGGGGAATGGGCCGTGCCGACCACTGAAGTAAAGGCACAAATGTTGCTAGCAATCTATAACTATGGCTAGCAACATTTGAATATCGTAGATAAAAACTTTCAAAACGCGGCGAAACCAAACATGGAGGGAGGCATGAAAGAAAGATTGGAAGAAATAAACCAAGCAGAGGCACTACCAACACATACAAACATTGAAGGAACCGCTCTCTTAAATTTCAGCGGGTGTAGTGGTATGAATCCACCCACACTTGCTCGTGGTTTTACAGGTGTATTAGAGTGGCATTAGAATACTCAGATATGATAGTTAAAGGAATCCAAAGCCTGCATTACGGTAAAAAAAAATTAATGTCAAATATACGAGGTTTCTGCTGGCAAAAATGATAATCTCAAATCACTCAACGTTTGACACATAGAGGAAAGCAATTATAAAAATGAACAACGCAGACAATGTGATTTTTGGCCAAGATGAAGGCGTAGCACAAGTTGCCGCACCACGAGCCAATGCGGAACGTGGTGGCCGGCACGGTGGGGATGAGGCCATTGACCTGGCATCGCCCTACGTGTCCCAGGAGGAGTCCGATAACGATGGGCCGGATATGATGAATCCGGGCGTTGCCGCCTCCTCAGATGAGAAGTACGAAGAGGACGGAGGAAGGAGCGAGGACAGCGGGTACTTGACGGCGGAGGAGAGCGAGGCGGAGTCGATTGTGGCAAACCAACGCCAAGACGACGAGGAGGCAATGTGGAGGGAGCTGGACGAGGCGGTCCAGATGATAGAGCAGGAAGAGGACGGGGATGAGACCCGCAGCGGTCGGAGCAGCATGCAGAATATGGACCATGGGACCAACATGAAGTGTACGTAGCGCCGCAGGCACAAGCATGGGAGCCAGCGCGGCCGCCGACTCCGTCTCGTATGGTGGACAATATGTCAGAAGCCATCGAATCGGGGGAGGGGTCCGTGGCTGAGGAAGGTGCGGCTGATGGAGAAGCCAGCCCACCTCCAGGCGAGCCGACACGACACCAGACGGACCACGCAGAAATGGAGGCGGTAAACGCTGCGCTGAGCGACCCTCGCTGGTAGCACATGTGGATGTGCCAACGGTTGGAGCAGCTGCAGGAGGCGGAACGGCAGCCGCTACAATGGGAACAGGCCCAGTGGTGGCAGCAACAGGTGGAGCAGCAACAAGGAGCCGAGCGACAGTTGTTGCGATGGGAGAGAGAACGGCAAGAGGAGGAACAATTACAAGGTGAAAAATAATAAAGCGAAAAAACATGGAACTAGTAGAAATGAAAATATATGCGCTAAAGGATACAAGAATAAAACATGAATAAGATACAATGGACAGGGGAGGGCAAATTCCTCCCGAAGAAGGGGAAGTGTGAGGAACATACCAGTTAAGGTTCCACACAAGAAACCAAATCAGAGACAAGCTGCGAAAATAAGATACACAAGGGGCAGATACAGCCAAGACACAAACCAACGGAGCTACGACCGATCGATACGACCGATACGACCGATCGAACCAAGTCAAAGCATATGAGCTACGATCAAGCATAAGTATGGCCGGTCGAACCACAAGCAACCGCTGACGATTTCGTCCAGGCGGGAAGATGCGTGGGAGGCGTATCATAGGAAATCGGCTGCACGCAAAGGAAAGCGTGAGTGAGACGAAGCTTGGGTGCATAGTTACGAACGAAAAAGGGCATTGGCCTAATAATAAAAACCAAGAGCGCAGGGTGGGAAAGGCGATAAGAGAAATGTATGCACTAGTCAAGCATGCGTGGGTCCCATGGAGCAAGAGATGGGAGAGCACACTTCACACGTACACTATGCGTGTACGACAGCAAGAGAGAGTACCGGTGGCCAATCCCGGTGTTCTCTGCTTACGCTAACAGCTAACAGCTAACAGCACCGTACACACCACAAGAAAATCCAACCGAAAGGGCAACCAGAACAGTGTGTTTAAGATTAAACATCGTGTTCATCTGAAATGGTTTCACCAAATCAGATTGACCAAAGAAATATACAAAACGAAACAAAACCATAAACAAAATAAGTTATAAAAATGCATATGACAATTATTGCTTAATACCAAACAAAACATGCATCCACACTCTGTGGAAAACACTTAAGATTATAACAGCGGCGCGGTATCATGTAACCAACGCTGAGCATGAAATATAAACATTAGAATAAGCATTTTTAAGAACAATTGTCGCCTCCTAGAGTTTAAAAAATCATTTATATACACAACACTTTTGTAAATAAAATCAGTTCATATTTTGAATTCAACAAATGAAGATTGGGTTATTCTTTGCTTCGCCCGGAATCCCTATTCACAGTGAAAACAATGATTTCTCAGTTTACGGTGGAAAACCAACGTAACTGGGATGAGAGTTGGCCAGAAATAACACTAGCAGTAAATACAAGCCAATTCGAGTCAACAGTATTTACGCCAGCATACGTGATACAGGGGCGTGAACCAAAAATGCCAGGTGCGATATGAATGTAACACAATTGCAAGAGCTATTCGAGCTAATACGCCGTAATCTGGAAACCGCTGCACAAGATCAGGCGCGGCACTATAATCTAAGGCGCCGAGAATGGAGACCAATAATCGGAGGAACCGAATGGGCAAAAGAACACCATCTTTCAAATGCTGCAGAAGGATTCGCAGCGAAACTTGCACCAAGATTTGGAGGACCATACGAAGTAATCGGATTCATGTCACCAGTGATATGCAAGTTACGTCACAAGAAAACGGGAAAGACTCGCCAGGCACATATCGGCCAGATTAAACAGCAAATATGTGACGTAAATGAAAGCAAGGTGGAACCAGATGAAAATTGAGCACAGGCGACTCCTTTGACATGGTGGCGAGCTATCGGTCGTGCAGATCGGCTGGATGGAGAACTCAAAAACAAGTCAGAAAATCGAATATTTCACATTTCATTAGTACACATGCATAATACATATACAAGAAAAAAATTTTATGATGCAACAAAGTAAAACAGGGTGTATGCGTGCCTATACAATCAAAAATGAGACTTTGCATTTGTGTGTGTGACAACAAACACGAAGTACGAAACGTTTTCTTGCTTTACACAGAGAAAACAGTATAGCAAATAGAAATATTTTTTATTTTTGTCAAAAAATTAAAAAAAAATTATCCTTACATAATATAGGTAAGAAAAATTTATTAAAAAATGCATAATAATGAGAGGAAAAATTTGATGACAAATAACGCATAGCGCATCGCCCTCCATATTTTCAATAATAAAAAATAAATTTTCCCAATCGGCACTAAACATTTTTTTTTCGGTGTATTTTAGTTAGCCGCTTTAAAAAGGTATTGCTTCATCAAATGCTAAACAGCAACTGATTTATTTTTTTTTTGGCAATCATTTTTTTTCCTGACAAGCATCAATCAAAATGTTTGCCGAAGTGACATTGCCGAACAAACACGAGCGCTTACAGTGTACGTGAAGGGGCAGCGCTGCGGCAGAGCTAGGCCCTAGTGAGGGGAATGGGCCGTGCCGACCACTGAAGTAAAGGCACAAATGTTGCTAGCAATCTATAACTATGGCTAGCAACATTTGAATATCGTAGATAAAAACTTTCAAAACGCGGCGAAACCAAACATGGAGGGAGGCATGAAAGAAAGATTGGAAGAAATAAACCAAGCAGAGGCACTACCAACACATACAAACATTGAAGGAACCGCTCTCTTAAATTTCAGCGGGTGTAGTGGTATGAATCCACCCACACTTGCTCGTGGTTTTACAGGTGTATTAGAGTGGCATTAGAATACTCAGATATGATAGTTAAAGGAATCCAAAGCCTGCATTACGGTAAAAAAAATTAATGTCAAATATACGAGGTTTCTGCTGGCAAAAATGATAATCTCAAATCACTCAACGTTTGACACATAGAGGAAAGCAATTATAAAAATGAACAACGCAGACAATGTGATTTTTGGCCAAGATGAAGGCGTAGCACAAGTTGCCGCACCACGAGCCAATGCGGAACGTGGTGGCCGGCACGGTGGGGATGAGGCCATTGACCTGGCATCGCCCTACGTGTCCCAGGAGGAGTCCGATAACGATGGGCCGGATATGATGAATCCGGGCGTTGCCGCCTCCTCAGATGAGAAGTACGAAGAGGACGGAGGAAGGAGCGAGGACAGCGGGTACTTGACGGCGGAGGAGAGCGAGGCGGAGTCGATTGTGGCAAACCAACGCCAAGACGACGAGGAGGCAATGTGGAGGGAGCTGGACGAGGCGGTCCAGATGATAGAGCAGGAAGAGGACGGGGATGAGACCCGCAGCGGTCGGAGCAGCATGCAGAATATGGACCATGGGACCAACATGAAGTGTACGTAGCGCCGCAGGCACAAGCATGGGAGCCAGCGCGGCCGCCGACTCCGTCTCGTATGGTGGACAATATGTCAGAAGCCATCGAATCGGGGGAGGGGTCCGTGGCTGAGGAAGGTGCGGCTGATGGAGAAGCCAGCCCACCTCCAGGCGAGCCGACACGACACCAGACGGACCACGCAGAAATGGAGGCGGTAAACGCTGCGCTGAGCGACCCTCGCTGGTAGCACATGTGGATGTGCCAACGGTTGGAGCAGCTGCAGGAGGCGGAACGGCAGCCGCTACAATGGGAACAGGCCCAGTGGTGGCAGCAACAGGTGGAGCAGCAACAAGGAGCCGAGCGACAGTTGTTGCGATGGGAGAGAGAAAAATAATAAAGCGAAAAAACATGGAACTAGTAGAAATGAAAATATATGCGCTAAAGGATACAAGAATAAAACATGAATAAGATACAATGGACAGGGGAGGGCAAATTCCTCCCGAAGAAGGGGAAGTGTGAGGAACATACCAGTTAAGGTTCCACACAAGAAACCAAATCAGAGACAAGCTGCGAAAATAAGATACACAAGGGGCAGATACAGCCAAGACACAAACCAACGGAGCTACGACCGATCGATACGACCGATACGACCGATCGAACCAAGTCAAAGCATATGAGCTACGATCAAGCATAAGTATGGCCGGTCGAACCACAAGCAACCGCTGACGATTTCGTCCAGGCGGGAAGATGCGTGGGAGGCGTATCATAGGAAATCGGCTGCACGCAAAGGAAAGCGTGAGTGAGACGAAGCTTGGGTGCATAGTTACGAACGAAAAAGGGCATTGGCCTAATAATAAAAACCAAGAGCGCAGGGTGGGAAAGGCGATAAGAGAAATGTATGCACTAGTCAAGCATGCGTGGGTCCCATGGAGCAAGAGATGGGAGAGCACACTTCACACGTACACTATGCGTGTACGACAGCAAGAGAGAGTACCGGTGGCCAATCCCGGTGTTCTCTGCTTACGCTAACAGCTAACAGCTAACAGCACCGTACACACCACAAGAAAATCCAACCGAAAGGGCAACCAGAACAGTGTGTTTAAGATTAAACATCGTTTCACCAAATCAGATTGACCAAAGAAATATACAAAACGAAACAAAACCATAAACAAAATAAGTTATAAAAATGCATATGACAATTATTGCTTAATACCAAACAAAACATGCATCCACACTCTGTGGAAAACACTTAAGATTATAACAGCGGCGCGGTATCATGTAACCAACGCTGAGCATGAAATATAAACATTAGAATAAGCATTTTTAAGAACAATTGTCGCCTCCTAGAGTTTAAAAAATCATTTATATACACAACACTTTTGTAAATAAAATCAGTTCATATTTTGAATTCAACAAATGAAGATTGGGTTATTCTTTGCTTCGCCCGGAATCCCTATTCACAGTGAAAACAATGATTTCTCAGTTTACGGTGGAAAACCAACGTAACTGGGATGAGAGTTGGCCAGAAATAACACTAGCAGTAAATACAAGCCAATTCGAGTCAACAGTATTTACGCCAGCATACGTGATACAGGGGCGTGAACCAAAAATGCCAGGTGCGATATGAATGTAACACAATTGCAAGAGCTATTCGAGCTAATACGCCGTAATCTGGAAACCGCTGCACAAGATCAGGCGCGGCACTATAATCTAAGGCGCCGAGAATGGAGACCAATAATCGGAGGAACCGAATGGGCAAAAGAACACCATCTTTCAAATGCTGCAGAAGGATTCGCAGCGAAACTTGCACCAAGATTTGGAGGACCATACGAAGTAATCGGATTCATGTCACCAGTGATATGCAAGTTACGTCACAAGAAAACGGGAAAGACTCGCCAGGCACATATCGGCCAGATTAAACAGCAAATATGTGACGTAAATGAAAGCAAGGTGGAACCAGATGAAAATTGAGCACAGGCGACTCCTTTGACATGGTGGCGAGCTATCGGTCGTGCAGATCGGCTGGATGGAGAACTCAAAAACAAGTCAGAAAATCGAATATTTCACATTTCATTAGTACACATGCATAATACATATACAAGAAAAAAATTTTATGATGCAACAAAGTAAAACAGGGTGTATGCGTGCCTATACAATCAAAAATGAGACTTTGCATTTGTGTGTGTGACAACAAACACGAAGTACGAAACGTTTTCTTGCTTTACACAGAGAAAACAGTATAGCAAATAGAAATATTTTTTATTTTTGTCAAAAAATTAAAAAAAAATTATCCTTACATAATATAGGTAAGAAAAATTTATTAAAAAATGCATAATAATGAGAGGAAAAATTTGATGACAAATAACGCATAGCGCATCGCCCTCCATATTTTCAATAATAAAAAATAAATTTTCCCAATCGGCACTAAACATTTTTTTTTCGGTGTATTTTAGTTAGCCGCTTTAAAAAGGTATTGCTTCATCAAATGCTAAACAGCAACTGATTTATTTTTTTTTTGGCAATCATTTTTTTTCCTGACAAGCATCAATCAAAATGTTTGCCGAAGTGACATTGCCGAACAAACACGAGCGCTTACAGTGTACGTGAAGGGGCAGCGCTGCGGCAGAGCTAGGCCCTAGTGAGGGGAATGGGCCGTGCCGACCACTGAAGTAAAGGCACAAATGTTGCTAGCAATCTATAACTATGGCTAGCAACATTTGAATATCGTAGATAAAAGCTTTCAAAACGCGGCGAAACCAAACATGGAGGGAGGCATGAAAGAAAGATTGGAAGAAATAAACCAAGCAGAGGCACTACCAACACATACAAACATTGAAGGAACCGCTCTCTTAAATTTCAGCGGGTGTAGTGGTATGAATCCACCCACACTTGCTCGTGGTTTTACAGGTGTATTAGAGTGGCATTAGAATACTCAGATATGATAGTTAAAGGAATCCAAAGCCTGCATTACGGTAAAAAAAAATTAATGTCAAATATACGAGGTTTCTGCTGGCAAAAATGATAATCTCAAATCACTCAACGTTTGACACATAGAGGAAAGCAAAATGAAAAATGAACAACGCAGACAATGTGATTTTTGGCCAAGATGAAGGCGTAGCACGAGTTGCCGCACCACGAGCCAATGCGGAACGTGGTGGCCGGCACGGTGGGGATGAGGCCATTGACCTGGCATCGCCCTACGTGTCCGAGAAGGAGTCCGACAACGATGGGCCGGATATGATGAAAAAGGGCATTGGCCTAATAATAAAAACCAAGAGCGCAGGGTGGGAAAGGCGATAAGAGAAATGTATGCACTAGTCAAGCATGCGTGGGTCCCATGGAGCAAGAGATGGGAGAGCACACTTCACACGTACACTATGCGTGTACGACAGCAAGAGAGAGTACCGGTGGCCAATCCCGGTGTTCTCTGCTTACGCTATGCATGCGAAACCAAACGAAATTGGATCGCGAGAAGCCGAAACACGAGGAGCAAGAGAGTAAAAGTGATGGCCAAGCAAGCCCACGAGACGGGTGCGGGGGTGCATCGTGCCCGATCCGAAATAAGTGAGGGCTATGCTTGTGACTTGGGGATCAGGGGGAAGGGAATGAGTGCATGCGAAGCGAAGCAACGAGAATGCGAGAATGTCAACGGACGGCTTGTGGGAGCATGAGGGGAATATACAAGCCGAAGAGGGAGGGATAAGCATTGGGGAAGCCCTCTATCTGTTGGATAGATTATGTGCAGTAGAATTACTAATAATGATAATGTTAATTAAGTTAAAACAATAGATTAATTAGTTATAGCAAATGTATATATATGTATAAGTTCCAGTGTGGGCGAGAAGGCAAGGCTGGTATAACGAATGGTTGAGTGGGAGCGACGGGCGACGGTAGCGTCGACAAAGGAGAGAAAGCATAAAAAATTAACGGGAGAAGCTGGGCGGTCAATGGAAAGACGCCTCAAATGAGAAAAGGTGACGGATACCAGCATAGCAACAAAGGCGCTATGTAGACAAGGCAGTGGGACAAGGACAAGGAACTGATGGGCGCGCAGCCACAAAGAAGGTGAAAAAGTACCAGCTGTATAGCGGTATTACACCAACCAATTCCTGAGGCCAGAGGATCTGCCTATATAAAGGCAGCATAATTCAGAAGAAAGTTCTTAAGGCCTTAAGAGTAACCTTAAAAACTTATCAAGTGAAAACAAGTCCCGAGAAAGGGTCTAGACAAGAGTCAAAGAACTGAGAAGGCCTTACGAGTAACCTTTAAGTGTATCAGACAACAATAAGTCCGTTGAACAGGACCAAAATGACACCGTACCCAAGATATGTGCAAATAGAGAGATATCAAGCGGCTCCAGGCTAATCCGTAAGTCAGTGGAAGGTACGAGAATATATCCTACTGCCAAAATTTCCAGGATCTATATATCCTGAAGATCACCAATTACTGAGGAAGAGCCTGCTACCAGGTGAGGACCACAGGATCTATCCTGGTGGCACAAGAGCGCGCCAAAGCCATCTCGAAGACGCAACAAGGTGGGTTACGGAGGCGAAGTTAACATTCCTAAAGGACCATCATACGATAGAGGACGTAAACGAAGAGTCGAAGAATTCATTCGAGGCACAGGCCAGGCAACGAACAGTGGAAAGTAAGGAGCAAAGACGAGATCAGGCCCAGGCAACGAGGAACATAAAGTACAAGCTCAACGCTGCCCAAGATCGAGACTTCTTCTGAGAAACGAGTTATATCCAGCCAATCCCAGTACAGAACAAATAAATATAAACAAAAAAATCAATTAAAAATACAAGCAAGTTTCTAATTTCGTCAAATTAAATTTTGTTTTGCCGAACCTAGCCCTAAAAAGATTGAAAAACATCCCGAAGGCCGAAAAAGGATCGTTACAGTACATTAGCAGCAATGAGGCTGAATTTTGTCATTTCCCATGCATGAACGGAATCCGGAATTTGGATATTGGTCAACGTATCTATTTCACCGACGTAAATGTGCAAGAGAGAGTCCTAAATCCACCTGCTACAACTCTAACTGCTTTCTTCACTTTATGCCGGGAAGACGCCTTCCCCACAACACTGATGTATTCAGAAGTTCCTTCTTACTACACGTGGAATGTAACTAAGAAATCATTCGTACGGCAGAAACGAGGGGAGCACGTTTATGTCGATAGCATTCTCGCAAGCGCGAATAAAATGGGTTTTATAACGGCTTTTTGTGTATCGATCTCAGCAGGCGAGGCATTCATTAAAATAGAAATTCTCCTGTTTCAGTTACAAACAAAATTATGCCTCCTAAAAAAGTGAATTTGGGTCGTCGTACTCGCAGCGCCAAAAAAATCAGAAGAAATGTTTCGAATAGGACCAAAGAAGAGCGGGAATTGATACGGGAGACGGAGCGGCTAAGGCAAGGGCATAAAATTATTTGGAACCAGCCGAAATCCGTGCAGCCAGGCTTGAGCATGAGCGTTTGCAAGTCCGAGAGTCGCGGTGTGCAGCAATACAATTGCTTCGCTCAAAAAGAAGTGAACTGCATAGGGGAAGAGTAGCTCAATCCCGCGCACAGATAAGACTAGATCGACAAGAGCAATACCATCGTATTGCATTTCGATACGACCCACGTGCTGATTATAGCTCCATCCGATATGTTGCCCAAATGAGTCATGTCTGCTTTTACTGTCAGACTCTGAAGATCAATAATGAAACGAAAGGAATGTGTAGTGCTGGCGGCAAAACCGAATAACCTCAACTTGAAGCACCACCAGAGCCACTGCGAACTCTACTTTTCGGATCCACAACTGAATCGAAGCATTTCCCATTAAACATTAGGAAATATAATTCCTGCTTTCAAATAACGTCCTTTGGGGCGGCAATTGTGACCGCCCAATTGATGACAACTTTCAAAGTCAAAGGGAAAATCTATCACAAAGCTGACGCCCTGCTCCCCTTCCCAGATAGTGAACATAAATTTCTTCAAATGTAATTCATCGGTGATGATACGACGAAGCCAATGCACGATCTAGAATACATAACTCCGTAAGAAGGTCCATTATTTCCCAGCTACAGGAGCTTCTCCACAATCGAAACAATTTGGTGCGTTTGTTCAAAACATCACTTGATATACCACTCGTATACCACAAATTGTCATCCACGCAGACAAAACACCCACTGGAGAACTTGTCAGAATATATAATGCTCCAACTATAGACGAAGTGGCGATTGTCATAGTCGGGGATCAGTTCCAACCTCGAGATATTATTCTCCATCGACGAAACAATCATTTGACAAAAGTCGTAAAAACTCACCGTTGTAACGTTTGCAGTATCCAATTATCTTCTGGGATTGTGCTAATGAATATCACTGGTTCGGAATAACGAGGACAACCATATATTGAAGTGTCGACAGTTGTTTCATCAGTACATTGTCGATATGTACGCAAAAATTAAAACAGAACGTTTGCTATTTCTCAGATTGAATCAGACGAAACTTCGCTCCGAGGAATATTTTCAGTTGCGAGATGCCGTTGCTTTACAACCAATGTTGGAAAGCTCACGATTTTACCATCTTCATATATAGGTAGTCCACGCCACATGTAGGAATATGCTCAAGATGCTATGGCATATGTTCGGTATTATGGCCGTCCAGATTTATTTATTACGTTCACATGCAATCCAGCTTGGGACGAGATAGTGCAGCTGTTATTTTCTGGGCAATCCTCCGCGGATAGGCATGACATCACAGCTTGCGTTTTCAAACCAAAACTAAAGACACTAATCGATTTAATGGTGAAATGTGAAGTATTTGGATCGGTGCGGTGCTGGATGTATTCAGTAGAATGACAGAAGAGAGGATTGCCACATACGCACATACTAATCTGGCTCTTTGATAATATCACTACCGACGTTGATAAGGATTTGAATGAGGTAGTCATCAAGAACATGATCCATGGACCATGCGGTACACTCAATCCGAATTCACCATGCATGGTAGACGGGAATTGTTTCAAGCGGTATCCTCGAGTTTTTGCAGCAAATACGGTAACAGGAGACGATGGATGCCCTTTGTATAGACGACGCACAGTGGGGCCTTTTGGCATTTTACATTCCAAAAATCATAGCTTCTAAACCAATAAAGCAATTTTAAAAATTTAAAGTGCATTTGATAAAGAAGATAAGATGGATGATAAGATTCAAAATGAATGTTTGTCAAAAGTGCTAGGTGTTCGTGGTGCTGTAATATTCAAGGTCAAAGTCAGAAAATATTTCCAAGCATGTTTTTTCTCTAAAATTGGAGCGAAACCCGGTTTTTTTCAATCACAAATGGAATTTTTCATTGTTTTAAACGACTATGTAATATTTTTTAATGTTTTAATTTGATTTTTTAGCATAATTACAAAAAGAAAAAAAAAATTTTTTTTAATATTTTTTTTTCGGTTAATTTTGAACATTTGCTATTGATGGCTGATTTTCTTCAAAATAATTTTCAATATTTACATCAATATCTAATAAACTCAACATTTCGGAAGTATAGTTGCTATTTTCCAAATCCGTTCGTGATCGCACGTGTCTCAGTGATGCAATAAGTGGGTCCGAAGAGTCTGCTAGCATGTTAAAAAGATCTTCATTTTGTCTAAAACTCGAAGTTTTTAGACAAGCAGTCCAATGATGAAGTAAAAACCATGCTCTTGAATTTTGGTCTCAGCTGCACTGATGTTAAGTTAGTTGAAAAAACTACAAGAAACGGTTATAAACTGTTATTGTATGTTGTTTACTTCTCTCCAAAGAGTATAACTATAAGACAGTTAAGGAATGAGTATCCACACATAAACCACACTAAAGTTCGTTGGGAGTATAAAACCAAAACCCACAATAAATTGACGCAATGCTACAAGTGCCAACTATATGGTCACGGTGCTAACCAATGCGCAATCAAGACATCCTGCGCACACTGTGCTGGCCGTCATCTAACGACCGTCTGCCCTGACAAGACTGCAACAAAGTGTGCAAACTGCAAAGGAAACCATCCGTCTACAGATGTTAACTGCCCTTGCCGGCTCTCCTACCTGTCGCTATTACAAAAGCGTTAAATATAACAAAAGCAACTCAAACAAAAACAATTATGCTTCCCCATCAACGCCTAGGGCTGCTGCTGTATCCAACACCATCCAGAGCGCCCCTCAAACTACATCTCTGAGCTATAGCTAAGTCGTCACTAATGGTACAAACAACTCCACCAACCAAGATCTTTTCACATTTGAGGAAATCACTACTCTTACTAGGGAATTGATAAACAACCTTAGTCTTTGTAAAATTAAAAGCGATCAATTTAATATTATTACTGAACTAGCTCTTAAATATGTGTACAAATAGTCAACCAAGCGCTCTTAATATCATGGCATGGAACTCACGAGCCGTTTTCAATAAACGTCTTGTAACGATCCTTTCTCGTCCCTCGGGATATCTATGCTATCTCTTGGGCTAGGTTCGGCACAACAAAATTTATTTTGTGCCCCGGTGAAATTAGAACACGTTTGTTTAATTATTAGTTCTGGTGGTATGTTTATTTATGACTGTTTATGGGCTTGGTTGGATATGACGAGTTTCTCTAAAGGAGTCCCGAACTTGGACAACGCTGCTTGTGGCTGGGGTCCCTCGACGCTCGATCCTAGTCCGTCTCTCGTCCCTTGTGTCTCCTCTGATTCCTGTTCCAGACTTGTGATATGAATATCTTGTTTGATATCTCCCTTTTTAGAATAATGCAGGCGCGTTAATTGGCCTTAGGATATATCCTCTGGCTTTCTCTCACGTTCCTGGCGTATTCTGATTTTCTAAGGATGTTGTTTCCACCTCAATGCCTCTGACTGCGTTTCTAAGATGGTCGTTGCGTGCTCGTAGCCCAAGGATAAATCCTGTGGCCGTTTGTTGTAGGGCAGGATTCTCGCAGCAATTGGTATTCGTCACGATATATAGATCCTGGAATTTCGGTAACAGGATATATCCTTGTACCTTCCAATATGCTGGGAATCGTCCTGGAGCAGTTTGACTTTTTTTATGTCTGGCCTGGGCACGGTGTTCTAGTCGTATTCAAAGGACTTGCTGGTTATAGGATAATTTGAGAGGTTACTCGTAAGGCCTTCTCAAATTATTCTGACTTTCTTGGTCCCTTCACTCGTTTGTTTCACTAGTATGAGGTTACTCGTAAGGCCTTAAAACTCCCTTGGTTAATCACGACTTGTAGACTTGATAATCTGATGACTTGATGATTTGCTTGATGGGCGTTGCCTTTATATAGGCAGCTCCCACGGCCTCAGGAATAGATTGGTGTAGTACCGCTATACAGCTGGTACATTTTCATCGGCCCTCTGCTTTCACACACGCATCCACTTGTTGCTATGCGTGGTGAAAGTCCCGTAAATCTTTGGCGCATATGTCCACTTTCTCTGTGGCTGCGCGCCCATTTATTCCTTGTCCTTGTCTTCCTCGCTTGTACATATTGATTTGCATCACTTTCTTATGTTGGCGTCGCCTTCCCATTGGCCGCCACACGTATCCCGTTTACTTTCTCTGCTTTCCCTTTTTCTGGCGGCGCTGCCGTCGACCGTCGCTCCCCTCAATCCGCTTGTCATACCCAACTTTGCTCAAATTATTCCCATATTATAACTATGCATACATATATATATTCGTTGTAATTAAACTTAATCTATCTTTTAATACTAATTAGCCCGATTAACTCAATATATAATGTTGTTTGCTTTTATTTAAATCGCAATCCAAATGCACGCATCGTATCTATTGGATAGAGGGCTTCCCTCACAAACCATTATCGTTTTTACATGTTCTCACTCTCCCCCCTACTCCCCGTCTTATTAGCATGGCCCTCACTTGGCTTTGTTTCGGCACCATGCATTCCCCGCACCCGTCTCGTGGGCTTGCTTAGCCCTCACTTTTGTTCGCATAATTTCGGCAGTTCATGCTCTCACTGCTTTTGATCTCTTATGTGTGACGTAGGCAGAGAGCACCCATTGGCCACCGGTACTCCCTCTCGCGGTCATACACGCATAGCATACGTGTATTGTGAGTGTATGCTTATTCAGCGTATTCGTACATGCATTGTATGTTAATGCATGCATCTCTATTGTGGCCTCTCTGTGCTCTTAAATTGTCTCACTGGGCCAATGCCCTTTTTCGCTTGCACTTGTTTGCTCTTACATAGCCGATTTCGCCCATTATGCCTCCCACGCATCTTCCCGCTTGTACGAAATCGCTCGCGGTTGCGTGCGGTTCGATCGATCGTGTTTGATCGTAACCGTATCGTACATCGTGCCTTGTATATGTGGCTGCCAACTTCTTGCATTATGCTTCCCACGCATCTTCCCGCTTGTACGAAATCGCTCGCGGTTGCGTGCGGTTCGATCGGTCGTGTTTGATCGTAGCCGTATCGTATGTCGTGCAATTGCCGACTTCTTGCATTATGCTTCCCACGCATCTTCCCGCTTGTACGAAATCGCTCGCGGTTGCGTGCGGTTCGATCGGCCGTGTTTGATCGTAGCCGTATCGTATGTCGTGCAATTGCCGACTTCTTGCATTATGCTTCCCACGCATCTTCCCGCTTGTACGAAATCGCTTGCGGTTGCGTGTGGTTCGATCCATTGCGTTTGATCGTAACTTATTTGCGTTGCACTGGTTCGATCGACCAGTGCCAAGATTGGTCGTATATCGTACATCTGGTTTGTGTCTCGGCTGTATCTTGTATCTGGTGCGTTATTTACACCGTTGGATTGCTTCGCTGCCGGTTTGTTGTGTGGGATATTATTATGATTTATAATATTCCTCACACTCCCCCCTTCTTCGGGAGGGATTTGCCCTCCCCTGTCCCTTGTACCTTGTGTTTATTTTCTATGTGCGTTTTCTTGTTTCATTTTTCCTTTTTTTTTTTATGCTTGTGTGTTTTCCTTTTTTTTCCTTCGGCTTTGCCAATTTTTCTCTTTTTTTTTCCGACTCAGATCGCATCTTTTATTGGCCCTTTGGCATCTTTTCTTGTTGGCGATTACTGAGTATCTTTTCGTTCTTAATGGCGGATTAGGGCATCTTTTCTTTCTCCTTTCTTCTTTTGGCCCGTTCCGCATCTTTTCTTATCTTCTATATCTTACATCTATTTACCCTACTTATTATACCCTTCTTTCCCTATATACCCGAATTACCCCTTGCGCTATCCTAATCCTATACCTAACTTGTCCCGCCCACACTATCCTAACCCTCCTCGGCCCTTCTTGTTGTGCCATTTGGCCCACCATCTCGGCCACCGCCTCTGGCCATTCCTCTGGCCGCATCTCCTCGTACCTCTCGTCCCCCTCTGGCACTGGGCCCGATACTTGGCGGGCCATCGCAGGCCTAGAAATTTCCCTGGGCACGTGGGTGCAGACATTTGTCTGTTTAATGTCGGCCTGGGCCACACCCACGGGCATTCTCGGTACTCTGAATACTGCTCGTGGTCCTGTTGTTGCTGTTCTCGTTTCCTCTCAAGCGCTATTACTGCCGCCAGCCGTTGCCTGGCCAGTGCCAGCCGCACCGCCTCCTGCCGTGCCCTTTCTTGTTCCTGTAGATGCGCCAATCGTTGGCACACCCACATGTGCTGCCAACACGCATCGCCTGGCACCACATTTCCGCCGTTGCCCGGAGTTTGGCTGGCCTCAGCCACGGCCTCCTCCTCCGATTCGCTGGCTTCTGACATGTAGTCCACCATACGAAACGGAGTCGGTGGCCGTGCTGGCTCCCAGACTTGTGCCGGTGGCTCGGACACTTCGTCCCACGGTGCGTATTCTGGGCTATTCCGCCCGCTTCGCCCCTCCAGAAACTCCTCTGGCTCCTCCTCTGCCTCGCTGCTCAGCTCTCCTCTCTCTCTCTCCTCCTGTTCTATGAGCTGAACCGCCTCATCCAGCTCCCTCCACATCATCTCCTCATCACGGACTGCCACTACCGGTCCAGCGACACCCTCTTCCTCCACCTCGTCTGCCGTGTCGAGTCCCCCATCCGACTCCTCCAGTGTGGTGTACCCGCTGTCACCCACGTCCTCATCGAACTCCTCGTCCGAAGAGGCGGCGATGGCTGGATTTAATATATCCGGCACATAGTCGTCGGACTACTCCTCGGACACGTGCCGCACCTCGTCGATCTTCGCCTTCATCCTGGCCATTGTTTGCATTGTATGCATTCATGTTGGTTTTTTTTTTTTTTTTTTTTGGTTGTTTACTCGCCGAGTGATAAACTTTGAGTGTTTCTTGATTATGACATTGGCATGCAAGAAACCTCGCATTAGCAATCGGTCATTTCTTTGCTATTTACCGATATTTGGGATTTCTCCACTTTGCCCTTGCTCTCTTGACATAGATGCATATTCTAATGCGTCGTGATGCTCCACCATTACATGCATAACAGCATGCGCATGTGTATGTGCGTCGCGGTGACTCACCATTACATACGTAATATCGTGCGCATGTGTGGGTGCGTTTCTCCTTCCTTTTTGCTGTGCCTGTGCATATGTGTTGGTGTTGCCTCTCTTTGATTGTCCCCATTCGTTCTATATCGGTTTTTTTTTCTGCCCGTTTCTAATATTCTATTTTGCCTGCATATTATATGCATCGTTACGATATTCATATATCCGCTGCCAGTTTGTTTTTGCACGCTTGTGTATGTGACGTTACGATATTCGCATATCTTCATCTTACTCTGAGATGCGGTTTGTGACTTTGCTAGTTTTTCGATACGATGTACTTTCAGATTTTCAGCTCTAATTTCATGTTTTTGAGTTCTCTGTTCAGCCGGCCGGTCTGTGCAGATTTCTCGCTGCCATGTCATTAGAGTCGTCCATACTCATTGCTCATCAACTTTCTTGCCATCCTCTTCCTCGCATATTTGTTGCTTCATCTGGCTGATATGTGCTTGTCTGCTTTTTCCCGTTTCTTTGTGCCGTAATTTGCATATGACCGGCGATAAGAAACCTATCACTTCATATGGGCCTCCAAACTTTGGTGCCAGCTTTGCTGCAAATCCTTCTGCAGCATTTGAAAGGTGGTGTTCTTTTGCCCATACTGTTGCTCCAATTACTGGTCTCCATTCTCTTCGTCTTAGATTGTAATGCCGAGCCTGATCCTGTGCAGCCGTCTCCAGATTACGCCGTATTAGTTCGAACAGCTCTTGCATTTGTTTTACCTTCGCATCTGGTGGTATCATTTGCTTTCCTGTGCCTGTCGTGACACTATCGTATATTGCACCCGGCATTCTTGGTTCACGCCCCTGTATTACATACGCTGGCGTAAATCCAGTTGACTCTGATTGGCTTGTATTTACAGCTAGTGTTATTTCCGGCCAACTCTCATCCCAGTTAAGTTGGTTTTCCCCCGTAAACTGAGAAATCATTGTTTTTACTATTCTATTTGCTCTTTCGGTTGGATTTTCTTGTGGTGTGTACGGTGCTGTCAGTTGGTGTTGGCATCCCCATTCATCTAGCATTTTTTTGAATATTCTGCTATTGAATTGAACTCCAGTGTCCGTTATCACCACTTTCGGAGCTCCGAATCTAGATAGTATTCTCTCTCGAAAGGCCTTACTTAGATTCTCTGCAGTTGCCTTTCGCATAGGTATCAGTTCTGTCCATTTTGAAAATCTGTCAATGATTACTAGTAGCATCGAATTTCCGTGTTTCGATCTTGGCAATGGTCCCACAAAGTCAGCGCATACTGTGGCCCATGGTTCTTCCGGTATTTGTGTTAGCATCTTTCCCGCTGCTTGCTGTTGACTGGGCTTGTATTGTTGGCATATCGTACACTTTCCCACAAATGTCCTTATATCTCGTTGCATTCCTGGCCAGTAATATCTTGATGCAGTTCTGGCAATAGTTCGCCTGCTTCCTGTATGCCCTGCCGTTGTCGCAGTGTGGTTTTCGGCCATTACTTGATTCCGTAGCGTTTTCGGCACACATAATTTCCATGATACCACTTCTTCTTGGCCTGCTCTGTGCGGAATGTTTCTGTATACCTGGCTATTTTCTATAATGTAATCCGGATATTTCTGTGGTTGTTGTTTTATTTTTCCCCTTATGTCTTGAATCCACCCACACTCTTTGTTTGCTTGTCGTAATCTGGCACCATTGTCTACTATTCTTTTGCACCCTTCCATTGGTTGTCTTGACAAAGCATCGGCGACAATGTTTAATTTGCCCTTTCGATATGCTATTTCGAAATCGTATTGTTGCAGTTCCAGTGCCCATCGGGCTATACGGCCCGTAGGACTCTCTATACTATTCAACCACTTCAACGCCATGTGATCTGTTACCACTTTAAATCGGTATCCTTCAAGGTATGGTTTTAGTTTGCGTATTGCCCATACTATCGCCAGACATTCTTTTTCTGTTGCCGAATAGTTCTTTTCTGCTGGGTTTAATTCCCTTGACAGGTATGATAGCACTCTCTCTCCATCCTCAGTGTTTTGTACCAATATGGCTCCTAATCCCATGTTACTTGCATCCGTCTGTAGCACGAACATTTTTGTGAAGTCTGGACATGCCAATACCGGGCCACTCGTCAGCCTGTCCTTTACAGCATCGAATGCTGCCTGATGCTCCTCGTTCCAGTGCCACTTTGTTCTTTTCTTTAGCAGTTCGTTTAATGGGTGTGTTAGTGCTGCAAAACCCGGTACGAACCGTCTGTACCAAGATGCCACTCCTAGGTACTGGCGTAATTCCTTTGTGCAAGATGGCGGTTCTAGTTGAGCTATTGCGGCCACCTTTTCTGGGTCCGTTGCAATACCGTTTTCTGTCACCAAGTGGCCTAGGAACTTTAGCTCTTTTCTGAAGAATTGGCACTTCTCAGCATTAATTCTTAAGTTTGCTTGTTTCAGTCTCCTAAACACTTCTTGTAGATGATTCATGTGTTCTTCGATTGTTTTGCTCACTATCACAATGTCATCTTGGTATGCGAATGCGTTTGGTATCATTTCTGGGCCAATGACTTGGTCCAGTGCGCGTTGGAAAGTTGCTGATGCTGAGTGTAAACCGAATGGCATCACTTTCCATTGGAATAACCCTTTCCCTGGGACCGTGAATGCCGTCATTGGTCTACTTTTCTCTTCTAACGGAATCTGCCAGTATCCGTCCTTCAGATCTAGGCTGCTTATGAACTTTGCTTCGCGTAGTTGATTCAAGATGTAGTCGATGCGTGGCATTGGGTATGCATCCTTTATAGATTTGGCGTTAATCTGTCTAAAATCTACACATAATCTCCATTTGCCTGTCTGTTTCTTTCTCACCATCACTATGGGTGAGCTATATGGGCTTTGCGATGGTTCTATGCATCCCATTGTCAACAGTTCGTCGACCTTTGCGTTGATTTCTCCTTGTATTTTTGGATTTTTCGGGTAATACCTTTGTTTTATTGGGATATCGTCCTTCATCGTTATGCGATGTATCCCCACCTTTGACAGTCCCTTAACTCTCCCCAATTCCTTCAACTCATTGCTTAGAAAACTTTGTATTTCTTGTTGTTCACCATTCTGAGTCACCATGATGGATACTCTCTCCACCAGCCTGCCCTGTATTCGCCTTACTGTCGGTATTCGCACTTTGTGGCCTCCACACGATATTTCTGTGTTCATAATCCTGAGGAAATTCCACCCTAAGATCATCGCATCCATTCCTTCTGGCATGACAAGGAATGGCATGTGGATTTCCTTATCCCCGAATCTCACGTATCCTGTCCATTGCTCTTCAATGTCTCGCACCTTTCCGTCTGCCATGTATACCTGTTTGTGTGTGTTCTCCCATTTTCCCTTATCCCTCACTGTTTCCAGCATCTGCTTGCTGATGAAACTACTCGTGGCTCCGGAGTCAATTGTCGCTTTCATCTGGACTCCTGCTACTTCGATAATCGCTGACAATTGATCCTCTTCCTCTACTAGTTGGCCTATTAGTGGTGAGGAGCTTGTTGGCTGGGTCCCTGCTCGCCCCGGATAGGCTGGAACCGCCTTTCGTTTCCCGAACTCCAACAACATTCTTTTGTTCTTGTCCCAATCTTTCCACACTGCCAGCAGAAATTGAGTCTCTGATTGTTGCATTCCCTGGCCCAGTGTCCGGCTCCCCCGCACCTGCGGCATGCCTGATTTGGGTTCAAGACTCTTCCGTCTTGGATGTTTTTATTTTGTTGGTTTGGTCTTGACTGATTCTCCATGCTGTTGTCCTGGCATCTTCGGTACTGCGTGACTGGTGGCCCGTGATTATTTCCTCCTCTGTGGTTTGATTGGTTGTTATGTGTTCTTTGAGTATTGTTTTCGCGATGGAAATCGAATCGCTCCTTTTCGAGCATCTCGTGTTCTTCTGCCAACTGCATCAGCTCGTCTAGGTCTCTGACCCTGTGCGGCCGAACGAATATTTTTAAATCTGGAGTGCAATTTTCCAATATGACCTCCAATTGTTCGTACTCTGGTATTTTAAGGGGTCTCATCATTGTTTGCATGTCCACCATATAGTCTTTGAAGTACTCATTTTTGTTTTGTTTGCGATTTTTCACTTGATCAGCCAATTTGTTGAAGAATCCTCTCGGCAGGAAGTATTTCTTGAAGCCCTCCACAAACTCCTTCCATGTTCGCCACTGCTTATTGTTTGCGACGTACCATTTGAGTGCTCTGTCTTTCAGTAGTTCTGGCATTGCTCTTGGGATCATGTCCAGCTCGATGCCATACATGTCTGCCGACCACTCGATCTGTTCTATGAACTCTAGTGGTCTGGAATTGCCATCAAATCTGAAAGTCCACTCCCTCACTTGTTTCGCCACCTTAGCGTATTCAGTGGTCCTGTTTGTTGTATGTGGTGCCGTTTTCTTGGGGTCTATCGTTTGTCTCCTTATGTCCCTCTTTGTCTCTGCGCTATCTAGGGCTCCTTCGCTTCCCCATCTTGGTGGTAAATACGGAGGAATTGCTAGTGTGGCGATGTTTATTTTCTGGAATTCCTCAGCCTCCTTGTCTATGCCATTTTCGCATGTTTTTGATGTGCTTGCTATTGTTTTTGTTTTCAGATTTTTCGAGTATTTCGTCTCCAATCTATTTATTTCCTCCTTCCAGTCTGGGTCCGTTTCATTCCTTTCTACCCACTCGCCTAGCTGTTTCCTCATTTCCTCCACTGTGCCGGTCATCTCGATCCCGATCCTTTGGCCTGTCTGTACCAGATCCTCCTTCTTCATGTGGTAAATCCATCCTTTTCCCATTTTGATCTTTTTTTGATTTACAAACTGTAGTTTTATTTCTAAATTTCACCAGTATAGCACGTTGGGCGCCAGTTGTAACGATCCTTTCTCGTCCCTCGGGATATCTATGCTATCTCTTGGGCTAGGTTCGGCACAACAAAATTTATTTTGTGCCCCGGTGAAATTAGAACACGTTTGTTTAATTATTAGTTCTGGTGGTATGTTTATTTATGACTGTTTATGGGCTTGGTTGGATATGACGAGTTTCTCTAAAGGAGTCCCGAACTTGGACAACGCTGCTTGTGGCTGGGGTCCCTCGACGCTCGATCCTAGTCCGTCTCTCGTCCCTTGTGTCTCCTCTGATTCCTGTTTCAGACTTGTGATATGAATATCTTGTTTGATATCTCCCTTTTTAGAATAATGCAGGCGCGTTAATTGGCCTTAGGATATATCCTCTGGCTTTCTCTCACGTTCCTGGCGTATTCTGATTTTCTAAGGATGTTGTTTCCACCTCAATGCCTCTGACTGCGTTTCTAAGATGGTCGTTGCGTGCTCGTAGCCCAAGGATAAATCCTGTGGCCGTTTGTTGTAAGGCAGGATTCTCGCAGCAATTGGTATTCGTCACGATATATAGATCCTGGAATTTCGGTAACAGGATATATCCTTGTACCTTCCAATATGCTGGGAATCGTCCTGGAGCAGTTTGACTTTTCTTATTTCTGGCCTGGGCACGGTGTTCTAGTCCTATTCCAAGGACTTGCTGGTTATAGGATAATTTGAGAGGTTACTCGTAAGGCCTTCTCAAATTATTCTGACTTTCTTGATCCTTTCACTCGTTTTGTTTCACTAGTATGAGCTTTTAAGGTTACTCGTAAGGCCTTAAAACTCCTTTGGTTGATCACGACTTGTAGACTTGATAATCTGATGACTTGATGATCTTTCTTGATGGGCGTTGCCTTTATATAGGCAGCTCCCACGGCCTCAGGAATAGATTGGTGTAGTACCGCTATACAGCTGGTACATTTCCATCGGCCCTCTGCTTTCACCCACGCATCCACTTGTTGCTATGCGTGGTGAAAGTCCCGTAAATCTTTGGCGCATATGTCCACTTTCTCTGTGGCTGCGCGCCCATTTATTCCTTGTCCTTGTCTTCCTCGCTTGTACATATTGATTTGCATCACTTTCTTATGTTGGCGTCGCCTTCCCATTGGCCGCCACACGTATCCCGTTTACTTTCTCTGCTTTCCCTTTTTCTGGCGGCGCTGCCGTCGACCGTCGCTCCCCTCAATCCGCTTGTCATACCCAACTTTGCTCAAATTATTCCCATATTATAACTATGCATACATATATATATTCGTTGTAATTAAACTTAATCTATCTTTTAATACTAATTAGCCCGATTAACTCAATATATAATGTTGTTTGCTTTTATTTAAATCGCAATCCAAATGCACGCATCGTATCTATTGGATAGAGGGCTTCCCTCACAAACCATTATCGTTTTTACATGTTCTCACTCTCCCCCTACTCCCCGTTTTATTAGCATGGCCCTCACTTGGCTTTGTTTCGGCACCATGCATTCCCCGCACCCGTCTCGTGGGCTTGCTTAGCCATCACTTTTGTTCGCATAATTTCGGCAGTTCATGCTCTCACTGCTTTTGATCTTTTACGCGTGACGTAGGCAGAGAGCACCCATTGGCCACCGGTACTCCTTCTCGCGGTCATACACGCATAGCATACGTGTATTGTGAGTGTATGCTTATTCAGCGTATTCGTACATGCATTGTATGTTAATGCATGCATCTCTATTGTGGCCTCTCTGTGCTCTTAAATTGTCTCACTGGGCCAATGCCTTTTTCGCTTGCACTTGTTTGCTCTTACATAGCCGATTTCGCCCATTATTCGCTCGCGGTTGCATGCGGTTCGATCGATCGTGTTTGATCGTAACCGTATCGTACATCGTGCCTTGTATATGTGGCTGCCAACTTCTTGCCTTATGCTTCCCACGCATCTTCCCGCTTGTACGAAATCGCTCGCGGTTGCGTGCGGTTCGATCGGCCGTGTTTGATCGTAGCCGTATCGTATGTCGTGCAATTGCCGACTTCTTGCACTATGCTTCCCACGCATCTTCCCGCTTGTACGAAATCGCTTGCGGTTGCGTGTGGTTCGATCCATTGCGTTTGATCGTAACTTATTTGCGTTGCACTGGTTCGATCGACCAGTGCCCAGATTGGTCGTATATCGTACATCTGGTTTGTGTATCGGCTGTATCTTGTATCTGGTGCGTTATTTACACCTTTGGATTGCTTCGCTGCCGGTTTGTTGTGTGGGATATTATTATGATTTATAATATTCCTCACAGTCTAGAACTTATTAACTTTTTGAACGAAAACCAAATACATATATGTCGTGTCAGCGAAACTTGGCTGACGCAAACAAACAGATTCTTCATCCCTAATTATTCAGTCTATAGAAACGATCGCTCTGCCATTAGACAGAGCCTCCTGTTGCAATATTTGTTAAGAAATCCATTAAACACTTTCAGATCCAGAGCATTGATACTCACCTTATTGAAAATGTTGCAATTAAAGTTTGTTTAGATGGTCAAACATCTCTTCTTGTAATTGCAGCCTATTTCCCCAAAAGCCAATGCATCTCACCAAATGGATCAATTCACATAAAAGATATGTTTAAAGCCGATCTTCTTAAGATTTCTCGAATCAAAGACCACTATATTGTAGGAGGGGCCTTAAACTGCAGAAGCAGAGTCTGGAACTGCTCTCGAGCAAACACTTTTGGCAATACCCTTAATGACCTTTCTACTATGGGGAAATTCACTTTATTCCACCCCAATGATCCTACATACATACCTCCAAACTACTAAGGAAAGTCATCAACTCTTGATCTTTTTCTAACAAATCAACCCAAAAAGCTCTCTCATCCCAAAGTACACAATGATCTCTCTTCTGATCATCTGCCAATTACCTGCAAACTTGCTACTGATACTAATGCCAGTTTTGTTGAAACTTATCTGCAATATTCTAGGTCCAATTGGGAAACGTTTAGACGTACACTTGCTAAATCAATCCAGCCTGACCTAAATGCCTTCAAAGACTGCGTCCCAGATAAAGCATTAATTGACTGTATGACCAAGACCATTACAGAAAAAATAACACAGGCAATTGAACTCTGCACCCCAAGAATACAAGTTAAGTTACAAGCCCGAAAACTTCCAGCCAGAATAGCAGACATTATTGCTACCAGAAATGCTGTTCAGAGACAATGAATCAGAACGAGACTGCCAATCTGCAAAGCTAGAATGAACCACTTAAATAGAATCATAAAGCAGGAATTATTTAATCATAATAATACTATTTGGGGAGAAAAGCTGTCTAAACTGGGTTATAACTCCAACCCTTTCTGGAAATTTACAAAAATAATAAAAAACAAAAAGCCGTTTATTTCCTGATTCAACCATGATAATAAGATTTACACTACAAACTTAGAAAAGGCAAACTGTCTTCGTGAAATATTTGAGTCCAAACACCACATTACAGAAACCTTCTCTAATAGTGCTACCTCTCAGTTAGTGCATAACTCACTCATTGAACTCGCTATTGAGACCAATACCACTAGTGACTCCCTTATTTCAACTACAGATGTAAAATCCATAATAAAGTCACTCAAAAACGAAAAATCACCTGGGATAGACAAAATACCTAATATTTGTCTTAAAAACTTACCAGCAGGTGCAGTTGAATTTGTTACACTGATCTTTAATAGTTGTCTGAAAATTGGTTATTTTCCTCATGAATGGAAAACTGCTAAGATTATTCCAATTGGAAACCCAGGTAAACCTCCAAATTCTCCTTTGAGTTATCGTCCGATTAGCCTTCTGTGTGGTTTATCTAAAATATTTGAACAGATCATCAAGATCAGACTCAACACCCACCTTGAAGAAAACAATATTTTACCATCAATGCAATATGGATTTAGAGAGCACTATAGCTGTATCTTCCCTTTGGACAAATTGACTAACTTTGCCAAAACTAAGCTCGTTGAAAAGCAATCTGTTGGCTTGGTAACCATGGATGTTGAAGCTGCTTTCGACACTGTATGGCACGACGGTTTAATCCACAAACTGAGAGCCAGTAACACTCCAGTCTACCTGATCCATATAATTAGAAGTTTCCTGACTGATAGACACTTCTGCGTATATTTGAACGAAACTTTGTCAGCCAAAAAATCCATCTGTGCCGTAGTCCCACAAGGCTCTGTTCTCGGCCCTAGTTTATACAATATATACACCTTTGACTTTCCTAAGACTTCAAGTTGCAAGGCCTTAATCTTTGCAGACGACACCTGTGAGGAATATTATAAATCATAATAATATCCCACACAACAAACCGACAGCGAAGCAATCCAAAGGTGTAAATAACGCACCAGATACAAGATATAGCCGAGACACGAACCAGATGTACGATATACGACCAATATTGGCACTGGTCGATCGAACCAGTGCAACGCAAATAAGTTACGATCAAACGCAATGGATCGAACCACACGCAACCGCAAGCGATTTCGTACAAGCGGAAAGATGCGTGGGAAGCATAATGTAAGAAGTCGGCAATTGCACGACATACGATACGGCTACGATCAAACACGACCGATCGAACCGCACGCAACCGCGAGCGATTTCGTACAAGCGGGAAGATGCGTGGGAAGCATAATGCAAAAACCGATATGCACACACATGCGATGGGCAACCAGGTCCAACATGGCTCGATCGAACCAACTCGAACCCATGACTTACGATCAAGCATGACCGATCGAACCGCATGCGACCGCTGGCGATTTCGTACAAGCGGGAAGATGCGTGGGAGGCATAATGTACAAAATCGGCTATGTAAGAGCAAACAAGGGCTAAGCAAGCCCACGAGACGGGTGCGGGGCATGCATGCATTATATGAAACGATAATGGTTTGGGGAATATGCGAACCGAAGGGGGAGGGATGAACAATGGGGAAGCCCTCTATCTGATAGATACGATATGCGGATGAAAGTGCATTGCATGGGAAATTAAACGATGTTGTATATTAAATTAATCAGGCTAATTATTATTAAACAATAGTTTAAGTCAATACAATTAGTATATATGTATATAAATATAATATGGAGCGAATATGGGCGAAATTGGGTATGACGAGTGGATCAAAGGGAGCGACGGGCGACGGCAGCGCTGACAGAGAAAGAATGCAGAGAAAGAACGGGATACGATGGGCGGCCAATGGAAAGGCGACGCCAATGGGTGAAAGTGATGGAAGCACATAGATGCAAGGGAGCTAGACAAGGACAAGAAAATAAATGGGGGCGCAGCCACAAAGAAAGTGGACATATGCGCCAAAGATTTACGGGACTTTCACCACGCATAGCAACAAGTGGATGCGTGGGTGAAAGCAGAGGGCCGATGGAAATGTACCAGCTGTATAGCGGTACTACACCAAGCTATTCCTGAGGCCGCGGGAGTTGCCTATATAAAGGCAACGCCCGTCAAGAAAGATTATCAAGTCATCAGATGATCAAGTCATCAAGTCGTGATCAAGTAACAAGTAATTAAGGCCTTACGAGTAACCTTAAGAACTTATCAAGGAAACACAAGGAGCAACAGAAAACTATACAGGCCTTACGAGTAACCTGTGCAGTTTCATCCGATAGCAACAAGTCCTTAAATAAGGATAACATACATCGTACCCAAGCTAGAGTAAATTTGAGAGAAGCCAAGTATTTCCAGGAGTATCCAAAGTCAGTGGTAGGCACGAGGATATATCCTACTGCCGAAATTCCAGGATCTATGTATCCTGACGAGTACCAATTGCTGAGGAACATTTAGTTGAGTGATAATAGCTACGGGATTCGTCCCAAAGCCATAAAGCAAAGGCCATCTCAACGAGCATAGCGAAAGGGGTGCAGAGGTGTGGAGCACAAATCAAGCACACAATACAGATCGAGACAATAACCAGCAACGGGAGCAAGAGGAAGGCAAGAAGGGACGACGAGGGATTCCAAGTGACTCACCAACGCTGTCAAAGTCCAGAGCTACCGTAGAGAAACCGTCATATACAACCGAGCCCACTAATGATTTGAATAAACATACGTATAAGCATTAACAACTGAAATCGAACGTGTTTTTAATTTCACCACGGCACAAAATAAATTTGTTGTGCCGAACCTAGCCCAAGAGATATTGTAAATATCCCGAAGGACGAAAAAGGATCGTTACAACTGGCGCCCAACGTGCTATACTGGTGAAATTTAAAAATAAAAACTGCAGTTTATAAATCATAAAAACGATCAAAATGGGAAAAGGATGGATTTACCACATGAAGAAGGAGGATTTGGTACAGACAGACCAAAGGATCGGGATCGAGATAACCGGCACAGTGGAGGAAATGAGGAAACAGCTAGGCGAGTGGGTAGAAAGGAATGAAACGGACCCAGACTGGAAGGAGGAAATAAATAGATTGGAAACAAAGTACTCGAAAAATCTAAAAATGAAAACAATAGCAAGCACGTCAAAAACATACGAAAATGGCATAGACAAGGAGGCTGAGGAATTCCAGAAAATAAACATCGCCACACTAGCAATTCCTCCATATTTACCACCAAGATGGGGAAGCGAAGGAGCCCTAGATAGCGCAGAGACAAAGAGGGACATAAAGAGACAAACGATAGACCCCAAGAAAGCAGCACCACACACAACAAACAGGACCACCGAATACGCCAAGGTGGCAAAACAAGTGAGGGAGTGGACTTTCAGATTCGATGGCAATTCCAGACCGCTAGAGTTTATAGAACAAATCGAGTGGTCAGCAGACATGTATGGCATCGAGCTGGACATGATCCCAAGAGCAATGCCAGAACTACTGAAAGACAAAGCACTCAAGTGGTACGTCGCAAACAATAAGCAGTGGCGATCGTGGAAGGAGTTCGTTGAGGGCTTTAAGAAATACTTCCTGCCAAGAGGATTCTTCAACAAATTGGCTGATCAAGTGAAAAATCGCAAACAAAACAGAATCGAGTATTTCAAGGACTATATGGTCGACATGCAAACAATGATGAGACCCCTTAAAATACCAGAGTACGAGCAATTGGAGGTTATATTAGAAAATTGCACTCCAGATCTAAAAATATTCGTTCGGCCGCACAGAGTCAGAAACCTAGATGAGCTGATGCAGTTGGCGGAAGAACATGAGATGCTTGAACAAGAAAGATCAGATTTCCATCGCCCAAACAATGCTCAAAGAACAAACAACAACCAATCAAGCCACAGAGGAGGAAATAATTACGGGCCACCAGTCACACAGTGCCGAAGATGCCAAGACAACAGCATGGAGAACAATTCAAGACCAAGCCAAGAAAATAAAAACATCCAAGAGGGAAGAGTCTTAAACCCAAACCAGGCATGCCGCAGATGCGGGGGAGCAGGACACTGGGCAAGGGAGTGCAACAATCAGAGACTCAATTTCTGTTGGCAGTGTGGAAGGATTGGGAAAAGAACTATAATAGGATGCCACTGGGAGTTAAGCTTTAGGTGTCTTTATTAGTTTAGTTCAATTGAGGGTTTATATGAATGTTCTTTTAGTAACACAGTTCTTATTCACAGTTAGGTTAGGTACACAATGGGTGAACTTAGAATTAATTACACAACCGTCTTGTTCAACCGTTTTGCTTAGACTGCCACGCTTGCTCTCTCTCATAACTCTCGCAGATCTCATAATCGTTCGCTCTCTGAGAAATATGCCAGAGTGGTCACAGAGAGAGAGAGAAAGAGAGAGAGAGAGAGAGAGCCTGCTACAATTCGGCCGTCCTGACAATATAAGATCTCCTGATCTTACTGTTCATATACGCTATACAATTCAGGCTTAAAATTTAACATATACTATTATAAAATATACTTATGTTATTTCTTTTATACGTCTCCTATCCATGGTTTTATGTTTTGTCCACTCCATACTCCTTGATATGGGTTTCTGGAAAGTTGGAATCCTTCTACATCTTTTAATAAAAACCTATCATTCCTTAGAACCTTTTGTATGACGTATGGTCCCTTGCTTTTTGGGATAAGCTTACGAGATATACCTGCTGTGCTGTCAAAGTTCTTAACCATAACATAGTCGCCTTCTTTGTACTCTCTTGCTGAAGTTCTTTTGCTGTTGTAGAGCCCTTCGTTATATTCTTGTGATCGACGAATGTGTGAAGCTCCTAATCTTCTTATCTCTTCTAAATCTATTGGGCATTCTGTACTATCCAATTCTTCAATCTTTTCTCTAAATTTGTCTATAACGTTTCCTCTTTGAGCTATTCCGAATAACATTATGCTGGGGTATTGCTTGATGCTTCTGTGAAAAGTGTTGTTCAGTGCGTGTTCTACATCCTCGACAACTGTGTCCCAATGATTTCCCTTGTCTGGTTCTGCTAACTTTGCTATCATAGGTCCCATACTTCGGTTTAGCCTTTCTACTTGCCCGTTGGCTTGCGGGGATCCTGTCGCTATCTTTACATGTTGCACACCCTGACTATCTAAAAACGTCTCGAATTCTGATGAAGTGAAACAACTACCCCTGTCGGAAACTATACATCTCGGCCTACTATAACTCCTGAAATATGTTTTTAATGCTTCTATCACCTCTTTGGTACTCGTTGTCCTTGTCGTATATAGTCTAACGAACTTTGTAAACCCGTCCACCACTGCGAATATATGTTTTTTTGCTCTTCCTGCTTCAATCGGCCCGTAATGGTCAATATGGACTAAGTCAAATGGTTTGTCCCCTTTTGGGATGCTGTTCAAAAACCCTTCCCCTTTGCCGCATTTGGGAGAGAAAGCTACGCATCGTAAACAGTTTTGTATATGTTTTGTCGCCTTATCTTTAAGATTTGGGAACCAGTAACTCTTCCCTATTGCATCTAACATTTTATCCCTACCTACGTGACCCAATTCATCGTGGTACTTATATAGGACATGATTCTCCATACCTTTAGGAACATAAAAAAGAATTCTTTTATCATTCGTTTTTCTATAAACAACCCCGTTTCTCATCTCATACCATTTGTGCTCTGAATTCTCTAACATTTTCTTAATTTCCTGCAGCTCTAGATCTTTCCCCTGGCAAATAACTAAATTATCCTCAAAACTGTTGGGCTCTATTACCATAACATTGGCGCATCTACTTAAAGCATCCACATGCTGCATTTGATTTCCCGATCGATGTACTAGTTCGTAGTCATATTCTTGGAGCTCGAGCGCCCATCTTGCTATTCTGGGGTTTAATTCTACTTTGTTTAAAGTAAGCGTCAAGGAGTTGCAGTCTGTTAAAATTTTGAAACGTTTCCCTTGGACATATATTCTGAATCTACGCAAGGCATATACAATTGCTAGCGTTTCCAATTCAAAACTATGATATTTTGACTCAACTTCGCTCGTTCTTTTGGAAAAATAAAATATCGGATGCCATTTGCTATCCGCTTTCTTCTGTAACAAGGCTGCGCCAAAACCCAAAGCGCTTGCATCGCAATGCAGTTCTGTTTCGTCTCTATGATCGTAAATTGACAATACAGGTGCCTCAATAAGCTTTTGTTTGAGCATTAAGAAACAGTCTAGTTCAATCTTTCCAAATTTAAACTCTTTATCTTTCTTCATTAAATCATATAAAGGCTTGGCTATTATTGAGAAATCTTTTATAAATCTTCGAAAGTACGAGCATAATCCTAGGAAACTCTTAACCGCATGTATTTTGTCTGGTACTGGGAAATTTTTGACTGCATCTAAGCCCTTATCATCTGCACTAATTCCATTCTCCGTAATTTTGTAGCCCAGGTACTTTATGCTTGACATAAAAAATTCGCACTTATCCATTCGTAACCTCAATTTGTTCTGAACTAATCTTTCAAATACTTCTTCTAACGTTTGCATATGATCCTTTATATTCGAACTAGCTATCATGATGTCGTCCATGTAGACGAGGACTTCTCCTTTTCGAATCATATCTTCAAAAATTCGGTTAATAAATCTTTGAAATACATGTGATGCGTTTTTTATCCCCATTGGCATTCTTAAAAACTCATATTGTCCAAGTGGTGTAATAAAGGATGTGTATTTAACTGACTCTTCGTCAACAAAGACATGGAAATATCCGTTCTTCAAATCTAATTTTGAAAAGACCCGTTTGTTAACTAGTCTGTCCAATAAGTCGTCAATTAGTGGTAGGGGGTAATTGTCTTTAACAATAATCTTATTTAACTTTCTAAAGTCTATGCATAAACGTATATCCCCAGTTTTTTTCTTTACTAACACGATGGGTGACGTGTATTCAGAATCGCTTGGCCTAATAATTCCTTCTTTTAGGTATTCGTCCAGCAAAAGTTGTAGCTTTTCCTTCTCTGTATATGCTAATCGCCTAGGTGCACAACTAAACGGTTTAGAATTCTGTAAGCTTAGCTTCATTGAGCACTTGATATCTGGTGTTTCTGGTCTATAGGCATCAATATACTTGTTTCTAACTAATTGCTGAAATTGGCGACACGTTTTATACCCGATATCCTTACTAATCACATATTCTGATTCTAAATCGTCTTCGTTAATGTGGCAAATCTTTAGCATGCTCTTGTCAAAATCCTCTACCAAGTACAATTTCTCTTCATTGTTTCCTGGTTGTTCTCTGGTTTCTCCTATGAAAGTCTCGTTTGTTAGTGTATCTTGTGGTTTGTGATCAATTTTTGTGTTTTTGTCTGCACTAAATACTTCTTTTCTTATAATTTTTGTTTCATTATCATTAAACATATTTTCATTCACATCTTTTGCATTAACTGCTTGTTCATTAAGAGTAACATTTTCGTTTACATTACTAAACTCTTCATTCACATGTTCATATTCATTAGAAAATTTGTCGTTAACATCTTTGTGTACATTAACGTATTCACATACATTAAGCATTTCATCAGTTTTGTCTACCTTTACATAAATGTTCTTGACTTTCATTTCTGATATTTCACTAACAATTTCGTCTTCTTTTCCATTACAATTTTCAATAACTGTTTTTCTATTATCATTATTATTTTTGTTTTGTGTTGCTGACAAGTCGCTTGTGGTGATTTTACTTAAACATTTACGTTCTTCTACTATGGCAGTCTTTAAACAATCTAAATCTAATTTTATATCGCATGCTTCCAAAAAATCCCTTCCAAAAATAGCGTCGCAGCTCATAGACTCGTCGGAGACAATAACTAAGTGAAAGTAAATTTTATTTGAATTTTTCATAATGTAACATAATGTTTTTCCAAAAATAATTAGTTGGCATTCATTAATGCCGTGATAGGGTGTATCGACTGAAGATATTTGCGCTTCGACGGGTAGGAACTTCTTCTTAATTATAGAGATTGGACTCCCCGAGTCTACGAGGCACGCTACAATAATGGAATGATAAGGAATGTCTACAAAATTTATCTTAAATCTTCTTACATAATTGTTGTTGTGCTGGGTTGTATGGAGGCGGCTTTTGCTTGGGTAGTCGTCATCATTTGGGCCGCCGCTCTTAGCTGATTCGGTCTTCTTAGCTGTTCCGCCAGGTTCTGGGAAGTTGCCCTTAGTCGAATAGCGCGTCTTGGCCGGGCATTTAGCTGCCCAGTGTTCCATTGAACCGCAAACATAACATGAGCCACGGGCTCTAATCGTCTTGTTGCAATCCTTCCACAAATGTCCTTTAATGTTACAGTTGCGGCAACGTAACTCATGACGTCTGGTGCCGGTGTTTATGTCCTTTGTAGTTTGCTCAGCGACGTCAAGGTGCACCCCAGCAAATGCCTTTAACATTTGTCTAGGACTAGTGAAGCATTGGATGCGCGCTTGTGTGCGCAGACCTTTGTCAGGGATGCCTTCGATGATCTGATCCAAAAGCTCCTCGTCGTCGATGTTGACTTGATTAGCCAGCATTAGCTTATCCTCCATGTATATGGCAAATCTTTCGCTTGGTTGCCATTTGCGTTTCTCGAACTGGCGGCGCATCTCAGATTTAGACGTCTTTTCACCGAAGGCTGCAATCAGCTGATCGCACAGATCTGCTACCGGCTCACGAATGCGAGAAAGTTCGGCATGTAGCCAAGATTGGGCATTTCCCTTCATTTTACATATAAAGAGCATCCGCAAGTGGTTGTCGCTCAGATTATAGACTTCGCCAATATTCGTCAATTGAGCTGTCCATCTCTTAGGGCACGAGGTGCCATTGAAGTCAAACAAAATTTCTTTGGCCAGCGAGAGAGCCATCCCTGGAGCTTCGATCACGGAGTTGCCAGCGTTCAAGTCATTGGTGGCGCCACTATCGTTATCAATGTTATCGGAAGAGTTGCCATGCTTATGGGAATTGGTGGCGGCGTTGCCACTGTTGCTCGAATTTTTTGAAGATCCGTTAGGAGCTTGTTCATGGCCTTGAACCAACAACTGAAGCTGCTCAAACAGGCGCCGAACCGACGAGAATTCGCATGAATTTACCGTTTCTTGTTGTAAGGCGTCATCATCATTGGCGTCGCTCTGGCGTCGTGATATTTGTCTGGGTGACTGCTCTGGGTGAAGCAATTCTATGTCATTCAGATCGTGGCTTGAATAATCGTGTTCGTCGTCCATAGGTGGTGCGCTGCCACGTGTCTCGATTGGAATTTGATTTAAACGGAGCACTAGTTCGGCTTTAGGACCACTTGATGGCATTTTTAGTGCCACTAACCATTGCTTTAATTGATCTACTGAATAATCAGCTATATTTATTTCGTTACTCATTATGTATGTGGATAAGGACCACTTCTGAAGTTATAATAGGATGCCACTGGGAGTTAAGCTTTAGGTGTCTTTATTAGTTTAGTTCAATTGAGGGTTTATATGAATGTTCTTTTAGTAACACAGTTCTTATTCACAGTTAGGTTAGGTACACAATGGGTGAACTTAGAATTAATTACACAACCGTCTTGTTCAACCGTTTTGCTTAGACTGCCACGCTTGCTCTCTCTCATAACTCTCGCAGATCTCATAATCGTTCGCTCTCTGAGAAATATGCCAGAGTGGTCACAGAGAGAGAGAGAAAGAGAGAGAGAGAGAGAGAGCCTGCTACAGAACAAAAGAATGTTGTTGGAGTTCGGGAAACGAAAGGCGGTTCCAGCCTATCCGGGGCGAGCAGGGACCCAGCCAACAAGCTCCTCACCACTAATAGGCCAACTAATAGAGGAAGAGGGTCAATTGTCAGCAATTATCGAAGTAGCAGGAGTCCAGATGAAAGCGACAATTGACTCCGGAGCCACGAGCAGTTTTATCAGCAAACAAATGGAAACGGTGGAAAACAAAGGAGACCGAGAGACCACGAACAAGCAAGTATACATGGCGGACGGGAAGGTGAGAGACATCAACGAGCAGTGGACAGGATACGTTCGATTCGGAAACAAAGAAATGAACATAACATTTCTCATTATGCCAGACGGAATAGATGCTATAATCTTAGGATGGAATTTCTTAAGGCTGATGAATACCGAAATAGCATGCGGAGGCCACAGGATAAAAATTCAAACGGTGAAGAGGATGCAGGGCAGGATAACCGAACGTATATCGATCGTGGTGACACAGAAGAAAGAGCAAACAGAAATACAAAGGTTTCTAGAACACGAACTGACGGAATTGTGGAAAATCAAGGGATCATCAAAAGTAGGGATACACAGGATCACAATGAAGGATGATATACCAATAAAACAAAGGTATTACCCAAAAAATCCAAAAATACAGGGAGAAATCAACACAAAGGTCGATGAACTGTTGACAATGGGATGCATCGAACCATCACAAAGCCCATACAGCTCACCCATAGTGATGGTGAGAAAGAAGCAGACGGGCAAATGGAGATTATGCGTAGATTTTAGACAAATTAACGCAAAATCTATAAAGGATGCATACCCAATGCCACGCATCGACTACATCTTAAACCAACTACGTGAAGCGAAATTTATAAGCAGCCTAGACCTGAAGGACGGCTATTGGCAAATTCCGTTGGAAGAAAACAGCAGGCCAATGACAGCATTCACAGTCCCAGGGAAAGGCTTATTCCAATGGAAAGTGATGCCATTCGGGTTACACTCCGCATCAGCAACGTTCCAACGGGCACTGGACCAAGTCATTGGCCCAGAAATGATACCAAACGCGTTCGCCTACCAAGATAACATAGTGGTAGTAAGCAAAACAATCAAAGAACATGTGGACCACTTGCAAGAAGTGTTCAGGAGATTGAAAGAAGCAAACTTAAGAATAAATGCGGAAAAGTGCCAATTTTTCAGAAAAGAGCTAAAGTTTCTAGGCCACTTGGTAACAGAAAACGGTATTGCATCGGACCCAGACAAGGTGGCAGCAATAGCTCAATTGAAGCCGCCCACATGCACAAAAGAATTACGGCAATATCTAGGAGTGGCTTCGTGGTACAGACGATTCGTACCAAATTTTGCTATGATAACACACCCGTTAAACGCACTGCTCAAGAAAAAAACCAAATGGCATTGGAGCGAAGAGCATCAGGCAGCATTCGAATCGGTAAAAGAAAAACTCACGAGTGACCCAGTATTGGCATGCCCAGATTTCACAAAAATGTTCGTACTCCAGACAGATGCAAGCAACATAGGATTAGGGTCCATACTAGTACAAAACACCGAAGAGGGGGAAAGAGTGGTTTCATATCTGTCGAGAGAGTTGAATCAAGCGGAGAAGAACTATTCGGCAACAGAAAAGGAATGCCTAGCAATAGTGTGGGCAGTACGCAAGCTGAGACCATATCTCGAGGGATACCGATTTAAGGTGGTGACAGACCACATGGCGTTGAAGTGGTTGAATAGTATAGAGAGCCCCACGGGCCGCATAGCTCGATGGGCACTGGAATTACAACAATACGATTTCGAAATAGCATATCGAAAGGGCAAATTAAACATTGTCGCCGATGCACTATCAAGACAACCGATGGAAGGGTGCAAAAGAATAGTAGACAATGGCGCCCGATTACGACAAGCAAACAAAGATTGTGAGTGGATTCAAGATATAATAAAGAAAATACGTTGTTGTACCACAGAAATATCCAGATTACATATTAGAAAACAGCCAGGTGTACAGGAATATTCCGCATAGAGCAGGCCAAGAAGAAGTAATATCATGGAAATTGTGTGTGCCCAAGACGCTACGGAACCAAGTGATGGAAGAAAACCACACTTCCAGAACGGCAGGGCATACGGGAAACAGGCGAACGATTACTAGAACTGCGTCAAGATATTATTGGCCAGGAATGCAACGAGATATCAGGAAATTCGTGGGAAAGTGCACAACGTGTCAGCAATTCAAACTCAACCAACAACAAGCAGCAGGGAAAATGCTGACGCAAATACCGGATGAACCATGGGCCACCGTTTGCGCTGATTTCGTCGGACCCTTACCACGGTCGAAACATGGAAACTCAATGTTACTAGTAATCATTGACCGATTTTCAAAATGGACAGAACTGATACCCATGCGAAAGGCAACTGCGGAGAATTTAATCAAGGCCTTTAGGGAAAGGATTCTGTCGAGATTTGGAGTTCCTAAAGTGGTAATAACGGACGAACGTTTAAGAAAATGCTAGAGGAATGGGGATGCCAACACCAATTAACAGCTCCATACACACCACAAGAAAACACAACCGAAAGGGCAAACAGAACAGTGAAAACAATGATTGCTCAGTTTACCGGTGAAAATCAACGGAATTGGGATGAGAACTGGCCAGAAATAACACTGGCTGTAAATACTAGTCAATCAGAGTCAACTGGATTTACGCCAGCATATGTGATACAAGGACGTGAACCTAGAATGCCAGGCGCGTTATACGATAGGGTCACGACAGGCACAGGAAAGCAAAGCATACCACCAGAGGCAAAGGCAAAAGAAGTGCAAGAGCTGTTCGAGCTAATAAGACGTAATCTGGAGACGGCGGCACAAGATCAGGCACGTCACTATAACCTAAGGAGGAGAGAGTGGAGACCAACAATTGGAACAACAGTATGGGCGAAAGATCACCACCTTTCAAATGCTGCAGAAGGATTCGCAGCAAAGCTGGCACCAAAGTTTGGAGGCCCATATGAAGTGATAGGTTTTGCATCTCCGGTCATATGCAAATTACGGCACAAAGAAACGAAAAAAAGCAGACAAGCACACATCAGCCAATTGAAGCAACAAATATGCGAGGAAGAGGATGGCATGAAAATTGATGAGCAATCAGTATGGACGACTCTAATGACATTTTTTTTTTTTTTTTTTTTTTAACGTTTAATATATATTTGTTGAATCTACTCTTAAATTAGAGCCTAACAACAAGTTTGAGATATTTTTCTTAGACTAGTACTTAAGATAAATCCTGGGGATATTGCAGGCGGCCCTAATCACTTGTTATTGGGTTGGTCTGTCATTTCTTTTAAGACGAGTTCTATTATTAGTTCGCGTAAGGGAATTGGCAAGAACATTTGGGTGTGCATCCAGTTTCGCAGAATACTTTAGTTGTTGAGTACCTATTTCAGATTTTACGCTAGGTATATTTAGATCATTTTGAATGTTGTCGTTTCGTATATACCACGGGGCCCCCGTGATAGATCTTAAAATCTTCGACTGCGCTCTTTGTATAATATCGACATTGCTGGTACTTGCATTTCCCCATAGTACGGCTCCGTAAGTCCAGATGGGTTTCAGTACGGAGTTGTATAGGAGGACTTTATACTCCAGACGTAGAGGGGACCGAGCATTGATGATCCAATGTAGGCTACTCGCTTTCAGTTTAAGCTGTGACTTTTTTGCTTCGATGTGCTTGCGCCAAGTTAGTCTTCTGTCTAGGTGGATGCCAAGGTAAGTGACATCCACGGCTTGAGGAACTGGTACGTTGTTTAGCATTAGAGCTGGACAGTTTCTTCTGTTAAGCGTAAATGTAACATGTTTGCATTTCTGCTCGTTGACCCGGATACGCCAGGTTGCTAGCCATTCCTCTCCCACCTTAAGGTGTTCCTCTAGTTTTGCAGAGGCTTGTATTGGGCATTTGGATCTGCTAAGGATTGCCGTGTCATCGGCAAAAGTGGACGTTGTAAGTCCTAAACTCGTTGGTAAGTCTGCAGTGTACAGCAGGTAGAGCAATGGCCCGAGTACACTGCCTTGCGGTACACCAGCTTTGATTTCAAAATCAGCGGAGACGGAGCCATTACATCGAAAGCCTGGGCAACGTCGAGAAAGACAGCCGCACAGTATTCTTTTAGTTCGAATGCTGTTCGTATTTCGGATGTTATGCGATTGACTTGTTCAATTGTATCATGTTTTTCGCGGAAGCCAAACTGGTGTGAAGGGATTGTGTTCTCCGATGCCAGAAATGAGTTTAGGCGGATCTGCAGGACCTTTTCAAAAAGCTTCGAAAGACATGGCAGCAAACTAATTGGCCTATAGGATGATGGCTGGGTTTTGTCGTTTCCCACTTTAGGAATCATGATGATAGTGGACTTTTTCCATGTTCTTGGGAAGTAGCCAATTTTTATTATAGCGTTGAACAGTTTGCAGATATATTGTATTGCAATGATAGGGAGTTCTAGGATCATTTTCGGTGTGACTAGGTCATGGCCAGGGGCTTTTTTCGGCTTTATGTGGTTTTTAATAACTGCAGTGATCTCGTCCGATTGGAGTTCCGAGTACTCACTATCCGTTAATGTGTTCGAAGGGGGAAGTACAGATGAGTTTGATGTTGGATTTGGCTGAAAAACCATTTTAAGATGTGTGGCAAATACGGATGCCCTCTCTTCGTCACTGCGGGCCCATCCACCGGTTGGACTCCTTATCGGTGAAATTGTCTCTGTAGGAGCGCTTAAAGTTGGGTGGGCTTTCCACAGAGGATGTTTAGTGCTGGTTGGACTGAGCTTTTCTATGTATTTCCTTTGAGCCCAGCTTTCCTCTTGTCTTAACGCCTTGGAGAGGTTGCGATTAGCTTGCCTTAGGCGAAGTTTTGCTGCTGGTGATCGAGTAATCTGCCATTCTCTTCTTAGACGTCGTTTTTCCGTTACTAATTGTTCTATCCGCCGGTTCGTAGGCCTGTCAACAGGTTTGGTGTAAGAAGAGGCATGTGGAGTAGATACTCTTGCTGCAGCTCCCATCATCGACTCAAGTGCAGAGACGCACATATCAATGTCCTCTGCAGCATCCAGTTTCGGCGAACAGTCAATGTGGGCACTCATGTACATTTTAAATTTAAGCCAATTTGTTTTGTTGTTTGTAAGCCTATATGGGCGATCAAGTACTTGAGGTCTTGTTAATAATGTGAATAGCACTGGAGAGTGATCGGAAGTTAAATCTAGTAGTGTTTCCGCAGTGATCCGATTACGTGGAATCCTCTTGGTTACTGCGAAATCAATCAAGTCAGGCACTTTCTGTGGATCTGTGGGCCAATAAGTAGGCCTACCCGGTGAGACGCAATCCATCTTATTGAGAGGGTTGACTATTGTGTTGTACAACTGCTTTCCTTTAGGATTTACGAGGCGAGATCCCCAGTGCGTATGTTTGGCGTTATAGTCCCCTGCTGCAATGAAGCGATCTCCGAGTGTGTTAAAGAAATCGGTAAATTCCTTTTCAGAGATTGAGAAGCGTGGTGGGCAGTACAGGGCGACCAATGTAGTGTTGCCGCAGCTGGTTTGGACGGTTATAGCAGTTGCTTGTAGGTGCTGTGTTTCAAATCTGTTGAGAAACGAGTGTTTTATACGGTTTTTGATTAGGGTACCGGTCCCGCCATGAGCTTTTCCGTCTGGATGGTTTGTTGCGTAGAAGGTATATTTTGGTATTTGAAAATTATTTTTTGATGTTAAATGTGTTTCCGAAATCAGCAAAACGTCGATTTCACTTGAGTCTAGGAATAGTTGCAGTTCATTTTTGTGCTTGGAGATGCCGTTAGCATTCCAAAGACATAGACGTAGGGAAGCCATTATTTATTCTCGATAAGCTTCTGGATAAGCAGGTTTTGATTCCGCATCAGTTCGTGCATACAGTTTTGCATGAATGTCATAAAAGTGGTCATGTTTTGATTGAGTGAGATCAATAGGGCCTCTAGACCACTTGGAGTTTGCTGGCCAAGCTCTGGTGCGCTAGGTTGCGGATGCTGTAGATGGCGGAGTGACGGGGTTTCTTTCGCGGGCTCCGTCTGTCCAGTTCGGAGCACACTAGCGAAGGATACACTAGGACTGGTTGTAGCAGTCATGTTGGATGATCTAACAGCCTTGGCGAAGAAAAACCTCCGGTGTAGTTTTGGAGGCGTTGAAGATGATTTTTGGTCCAGCTGGGGGTTTGCGCCCGTTTAGGTGTGATTTAAGATCCTTAAAGACAGGACATCCTCTGTAGTTGGCCGTGTGGTTCCCTCCACAGTTGCTGCAAAGTCTTAGTGCGACGTTGTTTCTATCCTTGGTGCAAATTCCATCTTCATGATGTTCGCCGCAGCCAACACACACTGACCTAAGATTGCAATTGTTAGAGGTGTGGTTGTATTCCTGGCAGTTTTTACACTGCGGTGGTTGGCGTCTCTTATGGGGCTCCTCTACGGTGATTCTTCTGTGCAATAGAAGCTGTAGGTTGTAGATCGGGTGCACTTCATTTGGCTTCGACCGCTTTGCATCTGGTTGGAGCTCGATTTTAAAGAGCGGTTGTGCGACTTTATTCCTGTTGATGATGTTGACAACGGACTTGACCGCAAACCCTTTTTCGACCAACGCGTCTGCTATTTCTTGAGTAGGGACCGATGGCTCAATCCCCTTTAACACAACCTGGAGCCCTTTACTGCTTTTTAGTTGGTAGGTATAGAAGTTGATGTTAGCATTACGGAGGTACTTTTCGATGATGCGGAAATTGTCCTCAGTTTGGGCTTGACATTTAATTTCTTTAATGTTACCCCTATTGAGAGGGGTTACAACAAAGTTATTTGCCCCTACTGTTTCTACTAGCTTCGAAATCAGGGCGCTGCAGTTGGCTCCACGGATGTATAAAGGGGGTGGTCTAGCCGATTTAACTTTATCTACAGCGCCGGCTTGATCGTCTTGCTGATCAGCAAGAATTTTAAAACGATTCCCGCTAAGGGGTGCTACTCGTTCATTTGGTTTGGTTATTTTCGGCGTATTGCCACTTTTTTTCTTTTGCGGGCTTAGCTTCCGCTTAGTTATTTTAATATATCTGTCCATTCCAGTTTGGACAGAAGTCGTTGGGTTTACTATTGTGGCTGACTCTGGGCGACTTGTCGTTGACGGCTTGAGGCAGGTCAATACTTCGGCAGACGTTGCAGTAGTTGCTGTCAACGAGCTGACGGTGCTGGTTGGTGCAATCGGTCACCCAGTTATCGATATTGATGGAGAAGCACACTGCTCTCTCCACGGTAAATTGCTGTTGATTGCTGAGTGGCTGGCACTTTCGGTGTTATTGCTTACGGTAGCATTCAGTGGGGTCGGCGACACCACCGAAAAGTACGCGTTGTTGCGTTGGACCGAGAGTCGACGCTCACGTTGTTGTTGTACAATTAGTTCTTGTAGCTGTTGCTGGTGGGGATCGAGAGAGCTTGGGCTCGTATTGGTGGACATGGCTTTTGTAAAAATTACGCACTAATAGCAATATGATTGTAAATAGGCGTCTCTGAGGTGACTGAGAGCCCTACACAACTTTTTGCAAACGCAGACTTTTTTTTTTTTTTTATTACACTCAATTTTTGCGGAGTGCATTAAAAAACACGTCTGCACACGGCGGCAGTTGAATTGACTTGGCGGCGAGAAATCTGCACAGACCGGCCGGCTGAACAGAGAACTCAAAAACATGAAATTAGAGCTGAAAATGTCAAAGTACATCGTATCGAAAAACTAGCAAAGTCACAAACCGCATCTCAGAGTAAGAGGAAGATATAATAAGTAGGGTAAATAGATGAAAGACACTGATAAGAAAAGATGCGGAACGGGCCAAAAGAAAAAACCCACAAGGGATATACAAAGAAAAGATGCCCTAATCCGCCAACATTAACGAAAAGATACTCGGTAATCGCCAACAATAGAAGACGCCAAATGGCCAATAAAAGATGCGAGCTGAGTCCCAAAAACAAAAACAAGCAAAACACATGCCAAAAACTACAAAAAAAAAGAGGAACAAAGGCAATACATGGAAAAAATACAGAAAACAAACACAAGGTACAAGGGACAGGGGAGGGCAAATCCCTCCCGAAGAAGGGGGGGAGTGTGAGGAATATTATAAATCATAATAATATCCCACACAACAAACCGACAGCGAAGCAATCCAAAGGTGTAAATAACGCACCAGATACAAGATATAGCCGAGACACGAACCAGATGTACGATATACGACCAATATTGGCACTGGTCGATCGAACCAGTGCAACGCAAATAAGTTACGATCAAACGCAATGGATCGAACCACACGCAACCGCAAGCGATTTCGTACAAGCGGGAAGATGCGTGGGAAGCATAATGTAAGAAGTCGGCAATTGCACGACATACGATACGGCTACGATCAAACACGACCGATCGAACCGCACGCAACCGCGAGCGATTTCGTACAAGCGGGAAGATGCGTGGGAAGCATAATGCAAAAACCGATATGCACACACATGCGATGGGCAACCAGGTCCAACATGGCTCGATCGAACCAACTCGAACCCATGACTTACGATCAAGCATGACCGATCGAACCGCATGCGACCGCTGGCGATTTCGTACAAGCGGGAAGATGCGTGGGAGGCATAATGTACAAAATCGGCTATGTAAGAGCAAACAAGGGCTAAGCAAGCCCACGAGACGGGTGCGGGGCATGCATGCATTATATGAAACGATAATGGTTTGTGGATTGGATAGGGGAATATGCGAACCGAAGGGGGAGGGATGAACAATGGGGAAGCCCTCTATCTGATAGATACGATATGCGGATGAAAGTGCATTGCATGGGAAATTAAACGATGTTGTATATTAAATTAATCAGGCTAATTATTATTAAACAATAGTTTAAGTCAATACAATTAGTATATATGTATATAAATATAATATGGAGCGAATATGGGCGAAATTGGGTATGACGAGTGGATCAAAGGGAGCGACGGGCGACGGCAGCGCTGACAGAGAAAGAATGCAGAGAAAGAACGGGATACGATGGGCGGCCAATGGAAAGGCGACGCCAATGGGTGAAAGTGATGGAAGCACATAGATGCAAGGGAGCTAGACAAGGACAAGGAAATAAATGGGCGCGCAGCCACAAAGAAAGTGGACATATGCGCCAAAGATTTACGGGACTTTCACCACGCATGGCAACAAGTGGATGCGTGGGTGAAAGCAGAGGGCCGAAGGAAATGTACCAGCTGTATAGCGGTACTACACCAAGCTATTCCTGAGGCCGCGGGAGTTGCCTATATAAAGGCAACGCCCGTCAAGAAAGATTATCAAGTCATCAGATGATCAAGTCATCAAGTCGTGATCAAGTAACAAGTAATTAAGGCCTTACGAGTAACCTTAAGAACTTATCAAGGAAACACAAGGAGCAACAGAAAACTATACAGGCCTTACGAGTAACCTGTGCAGTTTCATCCGATAGCAACAAGTCCTTAAATAAGGATAACATACAGAGTAAATAAGGAGTAATAAGGATAACATACAGAGTACTAGAGTAAATTGGAGAGAAGCCAAGTATTTCCAGGAGTATCCAAAGTCAGTGGTAGGCACGAGGATATATCCTACTGCCGAAATTCCAGGATCTATGTATCCTGACGAGTACCAATTGCTGAGGAACATTTTGTTGAGTGATAATAGCTACGGGATTCGTCCTAAAGCCATAAAGCAAAGGCCATCTCAACGAGCATAGCGAAAGGGGTGCAGAGGTGTGGAGCACAAATCAAGCACACAATACAGATCGAGACAATATCCAGCAACGGGAGCAAGAGGAAGGCAAGAAGGGACGACGAGGGATTCCAAGTGACTCACCAACGCTGTCCAAGTCCAGAACTACCGTAGAGAAACCGTCATATACAACCGAGCCCACTAATGATTTGAATAAACATACGTATAAGCATTAACAACTGAAATCGAACGTGTTTTTAATTTCACCAGGGCACAAAATAAATTTGTTGTGCCGAACCTAGCCCAAGAGATATTGTAAATATCCCGAAGGACGAAAAAGGATCGTTACACACCATACTATTTTCTTCTGGTACATGTTACTCGGATATTCTTTATCCATTTATAAACCGTCACTCTAAACTTTCAAATAAAAATAAGTTAACAATTTACAAATCAATAATACTTCCAATGTTAATGTATGGATCTAAAATATGGAACTGCTCGGCAGTAACTCATTTGAAAAAACTCCAAGTTGCCCAAAATAAAATTTTAAAAATGATCCTCAACCTACCACGATATCACAGAACCACGTCTCTACATAAAATAGCTGATATTAATATGATTGATGAGCGCATCAGTCACTATAAAACCAAATTTACAATTAAAAAATCTCAGATAGCTCAGGTTTTGAGCTAATAGGGCCTTTGCCATACTATTTATATATAGTCAATGCCTTAAGTGCCTTCTTTTGTAGTTTTAGATAGTACCTAAGTTGCATTTAAAGGTTTTTTTTCATCCATTTTCCTTTATATTCTAAATTTATTAACAGCTTATTTCTAAACATGTAAATAAAATATCTCAGCTGATCAGACATAAATTAAGTCTAAACTCTGTAAATTAATTAATAAGCTAGCTTTAAGCTAAATATAATAATATGGAAATAAAGCAATGAAAAAATCAAAATCTAAAATCTAACACGCGAAGTTTTTAATGTATTAGTATATTTGAACCTTTTGTAGTCCTTGTTTTTACATTCCTGTGCTTCTTCGGATAGCTCTCCAATTGGTAAACACTGATATTCTATTAAATCCTTTGTACCGTTGGGGTCAGTTTTTTTACAATTCAGTCAAAAGTTGAGCAGTCTTTGAAGTATATTCGGAAAATTTTTCACCATTTACCATTTCCTTGCAATTTATAACATTCAAGATAACAGCCAAGCTTTTAATGATCTCTTGACTAACACTAACATAAAATCTCCTTGAAGTATTTCCATCAGCTCCGTACCAGCGTTTTCGAACTAACGCTTGTCTTTCAGCAATCCCATTTCAAAATCATTTAAGTTTTCATACTCGTGAAAAACTTTCAAAATTCTTTCATTCTTTAACAACATTTTTGCACAAATAAATAAAACTGTCTTGAATTATATTGACAAAAACTATTCCGGATTTAAGGTGTTTCCACTTATGGAGTTAGAAATAAACTGTCGCAAACGAGAGGAACAATTAGCTCTTTATGTTATATTTTTTGAATTAACTAGGTAGAATGAAAAATCGGTATTACCCTTTTTGTATTAATTAGGTAAAAAACTTAATATTTACATCCAGTTAGGTAAACGGAAATAAAAACGACCAACCTACAACTAGGACAAATTTTTCATCAACTTAAATAACATTTACCTGTCTTGTCAGGCATATATATAACCAGGTAGTATTTGCAAAACAGCATTACGCAATGTTATCATTTAAATACAAAGAAGCTACAGGCCAATACGCATGCGCTCTTCTTCTTCCTTATACCTGTAGCGCATTTTTAGGCGAAGTTGCCTTAGTTTTATGGCTTACGCATCGGTGTCGCAGGTCTCCGCATATTGGGACCATATACATCTGATAGGTAAATATTTCATATGTAGTCCGGTAGTGATACTAGGTGATACTTGTTAGTTGTATTCCACCAAAGTTCAAAAAATGCCAATATTTAGTACATTTTTTAGGCGCTTCTAGTTCAGTAACGATTTAAGTAATAATTAAAATTTATGAAACATGCTATTACTAAAGAACATACTTTTCAGATAAAAATCCAAGATCGATTGTTGAAATTGGGCAACATTCAGTTTTAAAGTTGCAATTTTTTTTAAAAATTATCATATTTTCCTTTTTACTAAAAATGTCTCAACCTTGGGCACCTCTAGCACCTATGAATCTCAACCGATTTCAAAATCTTTTTGGATTCATAATCTCTGAAGTATTCCCTATCGATTGCCTATATCATTTTTGCCAAACGCGATCATGAAAAAACTGATTTTTGGAACGCTATCCAAGCAGAGACCCAACTGTGCGACGTTCAACGTTCAACTGCAACTTTACACAAGCGAAATGGTGATATTGAGGTAGACAATCGTTGGTTGGTTTCATATTCGCCTCTGTTGTCGAAAACATTCAAGCGCACAATAACCGTAGAGTATTGCAATTCAGTGAAATCGATTAAATACATCTGCAAGTACGTGAATAAAGGCAGCAGTATAGCAGTTTTTGATGTTCAAGCAGGAAATGGCGACAGAAATGCTCTACAGGTTGTCGATGAATTTTCCCAATACCAGGCTGAAAGATCCATTAGCAGCAATGAGGCTGTGTGGCGAATTTTGTCATTTCCCATGCATGAATGGAATCCAGCTGTGCTTCACTTAGCAGTTCATTTGGAGATTGGTCAACGTATCTATTTCACCGACGTAAATGTGAAGAGAGAGTCCTAAATCCAGCTGCTACAACTCTAACTGCTTTCTTCACTTTATGCAAGGAAGACGCCTTAGCCACAACACTGATGTATTCAGAAGTACCTTCTTACTACACGTGGAATGTAACTAAGAAATCATTCGTAAGGCAAAAACGAGGGGAGCGCGTTGAAGGGTATGCTGGCATATTTAAATAGAATACAATTGGTAGACTATATACAGTTGATCCTAATCAAAATGAATGTTTCTTCCTTCGCATGCTGTTGGTAAATGTGGCTGGTCTCAAGTCTTTCCAGTGTTTAAAAAATGGCAACGGCGTCACGCATGCCACTTTCCGCAGTGCATACCAAACTCTCAATTCATTGGAGCAGTGGGATATCTGCATCAGTGATGCATGCAACACTGCACATTCAAACTAAACTCGCGCATTGTTTGGAATTATATTGACTGCTTCCTGCCCTTCATCTTCAACTGAGTTATGGGAAAAATATCATTCGCATTTGGCTGAGGATATTTTGCACAAAGTACGCCAAGGAAATTTCGACATGACCATGGAATTGACAGAAGACATTTACAATGAAACGTTAATGGACATTGAAGACAAGTGCTTAGCTATGGAAAATAAAGTGCTAAGTCAATTGGGAATGCCAGCACCCACCCGCATTGCGACTGCTTCGGTTACTGTGGATTTGCGCCGTAAGAAGACTTATAACAGCGAAGATCTTCAGTCATATGTCCAAACAAACATTACCAAATTAGCCCGTGAACAAAAGGGCGTATATGATCATGTGGTGCAAACGATAAATAGTGGAGGTGGGGGCATCTTCTTCTTAGATGCTCCAGGGGGAACTGGGAAAACATTCCTCATCAGATTGATTCTGGCCACGGTTCGAGCAAAAAAGGACATAGCTTTAGCTCTTGCTTAATCTGGAATAGCTGCCTGGTGGAAGGGCTGACTATTCATTTCCAGAGGATCAGGTATGGGAAAAGTATTGCAGAAATGTAAACTCATTGTTTGGGATGAATGCACGAAAGCACATAAAAAAAAATTTTAATTCGATATCATACTCGCGAGCGCGAATAAAATGGGTTTTATAACGGCTTTTTGTGTATCGACCTCAGCAGGCGGGGCATTCATTAAAATACAAATTCTCCTGTTTCAGTTACAAACGAAATAATGCCTCCTAAAAAAGCGAATTTGGGTCGTCGTACTCGCAGCGCCCAAAGAATCAGAAGAAATGTTTCGAATAGCACTGAAGAAAAGTGGGAATTGGTACGGGAGACGAAGCGGCTAAGGCAAATGCCGAAAAACGTGCAGCCAGGCTTGAGCATGAGGGTTTACAAGTCCGAGAGTCGCGGTGTACAGCAATACAATTGCTTCTCTCGCAAAGAAGTGAACTGCATAGGGAAAGAGTAGCTCAATCCCGCGCACAGATAAGACTAGATCGACAAGAGCAATACCATCGTATTGCATTTCGATATGACCCACTTGCTGATTATAGCTCCATCCGCCATGTTGGCCAAATGACTCATGTCTGCACTTACTGTCAGGCTCTGAAGATCAATAATGAAACGAAAGGAATGGGTTGTGCTGACGGCAAAATCGAATAACCACAACTTGAAGCACCACCAGAGCAACTGCGAACTCTACTTTCCGGATCCACTACTGAATCGAAGCATTTCCTATTAAACATTATTAAATATAATTCCTGCTTCCAAATAAGGTCATTTGGGGCGGCAATTGTGACCGCCCAATTGATGACAACTTTCAAAGTCAAAGGGAAAATCTATCACAAAGCTGACGCCCTGCTCCCCTTCCCAGAAAGTGAACATAAATTTCTTCAAATCTAATTCATCGGTGATGATAGAAACGAAGCCAATGCACGATCTAGAATACATAACTCCGTAAGAAGGTCCATTATTTCCCAGCTACAGGAGCTTCTCCACAATCGAAACAATTTGGTGCGTTTGTTCAAAACAGCACTTGATATACCACTTGTATACCACAAATTGTCATCCACGCAGACAAAACACCCACTGGAGAACTTGTCAGAATATATAATGCTCCAACATTAGACGAAGTGGCGATTGTCATAGTCGGGGATCAGTTCCAACCTCGAGATATTATTCTCCATCGACGAAACAATCATTTGACAAACGTCGTAAAAACCCACCGTTGTAACGTTTGCAGTATCCAATTATCTTCTGGGATTGTGCCAATGAATATCACTGGTTCGGAATAACGAGGACAACCATATATTGAAATGTCTACAGTTGTTTCATCAGTACATTGTCGACATGTACGCAAAAATTGAAACAGAACGTTTGCTATTTCTCAGATTGAATCAGACGAAACTTCGCTCCGAGGAATATTTTCAGTTGCGAGATGCCGTTGCTTTACAACCAATGTTGGAAAGCTCACGATTTTACCATCTTCATATATACACTGACGAGCAAAACTGTAACACAGACTCAATGTTCTCACTTCATCGGTCTATATTATCTGTTCTACTTAATGGATGTTCAAGATCATAGTCTTGTTTTGTTAGGCAAATATTTGGCTCTCTTATCTACAAATTTTAAGTCATTTGATAAGCTGGAAGAATTTTACCAATCATAACTGTAAAAAAAGTCAAATGTTACAGTTTTGCACTTGCAAAAATTTTTAAACAAATTTTTTTATTAATTGTTTTTTAATAACGGGTCCACAGCCCTTTTGATTTTTTGAGGTTGTTTACACGGGGTGGCATACTCTGCGTGAAGCATCGCACCATTTCAGGTGGAATCGCGTACCAGACGTCCTTTGTTCTCTCCCACAACTCCATCATGCCATTTGGAGGGACCGCATATTTCGCAAGCTGCGATTTGACATGGCTCCATAGGTTTTCTTTGGGATTCATATCCGGGGACTGCGGTGGCCACTTCATAGTTTGAAATTTTTGGTTAGATAACCAATTTTTCACCAAATGGGATGTGTGCTTTGGGTCATTGTCCTGCTGAAAAATGCATTTTTCAGCAGCAAGACCCATGTTACCAATGACTTCTCCCAAATTTTCTTGCAGAATTTGAAGATACTGCTCCTTACGCATTATTCCATCGATTAATACTAAGGGCCCAACTCCATTTTTGGAAATACAGCCCCAAACCATTATGGACCCACCACCGTGCTTAACGGTTTGCCGCACTGTGTTTGGCGATTGGATTGTGGGGTCCCTAGTCCAATACCACGACCGTCCGTCTGATTCTAAACGATTAATTTTGGCCTCATCTGACCAAATGATCTTGAAAAAATGTTTTTAGCAACTGTCTAAACATTTTGTTTCTGACTTACGGCATCCCAATCTGCTTAAGTCCAATTCACGGTGGTGGGTCCATAATGGTTTGGGGCTCTATTTCCAAAAATGGAGTTGGGCCCTTAGTATTAATCGATGGAATAATGCGTAAGGAGCAGTATCTTCAAATTCTGCAAGAAAATTTGGGAGAAGTCATTGGTAACATGGGTCTTGCTGCTGAAAAATGCATTTTTCAGCAGGACAATGACCCAAAGCACACATCCCATTTGGTGAAAAATTGGTTATCTAACCAAAAATTTCAAACTATGAAGTGGCCACCGCAGTCCCCGGATATGAATCCCAAAGAAAACCTATGGAGCCATGTCAAATCGCAGCTTGCGAAATATGCGGTCCCTCCAAATGGCATGATGGAGTTGTGGGAGAGAACAAAGGACGTCTGGTACGCGATTCCACCTGAAATGGTGCGATGCTTCACGCAGAGTATGCCACCCCGTGTAAACAACCTCAAAAAATCAAAAGGGCTGTGGACCCGTTATTAAAAAACAATTAATAAAAAAATTTGTTTAAAAATTTTTGCAAGTGCAAAACTGTAACATTTGACTTTTTTTACAGTTATGATTGGTAAAATTCTTCCAGCTTATCAAATGACTTAAAATTTGTAGATAAGAGAGCCAAATATTTGCCTAACAAAACAAGACTATGATCTTGAACATCCATTAAGTAGAACAGATAATATAGACCGATGAAGTGAGAACATTGAGTCTGTGTTACAGTTTTACTCGTCAGTGTAGGTAGTCCACGCCACATGCAGGAATATGCTCAAGATGCTATGGCATATGTTCGGTATTATGGCCCGCGTTTTCAAACCAAAACTAAAGTCACTAATGGATTTAATGGTGAAATGTGAAGTATTTGGATCGGTGCAGTGCTGGATGTATTCAGTAAAATAACAGAAGAGAGGATTGCCACAAACGCACATACTAATCTGGCTCTTTGATAAAATCACTACCGACGTTGATAAGGATTTGCATGAGGTTTTCATCAAGAACATCATCCATGGACCATGCGGTACACTCAATCCGAATTCACCATGCATGGTAGACGGGAATTATTCTAAGCGGTATCCTCGAGTATTTGCAGCAAATACGGTAACAGGAGACGATTGATGCCCTTTGTATGGACGACGTTCAACTAAAGATGGCGGGACTTCTGCAACTTTGTGAGGAACATATATTTGACAATAATATTCCACACAACAACATAGAAATAACCAAAAAGAACGCAATGAAAAACCAAGGATGCATGATGCACGGCAACATGCTGCCAAGGATCATGCTTCGCAACATGTCGCTGCAATTAAAACACGCAACATTTCGTTACGATACAACAAGTTCGATCGGACCACATACGACCAAACCAGCAATTTCGTCACAGCGGGAAGATGCGAGGGATGCAGAGAACAGAAAAATCAACGGCTGGAGAGCATACGCACAAGAGAGAGGGCTGCGATGCTCCAATCACAAGAGGGCATGGACCGATGAAGAGAGAGTATGCATGAACATTGAGAATTCAGCAATACAGGCGTAGCACACCGACACTATGCGTGTGCCGATTGAGAGCGGGTGCCGGTGGATGGAGCGCGTTCTATTAGGCTGAACAAGCAGAGAGACAAAGAAGGCCAATGTGAGGGCGAAGCATGTCCAACGGGGGGTAGTGGGAGGCTGTGTGCATATCAAGTAAATCAATATGTTGTTCACATAAAGTAAACGGCCATTTAGAAAAGCAACCATGCCCAAAACTGAGAGAACGAGCCCACAAGGAGAAGGACATCGGAGAAAACAGCGACGCCTAGCAACGAGAAAGGACAAGCGACCAGAGCAGAGAGATAAACTAGAAAGGGATGGAAGCCCGCATAGCAACAGAGGCGCTCTTTGGGCAGAGAAGCGTAGAAACAAGGACAGGAATTTAATGGGCGCACAGCAACCAGAATGTGGATGCGGCTGCGCAAAGGACTTGTACGGGACTTTCACCACGCATAGTAACAGCGTGGATGAAAGCGATGGGCCGATGGAAATTCACCGGCTGTATAGCGGTATCACACCAAGTGATTCTGGAGTCCCAGGAGGCTTATATAAGGCGAGCAGCAAGTCAGGGCATTTATCAAGTCGTCGAGTCAAGATCAAGCAATCAAGTCATCGAGTCCTGATTAACAACAAGCGAAGCAACAAATCTCTTTTGGCCTTACGAGTAACCTTAAGAATATTTGGCGCCTAGCAATCTACGAGTGCGGGCAAGTCATCGAGTTATAAGGCCTTACGAGTAACCTTATAGACTCATTAAACAACAACAAAATATAAATATAATTACAAGTACACAGCCAATACAAACATCAACCCGAATCAGTGTAAAATCATACCTAAACATTTAACCAAAATCTAAAGCAGTTATATACATGAATTATTGTGTCGTGATTTATATAAACATTTAACCAAAAACCCAAAACATACAAATAAACTCCAAAATACATTTATATATACATAAATTATTGTGTCGTGATTTCACTGGGGCACAAATTAAAATTTGTTGTGCCGAACCTCGCCCTCAAGATTGAAATTATCCTGAAGGACGAAAAAGGATCGTTACAACTGGCGCCCAACATGCTATACTGGTGAAAATTAAAACGAAATAAAAATAAAAAGTGTATATGTTGGTGTTTAAACTATATAAAATAAGATAACAATAAGACAATCATAATATAGAAATATATGTCAAGTTAGTATGTAACCCGGTTATAGATAGCGATGGCTCATCAGTAGTAAGTAGGTGTGAGATGGTCAGCAGTTAACAATAAAGACCTAGTTAATTAAGCTGCTATGCAATAAAGACGTATTTTGCTGACCTAACACTATGTCGAACTATGCACTGGTGAGCTCTCTATTTTTACTATAAAAGAAATGCATTATTCTTAGTTAGATCAGATACCAATTGTAGTTACATCGGGTGTGCATCGCTGTGTCTTTGGCCCCCAATCTCTACCTTTGTAATCTCACTCCGAAGTCCACCCAATTCATGTGTTGGTTGCGACAACCTTTAGTCACTGGTTTATGTGCTAGTGCCTATATATATATAAATAAATAAACATTTAATAACTTCAAGAAATACTAACGTCTTTCATTGAACATTTTGGTGACCCCGACATTGGCGGCTCCAAGTTGAAAGATTAACAGACTTGGTGAAACCGTCATCAAGTGAGAAGATTTGGTCAACTCAGGCGACCAATCTCTCAACAACAAGGAAATTGTCAACTAGGCGACTACTTTCTTTGCACGCTTAGGACGCAGTACAATCCTAAGCGAGGGCACAAATTGGTGAACATTCCACATCAATCTGGGGTCCCGACTAAAAAATCGCAATTGATTAACGTGGCAATCAGTGCGTACCAATATAAATAACTAAAACAATTTATTGGAAAACTAGTGGTTGGTTTTCCGCAACAGGGTAGCAGTGCATACCCATTGAATGAGAGTTGATCAACTAGGCGATCACTTTTTAAAAAACATTTAACAACGATTTGAGTCAACAGGGCGACCAAATCATAATAAGTTATTTTTTATGTAAAATAAAGTTTCTTCAACTCTGTTGCATAAAAAATAAACAAAAAAAAAAAAAAAAGAAATTGGCGTCAGCAATCTCTGACCTAGCTAAACCCAGGTAGTACATACGAGTACCATAATTTGGCATCAGTCAGCAATTTTTAACAAATAAAAGAAACTCAAAAAATTGGTTTCACTGTCGTGGCGTATATCTGTGTAAAAAGAATACGAATATTGGAAATAAAATTAACTATTGTTAAAAAAAACTAAACAAAAGGCGACTTCTATTTAGTTCTTATTCTTATTTGTACTACACTTGACCAATTTAAGGAACGAGTCGGAGCGTTCCCTGTCTTTGACAAAATAAATAAACTCCCATCGGGTCAAATACTAGTATAAATAAGCAAGTAAATAAGAATATAAAAGAACATGGAGGAGTTCTATAATCAGCAGACAGAACGCGGAGAAGCAATTCAGGCCTTCATTCGGAATACCAAAAAGGATTCTATCGCCAGGAAAACGAAGCCTGCCTATTTTGAGGAGAAACTTGAGCTCCTGGAATACATGTGGGAGAACTTCGAAAAAAGTCATCAGGAGCTAATGGACAAATTAAATAACGTGCCAACAGAAGATGACTACTTTGTAACGGACTATTTCACCAGAATGAAGGCGGTGGTAACTAATACTGAGGAAGATTGGAAGGACCACTTGGCAAAGATAAAATTAGAGAGGCAAGCTCGTCAAAGAGAGGAAGAGCGAGTCATGATCAAACCACTGCTTCGCAAGCAAGGTGCGCTGTTGGATTCATTGTCCAGGACATTAAGACAAATAGTGCCTGAGGAAAAAATGAATTATAAATCGGTAGTCGACAAATTATGGATGCAAATTGAAGAAATCCATTATGAGATTCATCGGCTAACTGACAATCCAGCCGAAGTCGGATATAATATAGCTACGTTTGTGGCTGCAGAAAATACAATGCTGAAATTCTGTGTGGCACCAGCAGAAAATGTAGAGATACAATCAGCGCCTGTAGTGCAATCAATACAATCATTGCAACTACCCAAAATTCCCATTCCAAAATTTGATGGGGATTATCTGAAATGGCAACAATTTCATGACATCTATAAAAAGGTGGTTCATGAGTCAAATGTATCCACAATAGAGAAAATGTGGTACTTAAAATCAAACCTTTCTGGAGAAGCAGAGAGATTGATACGGCACCTGGAATTAACAGAAGCCAATTATAACACTGCTTGGTCAGTGTTGCAGGATCGGTTTAACAACAAACGAGTTCTAGTAACAGCCATACTGACAAAGCTGTTTGATCACCCAAATGTGGGAAATGACGCAGCTTCGATAAAGAATTTGCATGATAACATCTTTGAATCATTGCAAGCGTTAAAAAATGTAGGCGTCAATATGGAATCGTCAGATGCTGTCATAATGTTTCATATGACAAGAAAATTGGATAGATTCAACCACGCACTATATGAGCAATCTCTTTCAAACACAAGGGATCTACAGGAAGTAAAGGATTTCCTATCATTCTTGGAACAACGCTTCCTAACATTAGAGGCGATTGGGAAACCAAGAAACGAAAATCGCAGCATTGAAAAACTAAATCCAAGGAAGACATGCGCAACAGCATCTGGGACAAACAGTACCTTGTGTGCTTTCTGTGAGAAATCAAAACACAAACTCTTCCAATGTGAAAGGTTTAAAATCAAATCCGCAGCAGAGCGGCTAAATTGGGTGCAGAGACACAAATTGTGTGTCAATTGCTTTAAGCCAGACCATATGGCCAAAAATTGCTCATGGAGGGGATGCTTCAAATGCGATAAAAAACATAACACGATGTTGCATTTAGACACAGGCAACCAAATGGCTACATCTGCTTCAGCAGCGTCTGCATATGGAATTGGCAGAAAATACACTCTGTTGGCAACGGCCAAGGTAGTAGTAAAAGGAATAAATGAAAGGACAGGAGAATTTCGAGCACTCTTGGATAGCGGCTCACAAGTAAATCTCGTTTCAGAGAGACTGATAAAGAAGTTATCATTGAAAATTAACGAGACTCATGTGCACATAAATGGAGTGGGTGGTCAACCACAGATAAGCAAGGCGCGAGTAAGCTTGGTTGTAAGGTCAAGATACAACAAGTTCGCAATGCTAGTTGAGGCATTTGTATTGCCACACATAATAGGTGACCAACCCACAGAACAGATAACTGAGAAAGTCACATTACCAAACAACATTCAATTAGCGGACCCAACATTTGATAAACCAGGAAAAATTGATATGCTGTTGGGAGCTGATGATCACTATGCTATATTGCTACCAGAAAGAAGACGGGGAAATCGAAACCGTCCAACATTACAAAATTCAGAATTGGGATGGATTGTTGCTGGCAGAATTAATATGTCAACGTCAGCGTCTATCACATGTATGGTAGGCATAACTAATCCAGGGGAATCTCTAGAAAGATTTTGGCAGCTAGACACACTAGAGCCAATAAAAAGGTATAGGAGTCCAGAGGAAGAGTATTGTGAAAAATTCTTCCTCGATAACCTACACACGGCGGCTGACAATCGACTAATTGTAAAGCTTCCATTTGCTGAAGAAGCTTCATCCCTTGGAGAATCTCGGGAAGTAGCCATAAGAAGATTCATGTCGTTAGAGCGGCGATTGAGCCCTGACATAAAAAAGGAGTATGTGAAATTTATGTCAGAATATGAACAGCTTGGACATATGAAGCAGGTAATGGTGGAGCAAATACCCAAGAACCATTACCTTATTCCACATCACTGTGTACTAAAGCCCGAAAGTACCACCACCAAGTTAAGAGTAGTGTTTGATGCATCATCCAAAACGTCATCAGGAAAATCACTGAACGATATTTTATATCCAGGACCAGTTGTACAGAGTCAACTATTCTCAATTCTACTGCGGTTCAGGACACACAAATATGTGTTCACTGCGGACATTGAAAAAATGTATCGTCAAGTTTGGATAAACCCTGCCGATCAATTCAATCAGATGATTGTGTGGAGAGAGGATCCAAGTCAAGAACTGAAGTTTTATCGTTTAAAAACGGTGACTTATGGAACAACATCAGCCCCATATTTAGCGACAAAGTGTCTGGAATATTTGGCGCTTAAAAACATGGAAAATTTGTCGTCTGGAGCATTGGCATTAAAAAATGACTTTTATGTTGATGATTGTCTTACAGGGGCAGATAGTTTACCAGAAGCCCTGCAAATAAGACACGAGCTGCTAGAAATCTTGAGACCTAAGGGTTTCAACTTACGGAAGTGGTGTTCAAATAGCAGTCAACTTCTAAAAGAAATTCCAAAGGAGGATACGATTGCTGACATCAATCTCGGTGACACACTGGAACAAACAAGTGTCAAAACATTGGGAATCATATGGGCACCCAAAGAAGACCAATTATGTGGAAAGGCTCAAAGACATACAAAGGGAATAACCAGACGAGTGGTGCTATCTGAAGTAGGTCAAATCTTCGATCCTCTAGGACTATTCGCACCGGTAGTGGTAAGAGCGAAAATGTTTCTTCAACATGTTGCTACCGAACGAATTGAGATGGATGAGGACCTACCGCCGTATTTGGAGAAGCAATGGGAAGCTTACCGAGAGGATGTACAGGCACTAAACCACATGAAAATTCCAAGGCATATTTTTGAGGGCAAGGTCCCCACTACAAAGGAATTGCATACATTTGTTGATGCATCAGAAAAGGCGTATGGTGCGGCAGTTTATGTCCGATCAACCTATAAAAATGGCCAAATTTCGGTCAGATTGTTGTGCGCCAAGTCGAGAGTGGCTCCCCTGGAAAAACAAACACTGCCCCGGCTGGAACTATGTGCAGCTGTACTTGGAGCTGAACTCACGGATAGAGTTCGACAGGATCTCCAATTCGGATCAGATGGTGTGGGATCATTTCTCTGGTCAGATTCAACAGTAGTACTCTCTTGGATTAATTCACGGGCATCACATTTCCACACGTTTGTGGCTAATCGGTTGACCAAAATACATGCGGTATCACATCCAAGGCAATGGCGTCATGTGTCATCAGCGCTCAACGCAGCTGATGTTCTGTCTCGAGGCATATCAGCAGCCCAGCTTAGCACACATACATTATGGTTATATGGACCACTATTCTTGCATGGACCACAACGTGGCTGGCCAGCACCATTTAAGCCTACAGAGCACACGATTGATACCGCTGAGAAGAAAACCAAGGTATTCAGCATGGTGACTGCCACGGCAAACAACAAGAGTGAATGGATATATACGGTAAATCACAGAAATTCGTTTTACCGGCTACAGCGAATAGTGGCGTATGTGCTACGGTTTTGTCACAAGCAGAACAGGAAACCAACGGCTCAGTTAGAGTTGGAAGAGTTGGACCAAGCACGGAGAGTGATCATTAAGCAAATTCAAGAAACAGGATTTGCGTATGAATTACGACACTTAAAGAAACGACCTGACCAACCGCTAGATCGCAAAAGCACGGTGGCAACATTGCCACTAATACTGGATGAACATTCAATCATACGAGTAGCAACTCGGCTACAACAAGCACCAGTATCAACGGAAACAAGGAATCCGTATCTCTTGCCATATAATGATCCAGTGGTAAAAATGATACTAAGGAAACTTCATGAAGAGAATCTTCATTGTGGACATGAGGCACTACGCGGAATAGCTAGGCAACAATACCACATCATTAAGGTGAAGCCGATGGTCCGGAATGTGATCCAGGGCTGCGTAACATGCACCAAGTACCGGCCTCAGTTCTTTAAACAAGTCATGGGCGACTTACCTGAGCACCGGGTATCTCAAAATAGCCCCTTCCCCAACGCCGGAGTAGACTATTGTGGATCATTCTGGATCCACCATAATGTTCGAGGAAAACGTCCCGACAAGGCTTACATTGCAGTATTTGTATGCTTTGCAACCAAGACAGTCCACCTGGAGTTGGTCGGAGACCTGTCCACCTCCTCATTCGCAGGTGCGCTTCAGCGCTTCATTGGACGCAGAGGAAGATGTCAGACATTGTACTGCGACAATGCAACAAACTTTGTTGGAGCAAACAACCAACTGAAGGAGCTGAATGATACTATACACTCAGAAAAGGCAGCAGATACGATTAAGGAGTTTTGCAACAAAAAAGGAGTGCAATTTAAGTTCATACCACCACGGTCTCCACATTTCGGAGGATTATGGGAAGCTGCAGTGAAATCCGCTAAGCATTTACTATTGAAAAACGTATCGACAGCAAATTTAACGTTTGAACAACTGTCTACCATTATTGTCAATGTTGAAGCAGTACTGAACTCTCGCCCGTTAACCCCAAACTCAGACGATCCCAACGACTTGACAGCTCTAACCCCAGGCCATTTATTGATCGGAGAACCATTAGTAGCTCAACCTGATGCAGAGCCAGTAACACAGCGATCCATTCCAGAGCAATGGGAATTAGTGCAAAGGCTTAAGCATACATTCTGGACACAATGGTCTCAAGAGTACCTACAGGAATTGCAGGGTACATCCAAATGGAAGAAACCATATAACAATGTCAAAGAAGGCATGATGGTAATTCTAAAGGAGGATAATGTGCCAATCTTGCAGTGGCCGATTGGACGAATTATCAAATTGTATCCAGGCTTGGATGGATACGTCCGTGTGGTAGACGTTAAGACAGCCAGAGGCACCTACAAGCGTGCCATCCATAAATTGGCCCCCTTGCTTAGAGAGACGGGAATGAAACGCAAAATCGAAGCCAATGACACAGAAACCAATGCCCAAGAAGATCCTGGTATCGAGGACACTGCAGAACCTAAGACAAAAAGACGTTTATCAGCCGGTCTGCCACCATTGGCAATAACGATCTGCCTAATGCTGTTGTTCCTTCCTATAGCATTTGCTCAAAGGACCAACATCACTCGATTCAACTCCAAACCAGGCATATACTACGAAAGTATTGGCACAGGAAGAATGGCAACATCTGACTGGACTATCGTAGCATTTTACGATCTCGAACCATATTGGGCCGACCTGAAGACATTTTCAGACGGATTAGTTAAGGTTGGAGAAATATGCTTGTTAATGAAGGTTCCAGAGGCATGCACAGCAATGCAGAGACACTTCGAGCATGTCAACTCAGAGCTACGAACAGGAAATGATCTCCTTCACATAGAACGCCAACGACGATCGCCGTTGGATATAATTGGGAACATAGCGAACGGCTTATTTGGTGTGCTGGACTCAAAGTATGCAGCAGAGATGTCAGGCACTATACGAAAGGTTAAATCAAATGAAGACTATTTATTGACATTGCTACAAAACCAGACATCTGTGATTGATTCAACAATAAATATCATCAAGCGAGACGAAGCCACAATTGAAAATCAGATGAAACTAATGGAACAGCAAATGAACGACATAACTAAGGTCCAGGATAATGCGGTAAAGGCATTACAATGGTATATCACTCTAACTACTCAGATGACAGTTATTGCAGGGAATTTGCAACGAATTCAAACCGAAATTTCCCGAGTATTTACGGATGCCCATCATAGTAAAATAAGCCCATTACTACTATCACCAGGCCAGCTTCGGGCACATTTGAACCAACTAAAGAGACATCTTCCGTTTGGTTTGGATTTGCCAGATCCAGATAACGACGTCTTACAATTATATGGCTTAATGAAGGCACAAGGCACAATCGCAAACAATCATGTGATATTTAAAGTCACGTTTCCATTAGTGGCAACGCAGACAGTGCAACTGTATAACCTAGTACCCATTCCAGCAGTTGGAACTCATGGGATTGTAACGATGAACATTCAAATTCCTATTATTGCTGTCAACAAAGAACAAAGTCAATACATTGGGCTCTCAAGAGCAGATCTGGAACGATGCTATCAGCTCAACAATTAGCAATATATTTGTTTTGATAAACAAACGACGTTTACGGCCAATAGCAACTGTGAGTTCCAGTTATTCAAAAACTCAAAATCATCAGTGTGTCAAATACAACACACAAACAGGTCATTCGTGTGGTACAACATGCATCACAAAAATCAGTGGATTTTTGCCACCACCAGACCAATTGAACTCACAGTGACCTGTGACGATAACATCCAAGATGTCACTATCAAGAAGACTGGATTGTTAACCCTAGACCCGACGTGTACAGCAAGAAGTTCTGCTATCCGAATAACAGGTCACCGTATAGCTACGACAGACACAATGAAATTGTCATATGTGCGATTTGGCAACTTCAGCATTGGCCCAACAAAGGCAGCGCCAACAACAACACAATTCCCGAAGATGCAGCTTAGCTACGACGAATTAAGCAACATTCAAGGAAAACTGGAAACTAAGCAAAACTGGAAATTGCCAGAGGACCTCAGCCAGCCGGCTCACCATGTTATCGTCTCCTACGTAGCGCTAACAATACCATTGGTTCTTGTGATGGTATATGGAATAAGAAGATGCTTACAACCCCAAAGACACAATGGTCCAGATCAGACAACCGTGAGGATCGTCAATCCCATACCGACCCCTGCTGCAGTAAACCCAGCCCCCAGCAATTTTGCGGTCAACGTTGGATAATGTTGAACAGGTGTTCAACGGCCGGGAGTATGTTGGTGTTTAAACTATATAAAATAAGATAACAATAAGACAATCATAATATAGAAATATATGTCAAGTTAGTATGTAACCCGGTTATAGATAGCGATGGCTCATCAGTAGTAAGTAGGTGTGAGATGGTCAGCAGTTAACAATAAAGACCTAGTTAATTAAGCTGCTATGCAATAAAGACGTATTTTGCTGACCTAACACTATGTCGAACTATGCACTGGTGAGCTCTCTATTTTTACTATAAAAGAAATGCATTATTCTTAGTTAGATCAGATACCAATTGTAGTTACATCGGGTGTGCATCGCTGTGTCTTTGGCCCCCAATCTCTACCTTTGTAATCTCACTCCGAAGTCCACCCAATTCATGTGTTGGTTGCGACAACCTTTAGTCACTGGTTTATGTGCTAGTGCCTATATATATATAAATAAATAAACATTTAATAACTTCAAGAAATACTAACGTCTTTCATTGAACAGTATACAAAAATCAAAAATGGGTAGAAATTGGATCTATCACATGAAGAAGGAGGATATGCTACAGACAGGCCAAAGAATCGGAGTCAGCATGAACGACACGGTAGAGGAGATGAGAAAACAACTAGTCGAATGGGTAAACAACAACGAGTCTGATCCAGAATGGAAAGGAGAGATAAGCCGATTAGGAGACAAGATCACAAAAATGTCCAAGCAAAAACCAGGACCAAGCGCAGCACAGACAGGCGAGAATGGTGAGAGCAAGGAGGCCGAGGCGTTCCATAAAATAAACATGGCTACTCTGACGATTCCCCCATTCGTACCACCAAGATGGGGAAGTGAAGAAGCGCTGGACAAAACTGGAGAGAAAAATAACCAAAGAAGACAAACAATTGAACCCACAAAAAGTGCGCAAAACACAGCAAACAGGACTACCGAGTATGCCAAGGTGGCTAAACAAGTAAGAGAGTGGACGTTTAAGTTCGATGGCAACTCGAAACCGCTGGAATTTTTGGAACAAATAGAGGATCAGCGGACATGTACGGCATAGAACTGGAGATGATACCAAGGGCGATGCCAGAATTGCTAAAAGACAGAGCTCTAAAATGGTATGTTGCGAACAATAAACAATGGCCGTCATGGAAAGAATTTGCAGAATGCTTCAAGAGATATTTTTTGCCAAAGGGATTTTTTACCAAACTGGCCGATCAGTTCAAGGTACGCAAACAAGGTAACAATGAATGCTTTAAGGACTACATGGTAGAAATGCAGACAATGATGAGGCCTCTAAAAATCCCACAATTTAAGCAACTAGAAGTAATTCTAGAAAATTGCACACCAGACTTCAGAATATTTGTTCGGCCACACAACATCATAAATCTGGAGGCGCTGATGCAACTAGCGGAGGAACATGAAATGCTGGAGCAGGAAAGAGCCGAATTTCACCACAGAAACAACTCACGAAGAGATCACAGCAGCCAAGTAAATCACAGGGGGTTGAACAACTACGGACCCTAAGAAACACAATGCAGAAGATGTCAGGATACCAGTACGCAAAACCAGAATAGAGCCCATAACAACATACGAGAAGGAAGAGTCGTGAATCCGAACCAGGCATGCCGGACGTGCGGTGAGGCAGGACACTGGGCCGGCGAATGCAACAATAACCAACTAATCTTCTGCTGGCAATGCGGAAAAATTGGAACAAGAACGAAAGAATGCTGTTGGAGATCGGGAAACGGGCGTCGGTTCCAGCCTATGAGGTCAGAGCAGGAACCAAGCCAACCAGCGCCTCAAAATTGATAGGACAGCTAATAAAGGAGGAGGACCAACTGTCAGCAATGATAGAAGTAGCAGGAATAAAAATCAAGGCGACAATAGACTCTGGAGCTACAAGCAACTTCATGAGCCGACAGATGGCGGAAACTCTAAAAAACAAAGGAGACCGAGAGACCACTAACAAGCAAGTATACATGGCAGACGGGAAGGTCAGAAATATCAACGAGCTGTGGACAGGATACGTTCGATTCGGAAACAAAGAAATGAACATAACATTTCTCATCATGCCAGACGGAATAGATGCCTTAATCTTAGGATGGAATTTCTTAAGGCTGATGAACACCGAAATAGCATGCGGAGGCCACAGGATAAAAATTCCAACGATAAAGAGGATGCAGGGCATGAATCTAGGATGCATAGAACCATTACAAAGCCCATACAGTTCACCCATAGTAATGGTAAAGAAAAAGCAAACGGGCAAATGGAGATTATGCGTGGATTTTAGACAAATCAACGCGAAGTCTATAAAAGATGCATATCCGATGCCACGTATCGACGATATACTAAATCCATTGCGTGAGGCAAGGTTCATAAGCAGCTTGGACTTAAAAGACGGGTATTGGCAGATACCACTGGAGGACAGAAGCAGGCCAATGACAGCATTTACAGTCCCAGGGAAAGGACTATTCCAATGGAAGGTAATGCCATTCGGTCTACACTCAGCTTTAGCAACGTTTCAACGGGCACTAGACCAAGTGATTGGCCCAGAGATGATGCCGAACGCATTTGCATACCAAGACGACATAGTAATCGTGAGCAAAACAATAGAAGATCACAAACAACACCTACAAGAAGTATTCAGAAGACTAAAAGAGGCAAACCTAAGAATCAACTCAGAGAAGTGCCAGTTCTTCAGAAAGGAATTAAAGTTTCTTGGACACGTAGTGACAGAAAATGGTATAGCCACGGACCCGGACAAAGTAGCAGCAATAGCCCAGCTAAAACCGCCAACATGTGTGAAAGAACTACGCCAATATCTGTGTGTAGCGTCATGGTACAGAAGATTCGTACCAGGATTTGCAACTCTAACGCAACCACTAAATGCACTACTGAAGAAAAAAACAAGGTGGCACTGGAATGAAGACCATCAGGGAGCATTCAACGCAGTGATGTAACAGCTAACGAATGGACCTGTGTTAGCATGCCCGGACTTCACGAAACTGTTTGTTCTACAGACTCGGAGCACATGGCACTAAAATGGCTGAACAGCATAGATAGTCCAACAGGCAGAATAGCAAGATGGGCATTGGAACTACAGCAGTACGACTTTGAAATATCATATCGGAAAGGCAAGCTGAACATAGTAGCAGACGCCCTGTCGAGGCAACCAATGGAGAGACAGACAACGGCGCTAGACTACGACTAGCCAATAAGGAGTGTGAATGGATTCAGGGTATGATGGAAAAAATCAAGCAACAGCCACAGAAATATCCAGACTACGTGATGGAAAACAGCCAACTATACAGAAACATACCACACAGAGCAGGACAAGAGGAAGTGGTGGCATGGAAAATGTGTGTGCCAAAGAGTCTACGGCATACGGGCAGTCGGCGAACAATTGCTAGGACCGCCGCAAGATAATACTGGCCGGGAATGCAAAGAGACATCAGAATCTTCGTCGGGTAATGCATGACATGTCTACAATTCAAACCTAATCAATAACAGGCGGCAGGAAAATTGCTTACACAAGTACCGGAGGAACCATGGGCAACAATTTGCGCTTCTTCGTTGGGCCATTGCCCAGATCAAAACACGGAAATTCGATGCTGCTGGTGATTATAGACCGTTTCTAGAAATGGACAGAAATCATACCCATGCGCAAGGCAACGTCGGAGAACTTAGTAAAGGCCTTCAGAGAAAGGATTCTATCAAGATTCGGGACACCAAAAATAGTTATAACGGATAATGGAGTCCAATTCACGAGCAGGATCTTCAAGAAGATGCTAGAAGGATGGGGAAGCAGCCACCAATTAACAGCGCCATATACGCCCCAGGAAAACCCAACCAAACGAGTAAACAGAACTGTCAAAACAATGATTGCCCAATATGCAGAAGACAACCAACGGAATTGGGACGAGTGCTGGCCAGAAATTACATTGGCGATAAACACAAGCCAATCTCAAGCAACTGGATTCACGCCAGCATATGTGGTGCAAGGCCGAGAACCAAGAATGCCGGGAGCCATATATGACAGCGTCACAAATGGCACAGGAAAGAGCATGCAACAACAGAGGAAAAAGCTAACCAGATAAAAGAACTTTTCGAACTCATCAGAACATGGAGACTGCGGCACAAGATCAGGCACGTCATTATAACTTGAGACGGCGCGAATGGAGACCGGCGATTGGATCTACGGTATGGGCAAAGGAGCATCACCTGTCAAACGCAGCAGAAGGATTTGCTGCAAAATTAGCACCCAAATTTGGAGGGCCAAACACGGTTCAAGTGTTCATATCCCCAGTCATATGCAAGCTACGACATGAAGTCACAGGAAAAATTAGACAAGCACACATTAGCCAGCTAAAACAACCGCCAGAGGATTGAAATACAGAACAGCAGGCAACAGGTGTCCAACAACGAGAAACATATCCAAGCAACAATGTACCAAACACCAAGAAACATGTACCCAACAACGAGAACGGAGCCAAGCAACAAGGTTGCAAACAAACTCAACATAGAATGCCGACCAAACACAATATCGTAAACAACGTGTAACGATCCTTTCTCGTCCCTCGGGATATATGCTATCTCTTGGGCTAGGTTCGGCACAACAAAATTTATTTTGTGCCCCGGTGAAATTAGAAACACGTTTGTTTAATTATTAGTTATGGTGGTATGTTTATTTATGACTGTTTATGGGCTTGGTTGGATATGACGGTTTCTCTACGGTAGTTCTGGACTTGGACAGCGTTGGAGAGTCACTTCGAATCTCTCGTCGTCGCTTCTTGCCTTCCTCTTGCTCCATTGACTACCATTGACTGTGGATACTCCTGGAAATGCTTGGCTTCTCTTCAATTTACTCTAGCTTGGGTACGGTGTTTGTTATCCTTGTGTAAGGACCTTGTTGCTATCGGATGAACTGTACAGGTTACTCGTAAGGCCTGTATAGTTCCTAGTTTTTCTGTTGCTTCTTGTGTTTCCTTGATAAGTTCTTAAGGTTACTCGTAAGGCCTTAATTACTTGTTACTTGATCACGACTTGATAATCTGATGACTTGATAACTTTCTTGACGGGCGTTGCCCTTATATAGGCAACTCCCGCGGCCTCAGGAATAGCTTGGTGTAGTACCGCTATACAGCTGGTACATTTCCATCGGCCCTCTGCTTTCACCCACGCATCCACTTGTTGCTATGCGTGGTGAAAGTCCCGTAAATCTTTGGCGCATATGTCCACTTTCTTTGTGGCTGCGCGCCCAAGGTTGGCAAGGGCAGTGGCCAACGATATCGAAGTCCAGCGGCAGGCCAGAGAACTAGAAAACGCATAACAACAGCAGAACTGGGCGGCGTGGTACCACCGCGAGATGGAGGAACAGATGCGGTGGAACCAAAAAACTAGAGATATAAAAGGAAAAAAGGGGGAATGATAAGATGCGGAACGGGCCAAAGAGAAAAAAAAACAAAGGAAAAGATGCCCTAATCTGCCAGAAAACATAGAAAAGATTACTCAGTAATCGCCAACATGGAAAAAGATGCCGAAAGGCCAACAAAAAGATGCGACCTGAATCTAAACAGAACAGAAAAATCAACGGCTGGAGAGCATACGCACAAGTGAGAGGGCTGCGATGCTCCAATCACAAGAGGGCATGGACCGATTAAGAGAGAGTATGCATGAAATTGATAATTCAGCAGTACAGGCGCAGCACACCGACACTATGCGTGTGCCGATTGAGAGCGGGTGCCGGTGGATGGAGCGCGCTCTATGAGGCTGAACAAGCAGAGAGACAAAGAAGGCCAAAGTGTGTAAGAGTGTGTGCATATCAAGTAAAGCCAATATCGTCGATCAAGTTCGATGGGCAAAGGGGGATATGTGCAAGCCGAAGAAAAGGGGAATTGGGTATTGAGGAATCCCTGTCTACGAGGCGAATAACGTATTGATGACGTAGACAAATGATGTTAGTTAATGTTGAAATAAATTAACTAAAACCAAATAAACGAAAATCAATATGTTGTTCACATAAAGTAAACGGCCAGTTAGAAAAGCAACCATGCCCAAAACTGAGAGAACGAGCCCACAAGGAGAAGGACATCGGAGAAAACAGCGACGCCTAGCAACGAGAAAGGACAAGCGACCAGAGCAGAGAGATAAACTAGAAAGGGATGGAAGCCCGCATAGCAACAGAGGCGCTCTTTGGGCAGAGAAGCGGAGAAACAAGGACAGGAATTTAATGGGCGCACAGCAACCAGAATGTGGATGCGGCTGCGCAAAGGACTTGTACGGGACTTTCACCACGCATAGTAACAGCGTGGATGAAAGCGATGGGCCGATGGAAATTCACCGGCTGTATAGCGGTATCACACCAAGTGATTCTGGAGTCCCAGGAGGCTTATATAAGGCGAGCAGCAAGTCAGGGCATTTATCAAGTCGTCGAGTCAAGATCAAGCAATCAAGTCATCGAGTCCTGATTAACAACAAGCGAAGCAACAAATCTCTTTTGGCCTTACGAGTAACCTTAAGAATATTTGGCGCCTAGCAATCTACGAGTGCGGGCAAGTCATCGAGTTATAAGGCCTTACGAGTAACCTTATAGACTCATTAAACAACAACAAAATCTAAATATAATTACAAGTACACAGCCAATACAAACATCAACCCGAATCAGTGTAAAATCATACCTAAACATTTAACCAAAATCTAAAGCAGTTATATACATGAATTATTGTGTCGTGATTTATATAAACATTTAACCAAAAACCCAAAACATACAAATAAACTCCAACATACATTTATATATACATAAATTATTGTGTCGTGATTTCACTGGGGCACAAATTAAAATTTGTTGTGCCGAACCTCGCCCTCAAGATTGAAATTGTCCTGAAGGACGAAAAAGGATCGTTACAAGGACTATAATGATGCAGAATCATCACAGTTTTTATTATATTTAGATGCAAATAATTTATATGGTTGGGCTATGTCTCAGTATCTATCATATAAAGACTTTTGTTGGATGAATGATTTGGAGGTTAGCACATTCAAAGTTTTAAATATTCCTGAGAATTCTGAAGAAGGTTATATTCTTGAGGTGACTTTAGAATATCCATCTTCTTTACATGATCTACATAACGATTTACCGTTTTGCCCAAGTAATCAGAAGCCCACAAAATTATGTACAGTCGAAAAGCTAATCGCGGACTTAGAGGACAAACATAATTATGCCATACATTATAGAAATCTTCAGCAATGTATACAAAATGGATTAGTCTTAAAAAAATGCATAGAATTTTAAAATTTAAACAAGCACCTTGGCTTAAGAAATATATTGATATCAACACTCAATATAGAACGCAAGCAAAATCTAGCTTTAAAAAGATTTTTTTAAGCTATTGAATAATGCTATATTCGGTAAGACTATGGAGAATGTTGAAAAAAGAAAAAATATTAAGATAGTAACTTCATGGGAAACAACTGATCGGAATAGATTAGGAGCTAGAGCATTATTAGCAAAAGCCAATTTCGATAGTTTAGCTCATTTTTCTGAGGATATGTATGCAATACAAATGAAGCGATTAATGAATGTATATAATAAACTTATGTACTTAGGGTTTTGTGTACTAGATTTATCTAAGCTTCAAATGTATGATTTCCACTACAGTTATATGCTTCCTAAATTTAAAGAAGCGTTAAGTCTTAACTATATGGATACTGACTCATTCATCTATACCATTAGAGTAAATGATGTATATGCAGATATTCGCGATGATGTTAAAATGAGATACATCTGAATATTCAGAAGATTTAGCCAACAAATATCCAATACCGAGGTGCAATAAAAAATTTTTGGTTATGATGAAGGATGAAAACAATGGCAAAATAATGACAGAGTTTGTTGGGTTACGCCCTAAGATGTACTCACTTTGTCTTGAAGATAATGGTTGTGTAAAAAAAGCAAAGGGTATAAAAAAATCCATATTAAAAAATATAAGTTTTGAATCATTTTCCGATTGTTTGTTTAAAAATAAGATATATGCAACTAATAATATGTTAATTTTTAGATCAAAACTGCATACACTGTACACACAAAAAATAACAAAAGTAGCACTAAGCTTTCTAGATGATAAGAGGTTAATAAGGCATGATGATATACATACTTAAGCTTGGGGGCATTATAAAATTTCTTCTTCTTTTCTACTGTTAATAAGAGTTCTGCTCAAATTAGTTTATAAGCAGAGGACTGTAAATATTTATGATGTATTATAACGTCAACCTCTTGACATTATATATTATACTTGCTCAACAACAACAACAACAACAACAACAACAACAACAACAAGAACAAAATGAACCTAATGGAATTGATTGCTGGCTGCTTGAAATGATCAAAATTCTCAACAACCATGTTTTGATATTGAGCAAAATGCTCAATGTTTCTATGATGGTATTCATGAACCATGGTTTCCTATTGAAGAAAATTTTCAGCGAGAATATGATGATGAAAATTTACACCCAACATGGGTCTTAAATATGGATGAAATAAAATAAAATAAAAATAAAAAAACTGACTCATTCTCAAAAATATAAAATTGTTTTATTATTTTTTTTTTTAAAGTTAAATAATCTTTTACATCTATTATTTTTACTTGACTCTCATACTCTGTGTCAACTACACTGAATTCCTCAACATCTCCGTTTGACATAGTTCGCTCAGATTGATATTCATGATATTCATAGCAACTAATTTTTAGGTTTCTAATAATATAATTGCTATCATATGTGCATCTAATAGTTAAGACGAAATCATTATACCGAAGTCGAAAGTGGCAATAGAATGGTTTTAACATAGCGCTGTGCATCATGTCAGTATCATGATATCTTTCAGTCAACTTTTCACTTTGCTTTAAAAATTTAATATTAAGCGATATTTTAACACTATCATTATTTGGGAGATTAATATAAAATTCAACATCTTTCACACTTGAGTTCGAGCTAATTTGCACTGGCAATGGAATTGCTAAATGGCCTTGAATAAATAAAACTGTCGAGAGGAGCAGAATATTTATTTTTAACATTTTAGTCGCGGTGGATAACCAATCATTTTGCGCTCTAAGCAAGAAGTGTGTAGCTTGAAAATACTACATTAGTATTTAAATAAAATCTTACCATTATGAGCTGCATTCTCCATTTTCTTTTTAGAAAAACATTTCATCATTTTTTGAAAACAGCATTTTGATTATATCATTTTTAAGTTATTTTTCTTCATCTATCCACGAGTTATGTTCGTTTGAGAAGCCTAACCATTTAACGAATGCTTTATACCCTTGCAGAGGGTATTATAAAATTGGTCAGATGTTTGTAACGCACAGAAGGAGACGTTTCCGACCCTATAAAGTATATATATTCTTGATCAGCATGAGAAGCTGAGTCAATATAGCCATGTCCGTCTGTCCGTCCGTCTGTGCGTATGCGTTTTACTCAGCCATCTTAAGAGCTATCGGGATGAAATTTTGGGGGGCTTTTTATTACCTGGGAAAAATAAAGTATGAAAATTGGCAGAATCGGACCACTATATCATATAGCTCTGGAGGAAACATTTTTGCAAAAATTGGAGTATCGCCATGAAATTTACCAATATGATGTAGTATGTTCCGAAGATGTATTGAGAGACACCAATTGTACTTTCTAGTTTGAGCTCTGTTTATTGAATAATTCTTAATTCTATAACAATGGTCGACTATAGCTAAGACCGCGTAGCTGCGCTGCTAGTCATGCAGGCAGAGGAGCGGTATGCTTATGTATAAACATACTTATGTATAAATATATAAGTGTTTACATAAAAGTATGTATGTTTATATACCGTCGCATCGGTAGAGTGAGGATGTATCATATTGCATATTGGGCCAACGCGGCCGCGCGTGTTATATTTGCCGACACAGCAATTGTCCAGCACCATGCACTCATGGGTGGTCATGTTACTTAAGAGGCAAATGCACTTGAATGTTGCGCACATACATATTGTAACTAATTGCTACAATATGTTTGTATTGTTGTTAATATGTTATTTCAAAACATGCTACATCCCCCCTCTTTAGAAAAATAACGTAATTATGTGGAGTTATTTTCTAAAAATTTTTTTTTTTATATATATAGAAATTTATTTACTTATTATTGTTTTCTTTTTTTTTTTTTAATTAAAAATTTTTTTTTTTTTTCGAATGTTCGAGTGTTTGTTTAATGATACATGTGGTAAAATTATATTTGTATATGTATAGTGTCATTAAATGTTGGTAATTTATTTGTTTAAATTTCTTTCTCTTGTTTTATTGTTATTATTAATTTTTTTTTTTTTTTATATATTAATTGATTAAGATCTTTAACCTATCTTTATGCACTAATTGTTTCTTATTCTTTGTATCTCTAATTAAAATGTTATCCATATCTTTTATTTCTTCTATGATGTATGGGCCTAAATACTTAGATTCTAGCTTATGACCCGTATCATTACGTAATAAAACCTTATCTCCTATTTCTAATTCAATATTTTTTTACCTTTCTATCATATATTTCCTTATTCTTCGCTTTGTGCTGTTCTAACATAATTCTTGCTCTTTTATAAGCCTGTTCTAATCTAAATTTTGATTCCTTAGCATAATCTTCTATGTTATATAGTGGATTTATCTTATCAACACTATTAAATTGTTGTGGTAAATTTGAAGTTTTACCGAATACCAACTCATATGGACAATAATCATGTGCCATAGAGGGTGTTGTATTAAAACAATATTCGAAGTATCTTATCCATGCATCCCAGTCAGTTTTGTCAACTGAAATGTATGATCGTAAAAATTCATTAAGTGTTCGGTGGCTTCGCTCCACAGTGCCTACAGTCTGGTGATGATGTGCAGTTGAAGTTATCTTTGATTTCGTCTTTGCCACGTTGTGTATCGTAGAGTATGGGATTTCGGTTGTGGTTGTACTTTTCTTTCCGCCCAATTGGCTTTTTATGAATTCTACCTCGGCGTGTAGTCTCACCGAGGTATTCCAGCTTATTATTTTTGGGCTGTTTAATAGCCTCAAAATTTCAGCCTTCCTGACTTTTAACTTCTTTACCACACCGGATTTTTTTCCCATAACTCTACTTACTTTTGTTTATATGTATTTTGTTTTTCTTCATTCATCCTCATGATGCTGCCCAACGTTGGTGTAGTGGGCGGATTGCCTACCACACGTAAAAGATATTCTGCTCAGCACCTCCACACGTTGTTGCCTTTTATGTTCTTTGTCTTCCGGTCACTTTTTATAAGTTAGTGACCACTGTCACGGTCGCCATGTAGTATGTTCCGAAGATGTATTGAGAGACACCAATTGTACTTTCTAGTTTGAGCTCTGTTTATTGAATAATTCTTAATTCTATAACAATGGTCGACTATAGCTAAGACCGCGTAGCTGCGCTGCTAGTCATGCAGGCAGAGGAGCGGTATGCTTATGTATAAACATACTTATGTATAAATATATAAGTGTTTACATAAAAGTATGTATGTTTATATACCGTCGCATCGGTAGAGTGAGGATGTATCATATTGCATATTGGGCCAACGCGGCCGCGCGTGTTATATTTGCCGACACAGCAATTGTCCAGCACCATGCACTCATGGGTGGTCATGTTACTTAAGAGGCAAATGCACTTGAATGTTGCGCACATACATATTGTAACTAATTGCTACAATATGTTTGTATTGTTGTTAATATGTTATTTCAAAACATGCTACAATGATAGTATTATATATAAAATCTCAGATCCCAAAATTTGAATCTGATCGGATATATAGAACACAAGTTACAGCCGAATTAAATCGGTTCAGATTGCTGCCTACTACGTCATCATCAAATCAACAGAGCACACGCATGCACACATACAGACGCAACGCTACATAAACTATATGTGTATGCGTGCGAATCGCGGCATGCGCGAATGGGGAAGAAGAAGAAGAAATTGAAATGATATTTGAAAAGTTCTGTGCTTTAATGAATTGAGATACAGAAAAAGAGTTTTGAACATGTAAAAATATTATGGCCATGGACTGCAAGGGTATATAAACTTCGGCACAGCCGATGTTAGCTTCTTTGATATTTTATTGTTGTAGTCATCCCAACGTATCGTGTACGATCTATTTCAGTTTCATTGATCTCCAATCGTATTTTATCAAATAAATATGCCTTATAATTATTTTTGAGTACACCCGCTGCATTCACCTTATTATCAGTTAGAGTGACTGCTCCCTCTATATAAATGAGGCTTTCATGCGGGTATACATATAAATCTTGGTTTTGTATACAAATTCGAATTTCATCATTGGCGTTGTAAGATGTGTGCTGCTGTGGTTGACATGTGTGATATTCTCTCACGAACATTTTAGATATGATTCTCCATTTTCTAATCTCGAACTTTAATTCCTATTGATTTTAAAAATATTTTGTTTGATGGTGTTAACACTCTTCTAGTTGAAGATGTTGATGTACTGCTCACTTGAACGTTTCTAATCAATCTGCTTCCTAACACCCTCTTCCAGCGGTTTTTACCATAGATTATCATCGCTGTGGTCTGAGATGAATGCGAAGTGTGACGTTTTCTTCTTTCCGCAATTGAATTGGTACCCCGTCCTGATCAAGTAGTTCTACTCTTATCTCGTATCTCTCGAGTGTTTACGGGTAAATAAATTAAATTGTGTGGAGCTTCATCCATTTTATATTGGTGGAACGGTGAGTGCAAACTCATGTAGTGTATGCGATTGAGTGCTGTTTACATAAGTTCCTGTAATAATATTGCATTCTAAACGAATGGCATTAACGTTACAAATATTCAATGGTAAATGTGATGTATCCCAACATGCATATCCCAACATGGGTCCGATTGAACGTTCTTTGTTAAAGTATATTGGTAGTGCGCAATAAATATCTACTTGCAATGTATTATTGTTACCATCAATTTCAAGCTTCGAATCATGAATATTCCTAATAATAAGCTCTTCTTGAATTAAATCAATAATATCAATGAGTTCGTAAGAACCTGCTGGTATTTCAATTATGTTGTCTCCAATGTGAAATAAATTATTTTTTTCAGTAACGTTTGTAATTGAATTATAGAAATGAATATTAATTAAAGAACGTTCTGCTCATTTAATTCTAATAGGGGGAAAAATATAGATGATAAGACTGTGCTATTGCCACTTAGAGGTTTTGTTGTGGACATTCTGCCAATCGTATGACTAATAAATAAAGTTGTATACCTTTACACTGTTTTTATACTTTTATTAAATGGTAATAAATGTATCAAATCCTAGTCTATATCGACCATTGTCTAACTCATCATCTTCGCTTATAGTGAGAAATCCATATTTTTTCTTCCAACACATCCGACACATTTTCATGAAAGTATCGAAGCTCATATCAACACCAACATGATCTGAATAAATATGCTTTATATTCATTTCATCTTGCTTAAACATTATTATTAGGTTCGCATTATCACGCACAAGATGTTTAGGAATGCGGGTGTAGGTTTGACATAAGTAAAATGAATCAATATTATTATGTCGACCCATACAAAAGTATGCTCGTATATTATTCTGTTTTTCGCAAGCAACATCATCAAAAATCATTATGGAATTATTTTGCGCTCTATTAGGAGGTATAACAGACCCATTTTCTGAAAATGTGTAGCAACCCATACCCTTTATTGGAGCAATCAACGTTTTTAAATATTCATATTTCGGCTGACATAGTGATTTTGAGTATAGATAAATATTTTTAAATTTCAACCCATTTGGACTTTCAATCAAGCTAAGCATTTGATTTGTTTTTTCACAATTACTTGGTCCAATAATTAATGCTCTAATTGAGTTGGGAAGTAAAACACTATGTTTAGACATTGATTAGTCAAACTTTCAGCATTAGCATTTGATGATACATCAAAATTTTTAACCTCGATATGGGTTTGCTGCTTCTTTAGATGCATGTTTAAAACTTTGAACACATCTGCTTCCGCATTTAGTAATGTGAGTTCGTGCACTGAGTTTCAAATAAAAATGCCTCTACATTTTTATAATAAAAGCAGTTGTAAACTGAAAGCCTTTGGTTACGGAGGTGGTAGTGGGGGTGTAATTAACAGTCTTATTAAAAATCTACCCATAGAATTACATCTATGAAAAAACGATTAGAACGAGGTGATAAAGGAATCAATCAATTGAATGCCGCTTGCAGAGAACACGATATCGCTTATTCACAAAACAAAGATCTTGAGAAGCGACATATTGCTGCTACACTGCTAGCTGATAAAGCGTTGGAGCGAGTAAAGGCTTCTGATAGTAATTTGGGTGAAAAGACTGCTGCTTGGCTCGTTGCTAATATTATGAAAGCAAAGAAATCTTTCAAGCAAAGAAATCTTTCATGATGGGACTTAAAAGAAGAAGAAAGCGTAAAAGTAATAGTGGAACTTGCTCAAAAAGAAAGAAAAAATTCAATGAAATTGTTCGAGTGGCGGCTGCAGCATTGAGTAATAAAGATCCTCATGACATTGATAATTCAATTCAAATAGCACGCAAAGCTATAAATGGCACAATTAACTTAAAGGATAAAAAAAACAATAACAATACCTCGCATCATTGCTGTACCCAAAATTGGTGGTTTTCTTCCAATTTTAGCTGCATTAGGAGCGCTTGGAGGACTTGCTTCAGGTGCTTCAAGCATTACACAAGCGATTTTGAAAACTAAGGCTGCTGCTAGGGAGCTTGAAGAGAGAAAGCGTCATAATCAAAGGATGGAGACTATTGCCTTAGGCAATGGTTTTTTCCTTCGACCGTATCGTAGTGGATATGGTTTAATTACACCTCAATCAAAAAACTTTTAAAGCAGCTACCTAATAAACCTCTATCAAATTTTGATATTTTGAAATTCGCTCGAAAACACATCCCAAACTTTAAAGATGTATTTATGACAGATACCCTCCCCCACCGCAAAGATCGATGGATAAACGAATGTGGTGTTATAAATTTAGATTCATCTAGGGGAGGGGTACACATTGGGTAGCTTATTCAACAAAAGCTGATGAAGTAAAATATTTTAATAGTTTTGGAAATTTGCAGCCTTCTAAAGAAGTCATTCGCTATCTAGGTAACAGCATACAAAACAACTATCAACGTGAACAAAAATTTCAGGACTATAATTGTGGACATCTATACTTAAAATTTTTATTACTCAATTGTAGTTCATAAACTTCACATCTAACAAATATTTTATATTTTTATATTTTATTTGCTCTAACATAATAAACTATGTTTTGGATTCAGCAGATTGGATCTTCAGATCAATTCTGCACTTGTCATGTGGGATGGGAGTCATTTAAAATTATTCAGGCGCAGGCTATTTCACCACTGCTTCAGGTGTTTGTCAATCCAAATCCTAAACAAACAAAAAACCCTTCTATTCTCTTTAAGACGTGGTGAAACACACCCATTTTTACATACATTAAATTTTTCATTTGATGAATGTCAACACTCTGCATTTTATATTATTGGAGGTAGTATTACTATCGTTGGGAAATGTAGTCAAAGCCCTAATCGAGGTGGGAACTTAAGAATATACAAACAGGATTGTCCATTTTATAATGAGATTAATTGGGAAAAGCCTCAAGAAATTATTTCTAAACATATGGCGGAATATAGTAATATATATACAATTGATAGTGATAGCACTCTTTTGCGGAATTACATTACCTCTAGAGAACGAGAAGAAGAAAATATTCGTTTAATGGAATCAATGTTCAATAAATTTGATGATGTTGAAGTAGACTCAAAATAAAACAAGATTGATAATAAAGAGTACTCTAACGCAAGCTGAAAATAAAGCAATGATGTGGTATAAAAACATACGACATTCGCTTTCTGGGTTGCAATCAACTTATTTATCAAATTTGAGAAAAGAAGTAGTGACCATGGAGAAATATAAGCTTAGCTTGATAAGGAGTTAAATTCTATCCAAACCATTACAAAACTGAGAAATTTCTGAATAAAAGGCGTGAGATTATGTGGGAGCTAAATTAGTTAAAATTGAAAGCTTTGTTAAAACACAAGTTCAAGT